>JAUNZM010000433.1:1200000-1716090 GCA_033459285.1 Clamator glandarius | reverse complement strand
GAGTTCTTTGCTTGGTGGATATCAGATTTTTCTGTTTCTCAGGCCTCTTCAACTCTCAGATTTCTGTAGGCAGCCATGCATCTTCAGCATAGTGATGACGATGCTAGCTCCATGATCATCTGCAGAGTATTTGCAATAATCTCACAGAACACCATACTTTGAAGACAAACAGTTGCTTGGGGTTCATTGACAGAGTACAAATAACAATTTACTTTAAAATTCAGAATGGCATTATTTGGTGACTAATAAGCAACACTATTACCTCTGGAACAAGTTCTTGTTCAGGATGCATTTTACATTTGGTGGAATGATAAAGACCAGCAGGCTATGAATGTTGGAAACTGTTTTAAAGAAATTGCACAGTTACTACCCATGACATCATATTACCTAAGGCTGGTCATTTGGGGAGGGTTTATTCTGAATGTATAGTGACATTTTAAGACACAAAGCTCAGAGCCATGTGCCAATGTCCCCAAGTTTTAAAAAGGTCCTCAAATCCAACAGTAAGTGCCCTGGCCACATAAGACTCACTATATGCCTGCAAGATGATCCACAAAGGAACTGTGCTGTGGATCTGCAGAATCCCTGTGTTTACCTTTGTTCAGACATGTCCTATTCACAGGTGCCATACCTGTTTCTGCAATCATTGGCCAACACTTATCTGGATCTCAGGATACCTTGCATAGGCTGATATCATGAATACTTTCAAGAGAAGAGTGAAAACAAATTACAAGTATTCTTAATGAAGAAGTTAATTAACATTGAATAGCTGTCACAACAATATTCCTCGTCTGGATCAATTAAATGTCACTACATGCATTCCTCTACAATATTTGTGCTGTCTTCCTATCATGAAAGGTCCTTCATCTAAGCTTTACTTGCACTTCCCTGTGTACTGTTCATTGCCAAAGCCTCGTATATCTGCAACCTCTTTTTCAAGTTTTCATAGGAAACAACTGTGAAAGTAGGTATAGCAATGCAGCCATTTTACAACAAGATGAGAACAAAACCTGAAATTTCACAACACAGTTTAGAAAGCATGAACACTCTTTATTTTACAGAGGTTTATGCAAAGGAAAACATAACATGGAAAATTCCAGATGTGATCTTGGGAGAAATAAATCAAACTTTTAGACAGAGCAGTGTTCCTTGGAAGGAGTCTGCTGTGGTTTAAGGCACGACTTCTATCTCCCTTCTCATTCAGAGTGGCCAGCAAGACTGTTCAAGTCAACAACAGAACTTCTAATTTTGCTAGGTTCCTCAACAACTTCTTAGGCCAATGTCTCACTATTTCTTCACATGGATTAGTGTTGCGTTCGGTATCAGCATTGCCTGAAACAGCATAAATGCAAATGCTGTCCTGGCTTCAAGAGGCTTCTGTGGCCTTCCATCAACAGGGAGTTTGTGTGAGAAGCATGAGTTATATGTCTGACCTTTTGGTCAACCTGAGTAAATACAGACACCACTGGCCAGCCCAGTTCTGCAACTGTTTGTAGCAGCACTGAACTCAGAAGAGCATTTTATGCATAGTGACTTCCTAGGGGCACAGAAATGATGCTGGCTTTCGTCAGGAGACAGATCAAAGTCAGAACAGAAGGTTTTAAGAGTTTGACTCCCCTGTATATAATTCAGCAGCTACTAGCTAGCTTCTGCAAGATCTCTTACCACTCACCATGAGACCAAGTTTATGGAGCCTAGACTCCAGCAGCTGTGCAACACCTTCTTCAGAAGAAAACTGATATCTGTTTGTCAATGGAATATTTTATAATGCAGTAAAAGCCAGTGTTCATAGGGAAATGGCTAATGAGTGCCAGCTTAAAAGATACAGGTACATCAAAGAATCTTGCTTTAGAATACATTCCCTCAGTAAGCAAGCCTCGTGGTTATCTAAGATTTACAATCATAGATATCATCTGGGATTTTCATCCCCTATGAAAATATCAGGAATTTTTTCAGAAATACCACATGTATTTGCTAATTAGTGTGTTTACTTTGCTTATTTCTACTATTTTTATTGGTCAGTCAATCTCAGATGAAATGCTGGCTGTTGTAATGAACTCAGGGTATTAGAAATCACTAACCAATATTCAAAAAGCCATTTCTTTCTGATATTGTTTATACATTTCCAACATTGTCCATCATCTTCCAACAGTCCTGGATGACTGGGGAGGTTCCGCTGGACTGGAGGCTGGCTGATGTCGTGCCCATCTACAAGAAGGGTCACAGGGAGGATCCAGGGAACTACAGGCCTGTCAGTCTGACCTCAGTACCGGGGAAAGTCATGGAGAGGGTGATCTTGAGTGCTATCAAGAAGCACTTGCAAGAGAACTGGGTGATCAGGCCCAGTCAACACGGGTTCATGAAAGGCAGGTCTTGCCAGAGTAATCTGATCGACTTCTATGACCAAGTGACTAAACTCTTGGACGAGGGAAAGGCTGTGGATGTATCTTCCTGGACCTTAGTAAAGCCTTTGATACAGTTTCTCACAGCATTCTGCTTCGGAAACTGTCGGCCTCTGGCCTGGACGGGCGCACACTCTCCTGGGTGGAAAACTGGTTGAATGACTGGGCCCAGAGAGTGGTGGGAAATGGAGTTAAATCCAGCTGGAGGCCAGTGACAAGTGGGGTTCCCCAGGGCTCAGTCCTGGGTCCAGTCCTGTTTAATGTCTTTATCAACGACCTGGATGAAGGCATTGAGTCCTCCCTTAGCAAGTTTGCAGATGACACCAAGCTGGGTGGAAGTGTGGATCTGCTGGAGGCTCGGGAGGCTCTGCAAAGGGATCTGAACAGGCTGGACTGCTGGGCTGAGACCAACGGCATGAGGTTTAACACGGCCAAATGCCGGGTCCTGCACTTGGGGCACAACAACCCTGTGCAGCTACAGACTAGGAGAAACCTGGCTGGAAAGCTGCCAGGAGGAGAAGGACCTGGGGGTGTTGGTTGACAACCGACTGAACATGAGCCAGCAGTGTGCCCAGGTGGCCAAGAAGGCCAATGGCATCTTGGCTTGTATCAGAAACGGCGTGACCAGCAGGTCCAGGGAGGTTATTCTCCCCCTGTACTCGGCACCGGTGAGACCGCACCTCGAATCCTGTGTTGAGCTCTGGGCCCCTCACCACAAGAAGGATGTTGAGGCTCTGGAGCGAGTCCAGAGAAGGGCAACAAAGCTGGTGAAGGGGCTGGAGAACAAATCTTATGAGGAGCGACTGGGAGAGCTGGGGTTGTTTATCCTGGAGAAGAGGAGGCTGAGGGGAGACCTTATTACTCTCTACAACTACCTGAAAGGAGGTTGTGGAGAGGAGGGAGCTGGCCTCTTCTCCCAAGTGACAGGGGACAGGACGAGAGGGAATGGCCTCAAGCTCCACCAGGGGAGATTTAGGCTTGAGATTAGGAAAAAGTTCTTCACGGAGAGGGTGGTTAGGCATTGGAACAGTCTGCCAAGGGAGGTGGTTGAGTCACCGTCCCTGGAGGTGCTTAAGGTTAGGGTAGATGAGGTGCTTAGGAGCATGATTTAGGGATTGGTGGGAATGGTTGGACTCGACGATCCAGTGGGTCTCTTCCAACCTGGTCATTCTGTGATTCTGTGATTCTGTAATCTGAAAACTATTGTTGAGTTTCTATATGAGACAGTAGTTAAAATTTTGATGTGCCTACATTAAAAATATTTTTATTTCACTGAAACTAGAAGTTTCCATAGGACACCTGTAAATATAATGTGAATGCAATAGGTTCACTTTATAGAAAAGAGAGAGACTTATGACTGATCCTAGCTGCACTGTAGGGAAGTGCTAATATAAACAAAACACCTTTGTAAGTTACTAAAATAACCAAGTGTTTCAAAAGAAGCAAACTATAAATTGGAAGACAGGAAGAGAAAACAGTAAGCAAAGACAGACCTAAGTGCTTAAAGAGACAAAATATACCACGAAGACAATATAAAAATCTCTGCTTATTTTCAGATCCAGATTCTAATGATTTTAAACTATTGTGCATCTAGGAAGTGGATACATAAGTATTTTTTTTATCCTCTGGAGGTAGTTTGTCTTTTATGGAAAAGAGTTAAAGGAAGCATACAAGGAAAAGTTGATGAGGAGCTGTACTTGGGAAGTTATAGAGTAATTAAAGATTGTGGAGAAAGTTTAGGCCTGAAATGAATGAAAACTGTGTATGTAACAGAAAGAAAAAATAATGAGCATGGAAAATCTATCCCAAACCTGAAAGAACAGGATTAAATCCTGACCCCACAGGATTTAGCACTGAAAGATTTGGATTAAACTCAGCACATTGCAATGCCAAGATTCTGAATGTTTAGAAAACACAGAGTGCAAGGGGCAATTACAAGAAAAAACTTGATTCTGGTCCAGCATACCGCTAATGCTGTTTGTGTCTTGTGAGTGCTTAAAATCTGTGCTATGACATTAGTAATTAGCAAGACCCCAGTCTTCCTATGTGAAGGAGTTCCCAAAGCCCATTCAGGAAGCTGTATCTGTTTTGCTTCAGGGCACTGAGGGGCACTAAGAAAGGTGTGGAGGATGAGGAGAACAACATAGATCTTTGCAGAGGCAGTCCTAGCCTTCACGGAAGAGAAAGGAGCCAATTCTCGGCACTGGTGAGACCGCACCTCGAATACTGTGTTCAGTTCTGGGCCCCTCACCACAAGAGGGATGTTGAGGCTCTGGAGCGAGTCCAGAGAAGAGCAACGAAGCTGGTGAAGGGACTGGAGAACAAATCTTATGAGGAGCGGCTGAGAGAGCTGGGGTTGTTTAGTCTGGAGAAGAGGAGGCTGAGGGGAGACTTCATTGCTCTCCATAACTACCTGAAAGGAGGTTGTAGAGAGGAGGGTGCTGGCCTTTTCTCCCAAGTGACAGGAGACAGGATGAGAGGGAATGGCCACAAGCTCCGCCAGGGGAGATTTAGGCTGGACATTAGGAAAAAAATTTTCACAGAAAGGGTCATTGGGCACTGGAACAGGCTGCCCAGGGAGGTGGTTGTTTCACCTTCCCTGGAGGTGTTTAAGGGATGGATGGATGAGGTGTTAAGGGGCATGTTTTAGTGTTTGACAAGAGTGGTTGGACTCTGTGATCCGGTGGGTCTCTTCCAACCTGGTTAATCTATGATTCTGTGATTCTATGAATTCATCCTGAAGTCACAACTCCTGCTGCTTCTAAGATGCAAAATCAAGATCCAGTCAGTGATTTATACAAAATAACACAAGTAGTAAGTTTCCAGGGAAGATTTGTATTGGTTTCTTCTTTTCTTCCGTGTTGGAAGTATTAAATAGCACTTCTGTCACCTTCAGTGAAAAACTCTATGAGTAGCTCTTTGCTTCCTAAGTACATACCTGGAGGGGGACTTAGTTTATGAGTTCTAATAATCTGAAAGTTTACCTAGTCTAAGTTAATTAGTTAAGTGTTCTGGAGAGAGCCAGGCATCTCAGGGGGAAACTTGTCTCACCTCTCTGATTAACTGTCCTGATATAGTACAGATCAGCCTCTAGGTCTACCTATTTCTTTTGTTACCCAGAGAAGGGAGCTTGTTGGCCAGTGTCCATGGTGACATACAATGAAATGAATCCCTCCTGTAAATATTATAACCTCCTAGCCTTCTCCTCTTTTAATTTAGATTTTCATTAGCAAGCGTATTTCTCAATCTGTTATTTTTTTAGGGCTCTTCCCTGAAGCCACTTCAATTTCTATAGGGCCATCTTGGACTATGGAAGTATGCAAAGAAATGTAAACGATGTGACTAGTAGTCACAGTAGCATTACCATATATACACATAATGCATGCATAGTAGCCTCCTCAGTGATAATACCCTCCATATCAACACAAACGATAGCCTGTGGTACATTATTTCATTTTTTTCCTAAGTTTGCTTTGTAGGAGGTTCCAGACCATCTTCTGGAAAGTTTTTTTCCTGCAGAAGAAGTTTAGTTTATAATTTTGCTGGTCTATTTCACCACAGCTAACAATTAGGGAATGAACCATTAGAAGAAACACAAAAAAGAAAGACATGATTAGGGAATGAGGAACCAGAGGAATACAAATCTAGGAGCTCCTTTAGACCCAAGTTTAGGTGAGATAAGTTAGCAGTGAATTAATGAAAACTGGCAGTGGCTAGACAGAAAGGGAGAGGTCTTTCAAGTCACAGATAGAAATGAAGAGCTGTGACTTCAATAGATGCAAAGCATGATTAAGAAAAAATAAAAGGTCACCTGCCATTACTTAGTAAGAAAACATTTGACATAAGTGAGAGGCTTAACCTGTCTCTTCAGGAACTCTTCAGATTATGTTATCAGCAGAGGATATGGCAGTAAGTTTTCATAAAATGATGGAAGTCTCTTATTTCTTCATGCGTCCTGAGGTATGCCAATGAATATTACAGAGGACACTGTCTATTTAGAGATACTATAAGGAATTTCACTGCTGTCATCTGCTTTGCCTCTTTAGCCTTTGCTCCTCTAGTTCAAGGAAAAAAAAATGAGCTCAATCAGACTCTAAACAAGGGTCAGGAAAAAAATAGGCATTATATAGAAAAGACTGCTGATTTTCAGTTCATAACATATATCTTCTGGTCACTGCTTACAAATCACTGACTATTTTGGAACAATATCATTTGATTGCAAACTTAAAACTGTCTCTGTCTAAAGTGGGAAGATACTCATTTAGATTGCTTTCTGTAATTCCAGGTCATGCCCTGCCTGGTGGTCTCTTCTCTGCCATTTTGGCTGTAGGTGAACTGGAGGGCTTGGAAGCACCTCATTCAGACTAGCCCTCCAACATGTACAACAGGGGAATCAGTGTGCTCCCCCTCACTATGATGCATACATGGGGTTCAATTTAGCTGCTGCTGTTAAGATTTCTTTTTCTTTTCTTTTCCATTTTTGTTATCTTCTAAGACACTGGGTTTTCTAACTCCTTTACATCTACTCATAATGTTGCTTTCTATTTTGTCATTACCCTTGTCTGTACTGGCCACCTAGTCTGCTAGGACTTTGACATGGCAGGAATTGGCAATGCCTGTGTGAATGAATGCAAAGCGTCTTTTTGGTAGAAATCCATGTCACAGATGCTATGGCAGTGCCCGGTGCCTCTGACAGATATGTATGCTAATACCAGAAGTGAATATCACTGCAAACCTGACAGTGGATTTATTTTGGAGGAAAATTTTGTGAAAGAGAAAAGTAATAGGAAATCAGACAGCCCTGAAATGTAACTAATGGTCACGAAGAGATTAGCGTAGTTCAGGGATGAACTTAATGTTGAAAAAATAACTTATGCTAGTTTAAGATTATTTTCCCTGCTTTTTCTCTCTTGGCAATATTAGTAAATATGTATATACTTGTATAATTACCATAACTGTTATTAATCCTTGAATAAGAATGGTGGTTACATCAGTCTCAGCTTTCTAAAAGCAGGCTCATTAGAGCAAACTATGGTAAAGGAAACTAGAGGCTATGAAGCAGGGCTAGCTGGAATGGTTTGAGACATCACATCAACATTCCTTCACTCCTTCTTGGGGCTTCATTCCTCAAGCAGTCTTGATGAATGGGTTCTCTGTGAGGTCTAACAAGGGAACACGTGGTTGACTTCTCATTGTGTTAGAGCCTATATGTCCTCCCTCCACAGCACACAACATTGCCTTTATATCCATTACAGATGCTTTTGGCCAGGAGGATCCTTAAGTCTAAATAGACAAAAAGCTAATAATAAGAGCTACAGCAGGGCTGGTCTCCAGCTCCCACTGCCCCTTTCTGCCCAGCCACTGCTCTGCCAAGTTGGAACCACCTGCCACACCTCAGCTCAGCTCCCGTCCCCAGTGGGTGCCTGAAGCCCAGGGCATGGGCTGCCCCATTGCCCCAGCATGCTCCTGGATGGGGGTGGGATAGACCTCGGCTGCCAGAGCCTGCCCTGCCAACCTTCTACGAGGAGCCCTTGTGATCCTGCCCCTGAACAGCTGCTGGCCTGCGTGTGCCACAGCACTTGGACTCCTGTTCTGGTCTTGTGCTACAGCTCTTTGTGCTCACATGTTTACATTCATTCATAGCTTTTACTAATGAGCTTAATCTGGTGGGTTTTATATTTAATGATCAGTCCTACTTACAATGGAATCTGATTGCTAAAACATTCAATTTTTGCTTATTAGCTCTAGATTAATATCAGACAGTTGTGTGTTGGTGTAAAAATCTTGGCTGTTAACATTTAGCCTCTCCAATTAATGTTCACTGCTAATCAAGATACATTTTGGTCATGGCTGATGCTACCGTAGGGCAAAGGATCAGACTAGTCAGCCTCCTGCCACTCCTTGCAGCAGTTTTCTTTTATTGGATAGCCTGGCAGGGAACTTATGCTTATTTAATTGTATGGTATTTCAAAAGCACTGACATGTGCTTTCACAATTTCTGCACTGATTGCTTGAGAGAAATTTGAAATTATGTAAAATGTATGTTTACAAATGTGTCTATATCTGCCTGTCTTTTATAACATCAGTATTCAGCAGACACAAAGGTGCTAACTGGAAGAATGGCATGACCTGGTTGCAGACTAGAGATGTTGCAAGCCATGTTCATCCTACCTGCAAGGGATTCTCCACCACAAAGCAGTAATGAAGTATGAGTGCCAAATTCACTAAGACTCTGAAAGCACCATCTCTCAGTGTATGCTTGTGTCTGATGGAAGATGCAATCTCCCTCTTTACAGCCAAGCTCTTTGTTGTTTTTCTCTTCACACGGTTTCTCTGCATGTGCCTGTGATGCCCTAAGGCTCTGTCTAGACTTTCCCGTGTTCCTGAGCCTGAACCTTTGACCTGCAAACAGCTTAAAATGTGTCGGGCCCTTGTGCCTTGACCTTAGTTATGAAGATCTGGGACCTGCTGTGGTGCGCTGTGGTGCCTCCCTATCCTCTGTGCCTAGACTTCCTTCCTATGTAGAAGGAGATGGTGGCAGTGGTGAGGGAGGGTGGGACGCAGTATGAACACCCAAGGCTCACTGACATGGACCTAGCACAGTGGGAGTTTGCATCCAAACCCAGGAATTTAGAATTCCTAGCTCTGATTATAATGCTGTTGCTGAAGCACCTTAGTGATGCAGGTGCTAAAACAGCTTGCGGGTAATGCAGGAATTCATTCTGCCACCTTGATTAAAGGCGATGTCAACATGTGTTATCTGCCAGTGGAAAATTTCAGCAGTGAAAACTGGCTTGTCCTAAAGGAGAGACTATTCCGCCAAATACAATGAAGAGAGACTGTAACACAAAACAAACAATGAAAAGCTGCCGTATTTATTGCACTGCTGTTTAAGGAGCAGAAGCTGAAAGGATGTGTAGCTTAAAATGCTGTGCTGTGTTTCTACCAGCCACTGACCAGACTGTCATGAAAGATATGCCTAAATTCTACCTCTTAGTCTTTGTAAATTTGAAGGTCTTTGGCTTTGACCCCTACCTCATCAACTTTCTACTCATTTCTCAAAATTAAGGCCAGGGCTGTCAGTACATTTTTTACCAGACAGTATAGCTATTCACGCCACCTCATTGCTGCAGCATTTAAATGTCTAACAAAGTTTATGAGAATAATATACTTTGTCTCAGATGAGTTCTCTTCCAAGCTGAAAAAACATGGAGGCTCTTAGTTGCTCTGTTTTCTCAGAAAGTTTCCTTAGGTTTTAACATTATGCGTTCAAAGAATAATGCACCAAAATCCAGGTAGAAGAACCTTATCTGTTTAATAAGTCAGAACCACAAGGGATGAGAGAAGTAATGGGGCCATAAAAACCAGAAACAGAATCCTAATATGATTTGAAGAGATGTTTCCAGACATTAAAATAAAAATAAATAAATCTTTATGCCATCAAAGAGGTTTTATTAGGATTACACATACCATTCGCGTAAGAACCATTGAAGATTAGATACATTTGGACAAAAACAGATGTAGAAAAGAGCTATGAGAATAAGCGAATATGTATCCTAGTCTGTGAGGCTACTAAAGTGCTTGACAAATATCAGATATGCAAAGAGAAATGCAAAAAGGAGAAGATGATATCTGTTTAAATGCATTGTAGTATAAACATTTTGGAAGCAGAAGGAACAGAGATGAAGACATGAACCTTTGAAATGGACTTGTCGTTGGAGAGAGGAGGGAAAAACTATCAGCCTGTCTTTAGCAGAGGTTTGGCCTGCTCTAGACAGAGCTACATTTATTAAGCAGAAGGACTATATAATATGTCCGTGATGACAGAAAACCAGACTTAATAACCTTTGTGCCCTCAAACACCCCCATGGACCTTCATGTGACTTTAGGGTGTGCACCACATACCCCCAGCTGCAGGCAGGCAATGCAGCCCTCTCTGTTTCAAACACTCATATTGAAAAAAGAGAAATAAAAAATTCCTTAGAGCCACAGGAGGTAAATAAGGTCGAGAGGAATCCCACAACTGTGTTGTGTATTGTGGATATTGTGGACCTGTGGCAGTTGGCATTAAGTGCATTGATGTAACTACAGCTACTTTCATCGATGGACAAAATGGCCTCAAGTTGCTCCAGGGAAGGTTTAGATTGGATACTACAAAAAAATTCTTTACCAAAAGAGTGATCAAGCATTGGAAAAAGTGGCCCAGAGCACTGGTGGAGTCACCATCCCTGAAAGTGTTCAAAAAGCATGTAGATGTGGCGTCTCGGGACATGGTTATAGTAGGCACAGCAATGCTAGGCTGATGGTTGGACTTGATGATGTTAAAAGTCTTTTCCAACCTTAATGATTCTATGATTCTATGATTTGAATGGCCTTTGGAGAGTGAAAGGCAGCAAGCCCATAGCCGCTATATAGAAAAAAAAGTGGAAATTAAAAACTACATAAAAAAACCCAAAGGGCAAATTGATTTGGGCAAGTGCATCTCCAAACTATACAGGAAAGAGAGAAAGACAGAGAGACTGATTCACTCGGGGCAGGCACAGTGGTCTTCCACCCTCAATCGGGTTAAAAGCAGCAGATTACCAACCAGTGCAACAAGGCTCCCAGGCCTGCTGCCCATTTCTCCAAAGCTCTTCATGCTCTTAAATCCATACCTGTGCTGAATAAGGAACTAGAAATTTACTAAACAATTGAGTGGATTTCAGGCATTTTTCCTTTGTGCTTCTACCTCCTCTAAACGGAAGGCACCCCGACATTTACATCAGTCACACGTGACTGAGAGCCTCTGCGTAACACCCCTGGGCTCAGGGCAGAGAGGATGCAAAAACATATAACCTCACCAGCCCAGAACTCCCAGGGAATTCAGTAAGAACTAAACAGGTTCAGGGGATGCTGGGGCTGGACAGTGGGAGGATCAGGAAAATAAATGTCAAATATAATAACACAGTGAGAATCATAAAACAATCATAGAATCACAGAATGGTTTGGGTTGGAAGAGACCTTAAAGATCACCCAGTTCCAACCCCCCTGCCATGAGCAGGGACACCTTCCAGCAGGCTGCCCAGGGCCCCATCCAACCTGGCCTTGAACACCTCCAGGGATGGGGCAGCCACAGCGTCCCTGGGTAACCTGTTGCAGTGTCTTATCACTCTCATCATGAAGAATTTCTTACTAACGTCTAGTCTAAATCTGCCCCTCTCCAGTTTATACCCATTGCCCCTCATCCTGTCACTTCAAGCCTTTGTGAACAGCCCCTCCTCAGCTTTCCTGTAGCCTCTTCAGCTACTGGAAGGTCCCTATAAGGCCACCCCAGAACCTTCTCTCCAGCCTGAACGGCCCCATCTCTCTCCGCCTGTCCCCACGGCAGAGCTGCTCCAGCCCTTGGATCCTCTCCCCAGCCCTCCTGCTACACCTCGGGGGCTGCGCCCCCCATCCAGGGCCGCCCCAGCCCCCGCTGGGCGGGAGGAGAGCGAACGCCCACGGGCGAGCGGGGCTGTCGGGCGGGATTAGCCACCGCCCCGCGGGGGGCGACCGGCCCTACGGCCACGGCGGGGGCGGTGCCGGCGGGGCGGGGCGGGGCGGGGGCGGCAGAGCCGGGGCCGGCGGGGAGCGGGGCCGGCGCGATGGCGGAGAAGTACGACGTGGTGGTGGTCGGGGGCGGCATCTCAGGTGGGTCCGGGCTGCGGGCAGGGCGGCGGCCGCCGGGGACGGGGCTGCGCTCGAGCTCGCCGCCTCCTCGGAGCCCCCGCTGCGAGCGCAGCCCCCGCCTTCCCTGCGCCGCATTTCGGGTCTGGTTGTATTGGCAGTATTTTATCCCCCTTTTTAATCTTATTGGCTTGGATTTTATTACTTCTATGTCATTAGATTTTATTTCTTTAAATCTTATTATTTGTGATTTTACTGTTTTAAAAATTTCTTAATTTTGATTTTATTCTTTTTAATTTTACTGTTTTTTCTTGATATTTTATATTATTTTTATTTTATTACTTTTCATTTACAATTTTTCATTCAATTTTCTTTTAATATTTTTCTTTAATAATTTTCCTCTTAATATTTTTCTTTTATTTTTTATTCATTTTTTCGTTTATAATATTTCATATATAATTTTTCTTTTATTATTTATTTTTCATTTATTATTTTAAATTTATTATTTGTTTTTTATTTTTGCATTTATTTTTATTTTATCATTTTTCTTCTATCATTTTTCTTTAATAATTTTCCTCTTAATATTTTTCTTTCATTATTTTTCTTATTGTATTCCCTCCATTGCTTTCACGTTTCATTATTGTCCATTCTGTTATTTTTTATTTTATAATTGACTATCTTCTCTTATTTTATTTTTATTACTGCAATTTAACTATTTTTAATTTCTACTTTTTATTATTATTGATTCTACCCCTCTGCTTATGAGACCCTGCCTGAAGTACTGTGTCCAGTTCTGGAATCCTCAGCATAAGAAAGATATGGAGCTGTTGGAACGGGTCCAGAGGAGGGCTACAAAGATGATCTGAGGGCTGGAGCACCTCCCAGACGAGGACAGGCAGAGAGACTTGGGCTTTTTCAGCCTGGAGAGGAGAAGGCTCCGAGGAGACCTCATAGCAACCTTCCAATAGCTGAAGGGGCTACAGGAAAGCTGAGGAGGGGCTGTTCACAAAGGCTTGAAGTGACAGGATGAGGGGCAATGGGTATAAACTGGAGAGGGGAAGATTTAGACTAGACATAAGGAAGAAATTCTTCACAATGAGGGTGGCGAGGCGCTGGAACAAGTTACCCAGGGAAGCTGTGGCTGCCCCATCCCTGGAGGTGTTCAAGGCCAGGTTGGATGGGATCTTGGGCAGCCTAAGCTAGTGGGAGGTGTCCCTGCTCATGGCAGGGGGGTTGGAACTAGATGATCTTTAAGGTCTCTTCCAACCCAAACCATTCTGTGATTCTATGATTGTTTTATGATTCTCACTGTGTTATTATATTTGACATTTATTTTCCTGATCCTCCCACTGTCCAGCCCCAGCATCCTCAACCTGTTTAGTTCTTACTGAATTCCCTGGGAGTTCTGGGCTGGTGAGGTTATATGTTCTTTGCATCCTCTCTGCCCTGAGCCCAGGGGTGGTACGCAGAGGCTCTCAGTCACGTGTGACTGATGTAAATGTTGGGGTGCCTTCCGTTTAGAGGAGGTAGAAGCACAAAGGAAAAATGCCTGAAATCCACTCAATTGTTTAGTAAATTTCTAGTTCCTTATTCAGCACAGGTATGAATTTAAGAGCATGAAGAGCTTTGGAGAAATGGGCAGCAGGCCTGGGAGCCTTGTTGCACTGGGTGGTAATCTGCTGCTTTTAACCCGATTGAGGGTGGAAGACCACTGTGCCTGCCCCGAGTGAATCAGTCTCTCTGTCTTTCTCTCTTTCCTGTATAGTTTGGAGATGCATGTGCCCAAATCAATATATTCAGGTATGCAGCATGCAGTTTGAATCATATGCAGAATGCAGTTAACAAAATCACCAGAATTATTTCCCAAGGAGAATTCCCTGATAACAAACTGCTGTATAGTTTTTTAATGTTTCAGGTATGTTTATGTGATCAGCAAAAGTTAACCGTCGTTTTTCTATAAAGCACACTTGATTTGGAACACAGGGCTTTTGGCTAATTTTTAACTTACACTGGTTCACTGTGAAATTTGATTACAGAAAATTAACTTGTGATACCTACTTGTTCATGCCTTCTAACCTGAAATGTTTTGAGTGGTGTGGTTTTGCAACAGGAGCAGGTTCCCTCTGTTGAATGAGCTGGAGTGAAAGAGTGTAATAGCTTTCAAGCTACCCTTGTTTTTCACTGTTGCCATGGGAATATATTGGTGGCAGGCCTGCACAGCCCATGTATGTTTGTTTAAAAGAGCACTGGGAAGAGAGAAGCAGTGCTGTGTCATATTTAATTGTGTGCTTAGCTCTCTGCTACCTGCAGACAGCACCAAATGGCAGGGTGGTGGTAAGGAACCTATTTTCTATTCACTTCCTTTTACGCGAGATCTTTTCCAAAGCCCTGTGCTCTCATGCTGTAACAACTTTTCTCCTGCGCTTGCACAAAGGCTGCAAAAATATACACGTACTAATACTACTAATGACTAGTCACACCTCTTCAGTTACTTTCCTTCAGCTACTCTGTATATCTCCTCATTCACCTCTCTCCTCTACCAACACACTTCTCTGTAAATCATTGACCTTCCAGTGGGGTGATGAAACTGTGGTTTTATATCTCCTTACTCCGACTGAAAACTCCTGCTGGCATGCCAAATTGCTGCAGAGATCTCTTCTCCTATCCACTGGAAAATGAAATATATGATTTTTAAAATGAGTCGCTTCCAATTTGATGTGCATTCCTTCAAAAAGTCACTGGTTTTGAGCTGCCTGAGGTGCAGCCAACTGAGACTTTGCTGTTGCTGGCTTTTGATGAGGAAGACATCAGTCAATGCATGGCTGTAAAACAGCAGAAAGCTCTTGTAACCTTCAGAATACGTTAGTAGCCTGAGTTAGCTGTTGAAGCCATAAGCAAAGTGGGTAATCACAGAAGAAACAGAGTTGCTGTGCTTAATGTGAGGATGAGAACTAACATGTTGCGTAGGTGCCATTCAGTTCTCTCTTTTCTATTTCTGTATTTAGGTTAATGAAAGCTGTCTCTTTACAGTGCTCTGACCCTCTTTAGCAGTAGTTCTGCCCATCTTTTATCCAGATTTAATTAGCAGGATTTCAAATCTAGAGAGTAAAAAATTCTGGTAATGGAATAGCAACGCAGAGGTCTTCACAACCCTGACTGCCACTGTTCCCTTCTGAAGGGGCTGATGTTTCACCTGAAAATACCATGTGGTTCGAAAAGTGAAGTATAAAACTAAAGAATTGACTGATCTAAGTTTTATTTCACTAAAATCTATTGAAGATTAGCATTTATTAATTTCTTTCAAGTCTAAAAAATGGTCTGTGGCTTCTCTAAAGGTTTCAGATATCTCAATACAGTTATGACAACAAATACATTGGAAGAACAGGAGGTTTTACAACAAAATAGATTCTGTGTTATTAGTAAAACTACTGCTTAAGTCCTTGAAATTTTAGGGAATGGTGTACATTAAAAATAAATATTTTAGAAGAAAACTTCCCAGCTTAAAAATGCACATATAAAAACACTATACCAAACGCTGTATGTAGTGTACCTGGTACTAAAGACTGTTTAGATCAGAAATATAGAAGGTCCTCATAGAACTGAAACTTGGGTCAAAACAAGTTGTTCTGTTTACTCAGAGCTGTCTCTTTTTCACAGAATCATAGAATCATGGAATTGTTTAGATTGGAAGGGACCTTAAAGATCATCCAGTTCCAGCCCCCCTGCGATGGGCAGGGACACCTTCCACTAGACTATGTTGCTCAAAGCCTTATTCAGCTCGATCTTTAACACCTCCAGGGATGAGGCATCCACAGCTTCTCTGGGCAAGCTGTTCCAGTGCCTCATGACCTTCACTGTAAAAAAATTCCTTCTATACCTAATCTAAATCTCCTCTCTTTCACCTTAAAACAATTGTCCCTCGTCCCCTGAGAAAGAACGTCTTAAAACCATTTCAGCTTAAAACCATTGCTTCTTATTGCCCTGAGAAAGAACATCTCCTCAGCTTTCCTGTAGGCCCCCTTTAGGTACTGGAAGGCTGCTATAAGGTCTCCCCAGAGCCTTCTCCTTTTTAGGCTAAACAAGCCTAGAGAGTCCTTCCTTTCCTGGAAGGACGCCTTAAGCAGGACGGTGGAAACAACTATGAAAAAGCTATGAGGTAGTGTTGTCAGACTTGCTTCTCTTAATAATTGAGACACTGATGACAGAACTTTTCTTAAAATCAAAACTTGGAATCTGTTCAGAGGTTTCATTTAAAAACTTAGAATCATAGAATAACCAGGTTGGAAGAGACCCACTGGATCATCGAGTTCAACCATTCCTATCAAACACTAAACCATGCCCCTTAGCACCTCATCCACCCGTGCCTTAAACACCTTCAGGGAAGGTAAATCAACCACCTCCCTGGGCAGCCTCTGCCAGTGCCCAATGACCCTTTCTGTGAAAAATTTTTTCCTAATGTCCAGCCTGAATCTCCCCTGGCAGAGCTTGTGGCCATTCCCTCTCGTCCTTTCCCCTGTCACTTGGGAGAAGAGGCCAGCACCCTCCACTCCACAACCTCCTTTCAGGTAGTTATAGAGAGCAATGAGGTCTCCCCTCAGCCTCCTCTTCTCCAGGCTAAACAACCCCAGCTCTCTCAGCCTCTCCTCATAAGGCCTGTTCCCCAGCCCCTTCACCAGCTTTGTTGCTCTTCTCTGGACTCGCTCCAGAGCCACAACATCCTTCTTGTGGTGAGGGGCCCAGAACTGAACACAGTATTCAAGGAGCAGTCTCACCAGTGCCAAGTACAGAGGGAGAATAACCTCCCCGGACCTGCTGGTCACGCCGTTTCTGATACAAGCCAAGATGCCATTGGCCTTCTTGGCCACCTGGGCACACTGCTGGCTCATGTTCAGTCGGCTGTCAACCAACACCCCCAGGTCCTTCTCCTCCTGGCAGCTTTCCAGCCAGACTTCTCCTAGTCTGTAGCACTGCACAGGGCTGTTGTGCCCCAAGTGCAGGACCCGGCATTTGGCTGTGTTAAACCTCATGCCATTGGACTCTGCCCAGTGGTCCAGCCTGTTCAGGTCCCTTTGCAGAGCCTCCCGACCCTCCAGCAGATCCACACTTCACCCAGTTTAGTGTCGTCTGCAAACTTGCTAAGGGTACACTTGGTGCCTTCATCCAGGTCATTGATAAAGACATTGAACAGGGCTGCACTGAGCCCTGGGGAACCCCACTTGTAACTGGCCTCCAGCTGGATTTAACACCATTTACCACCACTCTCTGAGCCCAGCCAGAGAGTTGTATGTTTTCAAAAGTGCTTTCCTCTCCCTGCTTTTGCCATTGGGACCTTTTTCTTTTTTGTTGTTATAAAATAAAGTATCAGATATTAAGCTAATGTTATGCCAGTGCTATTTAAGAAAATGCTTCTTTTAAATGACTGGTGCACAGATGTTACCATTAAAGTGAGGTTAATTGTTTGGTTTTTTTCTCTGCAAGGTGAAGACTTTTAAATTGTGGCAGATGTTATTTCAAGTATGCTTAGTGTTTTCCTATTGATGAACAACTTGTTATGTTTCTATAAGTTTAGAACCAAACCTACTGTAAGATAAAATATTTCTATTTAAACATCAGTGGTTTAAAATATTTACATACATATTGTGTTATTGAGATACCACTATGTTCTCAACTCTTCTTCTCAGGTCTTTGTATTTCTGTGAAGATTTGCTAGGCTGTATAATTACAGTAACTCTCACTGCATCTGTGAGCCAGTTTTGAATTATTTAAAAAAAAACCCCAAAACAACAAGTCAGGTGTTTTGGGGGCTATTAACTGAGAATGTTCAATCTGTTTTAAAATAGACTGAAGCAGAGGGCAAAATTGCTTTTCAAAACAAATCTGGGTATGTATACTTTTTCTTTTTTAACGAGTGATGAATAACCTCTGCTACTTACTTATCAATGTAGAGGATTTTTTTTGTTCCCTGGTAGTAATTTACAGTGTCATAATTCTCCTCCTTTGAAAAGAGAGTTTGCCAAATGAGGTGCAATTTTTTGAAGAACATTACCAATCTAGGATCCCTATACTAGATACCCATTTAGAGGGAAAAAAAAACAAATCAAAACAAAATGTGGCCATGAGTGAAATAGCTGTGCATGATGAAATGGAGTGGACCCATCCATGGGAGGATTGTGACCCTCTCTGAGGGTTACCACCTTCTCTGTGATACGGTCAGGCACAAGGAATCCAGGACATTTCTGTGTCAGTTGACATGATGAACCTCTTTGTTCCGATTTTCAGTCATCCATCTCTGTGTCTGCCATTAGGGGGTTCTTCATTTTATATTCGACTACTCTCACAGCTGTTGCAAAGGAATATGAGGCAATTAGGTGGAACCTGCCATTCTACTTACAGGTTTTTCATATAAACCTTGGCAATGCACAGTAAACAGGACAGACAGCAGCTGCATTGTGCTCTGAGATAGTTTGGTAACCTAGGCAGCAAGGACAGTATTGTAAGTTCCTGACTGATATGTCCTTATTGGTCTGAATGTTGATTTAATAAGCTTTCCATTCTACCTGCAGGAGAGATCTCATCTCCTGGGGATCAAAGCAATGCATCATTAAGGAAAGCTTTTTCCATTAGCTTATTTAACCATTATGACAGGGCAGTATTAGGGAAAGTTCATTCTGTCTGTTCAGCAAAATGTGATAACCACCCTGGAAGGGGCAAAAAAAAGGTAAGTTATGGTGGCGAAATTTTGTGCAAGTGATTCCTGGGTAGCTGTTATGGAAATAACTCGTGGAGATCGTAAGTTTATATTTGATGTTATGGCTACAAACTGAAAAGTCCACGAGATTTTCTTAACTATACTGCTGAATTGCATATTTTTTGATAAACAAGATTAGACACAGGAAAAGCATTAAGTTCTTAGTAAGAAAGTTCAGTCCATTGTTTACTTGGGCAACCACCTGCACTGGAATTCTGCTTGCCTACTTTTTGCCTAGTCTTCTCCTTGCCTACTTTTTCCTCTCATTTTCTTGTAGTATCAGGAGATTACCAAAAGATCACCTTCTGTGTACTTGAGAACTCTAGTTTGCCTGTTTTATTCCTTGGCTCCATCAAGGACAGGGATAATTTTAAAATCATAGAATCACCAGGTTGGAAAAGACCCACTGGATCATCGAGTCCAACCATTCCTATCCATCACTAAATCATACCCTTCAACAGAGGACACAGCATGCTTCCCCTCTGTAGCGAGTGACTGTAGTGTCAGCCTCCAGCAAACCCAGCAAGATGTCTGTCACCACAGTGATACAGGTGTGGCTCAAACTCTGGTCCCTGCAGCCCCAGAAGCTGTGAGGAGCAACCCATTATTATGACTCCATCCTGTGTGGTTTTGGGCTATCTTACACGATCTCGGGAGCAAAGACTTCAGGACAGCTGTCTGTCTTATCAAGAGCTGAAGAAATGTGGCAAAAGCTAAGTAGGGATGTGTGTACTGCCTAAGCAGGCAGCCTGAGCAGTGCAGGCTTACACAGCCCTGGTAGTCCCTAAGGGAAACTTCCAGTGCTGCTTGTAGTATCATAAACCAGCAGACAGTTTGTTCTCTATTTACATATCTTATGCAGCAGCTAATAACAATGAATTAGGTCTTCTGCATAATTTAGTCAATTGAGAAGGCTCTTCTTCTTCAGAAGTTACTATTCTGTATGTAAACAATCTGGGTGATTTTGGCACACTTCCCACTGGCACAATTTCCTTCTCCATAGCACAATTGACAGCTGTAGCTAAGTAGCTCTGTTACTTAAAGATAAAAAGCCATATTGTTTCGCTGCCCCTTTCCACAATGGGAGTAGCTTGCCTTTGTGTTTTGTCTCAGTTCTGTAGCATATACTTCACAGAATACACTGATACAACAATAAAGTTTACCAAGGTTATAAAAGTTTGCTGAGCAATGTCATGGTGGCTTGAGGACCTTCCTTTGGTTTTCCTTTACTGAGAAGCATGCCTTGATTCACTTGCAAAGCTGTCAGTTATGTGTCTGAAATCAGTCATCATTCAACTGGGCTTCGGTTTCCTGAGGAAATTGCATTAATCTCATTAGAGTTCCAACCGTTTCATTTTTTATAGCCATTTTGAACTTAATGTGATTTTCCATCTGGGCTGGTAACCTATTTCATCCTTGTAAACTTCTGTCGCATCTTAAGAATTTTGCTGACTTGTGAGATGGTTTGTCAAAATGTGATTGTTCATCCAACTACCTTTTTTTTTCCTTAGGAACTGCCTTGTGTCTAAGGTTTAGAATTCTGTAATGTTGTGCGATCCTTGTTTAAAGATTTGGTTTTGCTGTTTGCAGGGGTCAGTGAAAGTGCACTGCAGAATGTTGGTACTTAAACCATTAATGTCTAGTACTCTTTTAAATAACCCATCCATGCATTTATATTTTGTGCAACCTAGTCTGTCTTGTCAATTTTCAGTTCCAACAGCTTGTTTGAAAATAATGTCAGCGTGAAGTTCCTTAAAAACTGCATTTGCTCCCGAAACCATTTTTATGACCAGTACTTGAGGCTGGAGTGCTTCAAGGGAACAGAAAGAGGAATGGGCATCAGTATCTCAGTTTTCACTTTTTTCAATTTCCACTGAATTTGACTCAGCTCAGCATGAGAGGGCCGGGGAGGAAAGATAGCTTTGTAGCCTCCTGCCTTCCAGGCAGCTGGTCTTTATCTTGTTGGTATAGTTCATATATAAAACATCAAATGAAGTCTGTCTGATTGACCGCACATGTCAAAAGCTGATCAAACAATCAATTCATATTATACATCATGATTACCTGGATACTTTGCATATAAACTTGCTTGAGTGATAGATCTGTCTTTGAATGCATTAAATATTGGAGTAAGACACCTCTTTTATTCCAATGTCAATTAATTCTTTATGAGGCTAGCTTGATCAGAAACTGAATCAGTGAGTTATGCTCAATACTGATCAAAATGAGGACTGGAAAGAGTGTAAATTCCTTTATTTTACACCTTAGATACTTCGCTCTTTTTTGCTATACTTCCTTCACCTTTCCCCCCTCACACACACTTTATATTGGACTGGTACAAATCTAATGATACTGTTTTTTCTTTCATAACACTGAAATTTTTATGAGCTGTTTGGCTCAAATGTTCTCCTGTGTGTACTTGGAAAAGGAGGGAAGCAAGTTACTTGAAAATCTTATTCAGCCATTCCATTCGGGCTACTCTGACATCTGTGTTCTCAGCCTTTGATATCTTAGCCGGGGAATGGTTTATCCTGAGCTGTTCGTCAAGAAATGAAGTGGTCTTTCTGGGATATCAACAACGAGCTGGCTGGCATGTAAAGTGATTATACATCCATGCATTTGACCTCAGCCAAAGGAGGCACTGAGGTTGACAGTGAGATAATACCACAATGCATGTGGTGAATGATGATGAGGATGGTAGTAGTAGTAGTAATAATAATAATAATAATAATAATAATAATGCAATTAACTTTAACTCTTCAATATATCCTGGTGCCATAACAAAGGACATGCACAATGTGTGTGTTTGGGTTTTTTTTAACTGACTGGAGCCTACAAAACTCTGACTCTTCCTTTCAGTGTGTGAACTGGGCGTTGAATGGATGTACTGCTTCATGTGTAAGACATGACAAATCCATAAAATGAACAGAATACTGAGTAAATGATTGATACTAGAAACAGTTATCCTTTGAAGTAGCTGAGGGCCCAGATTTGTCAGTCTAGAGTTTCATTGAAAACTTCATATGTAAAAACACAGGGGAAACTAAAGGGCAGCACTGTGCAAGGGCAGCACAGATGTGGCTTCAGCGCCTGAGCCTGGGCACCACCTCAGTGGGGGTCCACCGAAGCACAACAACCTGTGTTCATGCCACATTCAGCAGGGCTTGAGGTTAAGGCACCACTGCTTTGCTTGATTCATTCATAACTGGCCAGGCTCTGTGTTGCTTAACCAGATGTGATGCCTGGGACAAATGCAGACTGAATGTTTTTAATGTTTTAAGAATTCCACTTAATAATTACTGCTCCCTGCACTGTGGATGAATCATCTAGGAGTGCTGCCAGGGAAGAGAGATCACAGAAAGTTGGACTAGAGTTTGTGCTGATGTAAAGTTGCATTGACTCAAGGGGATGTTTATACTGACCTCAGTGACAAGGTTACAGAGCCAGCACTCAGACAGGAAAACTCATTGCCTCAGTTAGACAATAAGATGCTAACAGAAATAAATTATATTTGCCCATTGAGTACTGTATCCTAGGCAGAAATATTATGTCCTTTGTACAAATATTTTAAGTAAATATACTCTTTAAACAGATATGCAGATTGATAATGTCTTTGTTTTGTTCCTTGGGGTTTCTGAAACTGTAGTTTAATGTTTTTAAAGTTCCCTAATATTTTAGGTGAGTGATACTCGTTTTAATGGCATTCATTGCTGCACAGTGGAACAGCTTAGGAAGAGAGAATATCTCCTCCCGCATTCAAACTACTTATATAAAAAAATGTTGCTTTGATACCTCTCACTATACTGTTCAGCACATGGAGGTAAGGTGTTGAGAGTAACTAAGAGTAACGATTACAGAGGCTTAGCTCTACAATCTTTTTAGATTCTGAACTATAATTTTTTTATATTTCTTCCATGAGGTTGATTCAGATATTTAAAGGACCTTTGTAGAGTTGACCTGAATTAGAGAAGCTAAAAGGTTACCGTCAGCCTGAAAACATATGGATTTAGGTAAGGGGATAAGTTAATACAAGCTATTGTTGGTTTGCAGTATCTTGTTGTACGTGTTGCCCCTAGCTTTCCAGAAATATTGTCATCTAGGCAGCTGTTGGAGTGATCTGGATGCTGTGTACCTTGTCGTGCAGAGGACCAAGAAAACAATGAAACAGGAAAACTGCCTGTTGTCCTCTTGTGTGTGCTAATCACTTTTTTATAGCACTGCCAGACTGAAGTGAACGTAGTTTCAGGCAGTATGCCCTTAGCTACCCCTTTTCTAGTGCTCCCATTACAATTGCGAGCATGACCCTTGAGTTTATAAAGGGACAGTATTCTTCACAAGTGCAAAATCCCTTGACCTTCCCATGGTATGAGAAAAGCCACAAAAATGCCTATATTACTTTAACTTACCCAGACCCTGGCCCATATTGGTTTTGCTTCAATTTTTTTTTTTTCCACTTACACTCCTTGTCTGTAATGCCTTACAAGCATTATTGTCTCAAGCTATTATTTCAATTAAAACATTTTAGCTGGTTAATCATGAGTGACAGAGGTAAAGGTGACCAGCGCCAGATTCAATCTCTCAGTGGCAGAGCAGTAATCGGATTGTGTTCATTAAAGAAGTCAACACAAACAGAACTAAGGCTATTAAATTGCAGTTTCTAACACAGTAATGCAATAAAGAAACCATGGAAGATTCGAAGGAGAAAACCCACTGGTGCAAAATGACTGCTTAGCTGCAGATAAGCAAATGCCTTTTCTCTGGTTCTGCCCTCCATCTCTTCCGTATCACAGCAGTATGCAAACTGTATTGCACCAATGGCACAGAACGTACAGATTGTTTTTGGGACATGTCTTAAAAGGAGGTCAGAGAACCCTGAGTATAAACAAGGAGGCTTTTTATTTAAACTTTAGAGTAATTATGTCTAAGCAGCAGCAAACAGGATTCTTCCATTAACTGATCTAATTTCCAGATGCTAGGAACTTGCCCAGAGGCTATTACAGGTCAAAGGAGTGTTTTTCTGCTTACCCCAAAATTTACCTCAGCTGCTTGGGGCATATTCCTCTGTACTTCTTCCTATTACCCTAGGTCAAACACTGCAGTTGTATTGACCGTTAACAGAAGGGTTCTCCTGAAAAGATCTATAGATTTAAGACAGTTGAATTTTGTTTCATTTGATACAGTGCAAGAGTCTTAGTCAAATTAATTTATTTACTATGTGCATTTTGTATGTGTTTCTGAGAAGTGAAGTCAGTGATGGTGGATAAGCAATACTGTATGCAGACTACTAATAGTGAGGAAGTTGTATTTCCAATGCGATCCTGCAGCAGTGCTGGCTTCTATAACTTTGTTTAGGTTTTGACAGATTTGCTGTTTTTAAGCATTCAGTAACTTCAGGTTTCACGATGGTTGTGGTTTGAGCCCGGGTGGGGCTAAACTGTGGCAGCAGTTTTTGTAAGGGTCATCACTTCATTAAGAAAAGCAGTTAAATTCCTTGCCCCTCTGGTCAGAATGAGACTTAGACTTTAAATCAAGAAAATGAGTACAAATCTTCAGACTTCTAAAAAATCACCTTCAAGATGTTAAATGTCCATGGACAAAGGTGGTCTGAATAATATTTTTCAATACTAATGTTAAGAAATGCTTGAGTTCGTTTACCTTAGTGACCCTGAACTCAACTCTTCTCTCTTTATATGCAGTAATTGATGGTATGTTTTTTTTTCTTGCTCTCAGTCTCGTGAAACATTTTTACATCCTACATTTTATCCATTAACCCCAGCGAAGGGGACTCTGCTTTTTCAGCAGGCTGAGTCATTAAACCATTTCCAAAATACATTTTAATGACAGATGCTTATGTTGAACCTCATGCCATGTATATGTACATCCCTGGACCTCGTCAAGAGTGCTTAGGCTCAAACTCTGGTGCTGCGGGCGGCTCTGCCTGCTAGCTCTGGGTTAAGGAGTATCTGTTACCTGACGTCTCTGCAGACAGTGATTTAGATGTGGCTGAACAGCTTGAAAGCAAGGAAAAAATCCTCAAGAAACTCAGTGGTTTTGGCTGTTTACAAGGTATGTTGCGGCAGCCACTGCTCACACTGACATCCTAGAGCTCTCAGGTGGATGCCTGGAGGATGACTTTGTATGCAGCTGCAGCATCTTCAAATACACTCTGAAATCCAGATGTTAACTCCTGCTTAAACACAGGATGTCAAGGGGGATGCTGTCAGCAATTAACCACGCTAGGGTAGAGCTTGTTCACAAACGTATATCCAAGTTGTGGAGGCACAAAAGGTAAAAACCAGCTGCTTGCCTCTTCTAAGTGTTAGATGTTTCTAATCTACATGTACAGCCAGTATTTGTATGCAGAGCCCAAGTGTGTGACGTCTGTTACAGATGTTAAAACTCCCCTGAACAGTACTTAATAAACATATCTTTTCTGTCAAAATAAATTAAGAGGAGCAGAGAGACGTATCAGCAAATGTCATGAATCTGAGGAAATCCACATGTGAGATGTGCAAGTTCTGCAGTAAGACCTGTAAGTGCAGTACAAATACGATGGCAGCCTTTCCTCCTGCTCAACTCACAATTTTAGTTGGAGAGAGAAATTTTTGAGGTGTTAAAGTGAACAGATTTTTGAAAGCAATCTTAAAAGCTATTAAATGAATGCCAGTGGCTCAGAGGCTCTTCCTTTGCCCCCACATCGATTAAAATTAAGAATTTGTGCATTTCATTGTTAGTATGTGTATGAGAGAAAATAAATTGTTTAGGTTTTTTTGGAAGAGAAATAAACGTGGAGGAACATGATAAAATAGTGAATAATACAGAGAAGATACATCAGGAACTGTGGGAATGCCTTCAGAAGTAAATTTTATCTACAGCTTTATAACATGTCCCCTTCCAAGTTGCCCACTCTGTCCATTGTACATGCAATTGAACTGCGTGTAGCCTAAGGGAGAAATAAAATTTTACTGATGGGCTTGCTATTATGTATTGCTTATCTAGTCATCAAGAGTATGAGAGAAGTATCCTATGAAAAAAAATAACTAAATGGAAGGAGACACAAGTATCATTTAGAGATGTATCAGAGACACGCCTTCCAATCATGTCCTTTCTAATGAAATTTGTTGTGAAAATGCTAAGGTTAAAAGGGTATTTCAGTAAATATGCTGATTCTAGACTGATGATACATAATTTTATCAGTGTTTTAAAAATCTACTCTCAAATATTTTTTAAAGTCAGATGTGTTTGACTGTAGTGCTTCATTGTAGCCTGTAATACCTGTGGGTGAAATGAAAATTGTGATTATTCTCACATTTGTCAATCCACATGTGAGTATGGATTCTGCCCTAGCACAGAAGATTTTTCTTTTTATGAATAAATAAATAAATTCCTAATTAGTTCTTCTTTTAACCTGAGGAAACTGTTAATGTTAGGAAATGAGATTATAATGAATCTGCTTAATCAAACAGCACAATTTAAAATGTTTATCAGGTACGGAGATACCAAGCAGGAAAGAAGTTGGAACTGAAGATGGAATAATTATTATGATTATTATATTTGAGTAAGAGCTATGTGAGTGCAGCGTGCTGCACGATGGAGAAATTATTTTTGTGGTTTGAACTTGGATTATAAAATTCTGGGGGAGGCAATCTCTCACCAGTATCTCTGAGTGTTTGCAGTTGGGTACCAGGTTGCTATGGTAATGGATGAAGGCTTGCCTCTGAACACAATGGTATGTTCAGCCTGCGGCTTCAAATAAGACCTATCATCTTTGCTTCTTTGTTGTTTGCATTAAATAACAACTCTGAGCAGAATTGCAGGTGAAGCTGTTTAACTCGTATGTTTTCTGCTATATATCTATGATTTTATGTTTCCTCTTGAAGAAAGCTGCCCTGCAACAGAGACTGGACCCGGTTACTGCCTTCTGCAAAGTGGTGGCAGAAGTGGTTGGACCCTTATATTGCAATTTGGATCTGATTCTGTTGAAATGCTTCTGGGGAGGAGGGAAGGGGCCACTGGGTGACAAAACATTATGCACAAAATGGGAGTAATAAGAATATCAATCATGATTTTTTATGAACTTTACATTGGAATGTGGCTGTTTGCCTCACTTGTGAGGAATGAAGGCGATATTAAAGAACTTTCCTTTGCTAGTGATGTGCAAGAGAGTGAGAGGTAAGCCAGAAGCAGTGCTGAAATTTGAAACTTGTGAAGGGTTAAACTTCTCAAGAAGAGATCTTGCATCATGTATGACAGATTTTTATTCAGGCTTTACTTTGCAGGCTTTGTGCATGTTGTTTGAAGCAATTGGAGTATTAAGCACAGAGAGGCTACTCTGACCTTTGCCCAGAAAAGAAGCCATGGTTTGTAGGACTTTCCTGCAGCAATTTTTAGTTTCTTAAAAGCAGACCACAACCTCATGCCCCAGTATTCATGTGCTAGTATTCATTTCCATTATAATATGTGTTTGTTGCTGTTACTGGCACCTTATCTGTCCCTGTATCAGTTTGGCTCGGAGCTCTCCCTCTGCAAGATCCAGTCCTCTTGCTGTTATTATAATAACAGTTGAAGAAGCCGTTTGGGGTCTTGGGTGCAGCTCCAGAGAACAGGTACAGGGTAATGTGGCAGTACTGTAATTCCAAATGTGTGAGATAACAAAAATAGCAACATTCCCTCCTGTCAATATTGCACTGTAATGTGTGGTATCTATGACAGCAGTCTTGTCTTATCCTGTGCTGTGAGTGCTATGAGACCTAATCTGGTTCTTCAGTGTGCCATCTGACCCTCTTGAGCCTTGGCCTTCCCTTCTTCTGCCTTTTTCTCCAGTTACACATTTGTGAGGAGGGAAAGGAGGATCTAGAGGCTGGCCATGTTCCCTGCCTTTGCCAGCAATTATCTGCATAGAATGTGCAGCAAATTTTGGCCCAGAACAAAGTCGTCATGTAGGTGAGAGAAAGGGGGGGACCACCAGCTCTTGGAAAGAACAAAGTATTCAGATAGTGCTTAGTTTATGAACTGTGTAGACTCCAGCTTCCACTATAGAGTCAAGCCCCAAAGACATGTCCAACCTCTTGCAGAGACATGATCCTCTGGAGGGTGTCCATGGGGCAGCAAGATATTAATGAGCCTGATCCTTCCCTCAACACTGGTTTGATTGTTAGTATTTGTATCAGGAAAGGGTAAACTGTTATCTATCTCTAACAAGTACGTCTGTGAATGTATGGGGGAAAAAAAGTGGTATCTGCCAAATATAAAATGTAGGGAGTAAAATGTAGGATAACAGGTTTATAAAGAAACAAGGAGATGGTATCTGGGCTGAGTGCTGCGAATCATCTGTGTCTCAGTTGAGTCTAGAGAGCGATCTTTTCACAAGCTTCTCTGCCAACTCTTGGGAATAAACTGCCTTTGTTCCTAGCTGTACTGAAATGTTTATTCATTAGATTTTAATAAAGGAAGTCAAATCTCATATTCCTTAAACAGTGTTGGTAACTGAATATTATTAATTGATTAGTCACTACCTGTTAGGATGATAATCCAGCAGAAATCTGAAGTGACAACAGCCTTTAGATTATGTATTCATTCTGTAAATTATTAATAATTACTACTGATCCTCTCCCAAATGATGAAATAATTGTCTTTTTTGAAGAGCAACATTTTTTTTTCTTTGACAGGGAAACGATATGTATTTAGGAGATTTGTTGCCTTTTTTTCCTTCAGGAGCAAATATATTTTTGCAATTTGTTTGAAGGGGCAGTCCATGTTTGCATACCATGACTGTTTTCTGTATTTTGATCTTCCTTGGTATTTTCAAATATTTGTGAGTGTAGTCAAGACCACTGATCCAGCCAGATGTTTTTGCAGTAGGATTTCCTCAATAAGGAACTAATGGAAAGACTTTTATTGGAGTCATTACTGGTTTTCTGACCAATACTTATGTGAAAAGTCAAGATAAATAAACCCTTAAAGCTAGGAAAAAAGCAGGACAGTATGTTCTTTTAATGGAAGCATCTGCTGCTTTTTTTCAGAAAATGCCAAATCCTTTAGATAGATAGGTCTACAACATTGTCTCTCTCTTTTTTTTTTTTTTTTTTAACAGATATGGAAACAAAGAGCTTAAGTGATTTAACCGGCACAGTGCAGCAGGTTCACTGCGGTGCTGGGAAGAGGATTTGGTTCTCCTGTTCCCAAGCCACTAGTTGATGACTAAGATGTTCTGTAGCACTTCTAGTAGCTCTCATTATTATGCTTTCTCTATCCAGGGCTGCTATATTTTCTTCATTCAGTCCTGCTATGCTGGCTTTGGCCATCAATTTTTCCTGCTAGCACTTTTGCCATTCTTCCATGGCTTCCTTATACTTGGAAAAAATTTACTTGGATGACTTCTTCTCAAAAACTGCGTGTACTGGGACACAGAGAGGAAACTGCCTTCTGATGGTGACAAGGCACAGTCCCAGAAGGGATAGCTATGAATGTAGCTTCTATCTAGAAATTCACTCACGTGTGGCCGAAGTAAGAACCTCAGTTTATACAAAGCCCGGTTTGTGTGCTAAAGTAAAAGGAAGAGAAAATCTTAAGAAGTTGAGAAATTATGGGCTGTGTTCCCTCCGTGTTGTACACTCTTTCTAGTTCCCTTTACTCCCATAGCAACTTTACATGCTTGCTGCAGGGCCTGACACTAATATTTTCCCCCGTGTTTATGAGAATTTATGTCATCAAAACTAAAATGAGATGTTCCCTCCTGTATTCTCTCTTGATGTCTCAGCTTCAATAATTATGAGATAGAAATAAAACTATATGAAGAAAATGAATGAGGAATGAAACAATTTTTGGGGGTGGACTCACCCATATTTTTAGTTCTTGTTGCCACACAAGCAGACTTTCTGTCTTTTATGAGTCAGACCATGTGTTCTTCAGGAGAAGAAACCTGTGACCTGGTTGTGCAGGGACTTTGCTGTTGTATTTTAAAATATTCAGAGCTGGATAACAGATATGTATAACAAGCTTCGTGAAAACATTTGAAATTTAGGACAGTGCTAATAAAACTTCACTTCTTCCCCTTTTTTATTGAGGTTTTAAAAGGTGACATGCTGATGTTACAAAGCTGTCCTCCCCGGCCTTATGACTATCAGAAGAATGCTGGCTTACACATCAGAAGAGCTGAGTGTGTAATGAAAAAAGTGCTCAGCCCATGCAAAATTTGACCACAAGCTTTTTTAATAAGTGGCTTCTGTTCCATTTCACGATTATTTGTTTTGTTTTTTGATTTCACCTCATTCCCCTTGTCTAAGTGTTTGAATGAAAAATTCAGGATTTTGATGAATAGCTATGTGAGTGTTTACATGTCAAGCCATGGGTTGCATATACGGAAGTATTGTTCAACTGTTTTTCTTTTCATCTCTCAGGTCTCTCAGCAGCCAAACTGCTGACTGAGTTGGGCTTGAATGTGGTGTTGCTGGAAGCCAATGACAGGATTGGTGGAAGAACTTTCACTGCACGGGTAAGTGTCTCCAAACCAATTGTACAACATATGCATGTGTATTATATACTATACATATCTAAAATTACACACATGTATGGTTGTACGTACATATATAGGTGTAGTATACATATACTATGCGAATCACGTATTTATTTTTCTTTCCTGCTAGAAGAGCCTACTTGATAGAAAAATTTTAGAGCAATAGCAGATGGCAAATTTCCTGTTATTGTGCCAGTAAGAGCAGGGAAAGACTGGCATGATGGTGAGGACAGAGTATTTCTGTGTGATCTGCAAGCTGTGGAATCATTAGTCCTTTCCTCTGGAAATAAGAAAATTATTAGCCAAGTTTCAAATTGTTTCCTGGGGAGAGACACTGGAGAAATCTCTATGAAAAAGCACTTGTAAGGCCTACCATGCCATGAAGAGCCTTGAGCTGAAACATAACGAGCCCCATGAGGACTGATGTAGGCTAGAGGAATGGCAGAGGTAGCTGGGAACTAGAACCAGCATGTCTCCCTTCACTCCTTTACCATCCGCCCTACCTTCACCTGGGAGACTCCCTCCTATTAGTCATTAGAAAATCTTAGCTGTACTACTTCCTAGTACAATCTCTTTTGAACTAGTTATTGGGGAGGTGCTTGACTGATCAAGAACCCTACAGATGTGTCTGACTCTGTCCATCCCTCTCTGCCTGTCAGGCTCTTTCCACTCCTGTTTGTGAAGGCTGTAATGTAAACAACAGGCCAGCTAAGCTGGTTATGAACTTCCTATTTGAAGTTCTCAGTAACTGCGACACCAGAGAACTGTAATTTTCCATGGGGAGAGGAATCTTGGCCAAAATTCTCTGGGAGTGTTTCACTTAAAGAATTCCCCTGGACTGCTCTTTTAACTTGTGTGCTATTTGCAAAGGGCTTATTGGTTTTTTTTTCTTTTTTTTCTTTTTTTCTTTTTTTTTCTTTTTTTTTTTTTTTGTGTTGTAAACTAGAATAAGCAAGTTAAATATGTGGACCTTGGAGGAGCTTATGTGGGGCCAACACAAAATCGTCTCCTGCGGTTATCTAAAGAGTTAGGAATAGAGACCTATAAAGTGAACGAAGTTGAGCACCTGATACACCATGTCAAGGTAAGATGCTCTCAAGTATGCTCCTCTGGATAGACAAGTTGTAGTGATTTCCTTTCTTGTTGTCTTCCATCCATGGTACAGTGGAATATACCTATTTAAGTATGTATTGTATGGGTTTCTTGGAGAAAAAAAAGTATGTTGGCAGTGAAGAACTCACACAAATTAATACCTGCATGCATATCTGCATATGTACCCTGTAGATGCATCCTGTTAGCTGATGCCACAGTGCAGGTCTGAGCTCTTAGTTAAAAGCTTTCAAAAAGCTTCATTGTTTATGAACAGTACAATTGTGACTCTTCTGTGCAGGTCAGCTCTCATATAACCCACCCAAGGTAACTGAAAGTCTCTGTCAGGAGTCCTTGAAGTATCCTCGATCAGGCTGAAAATTTCTCAGCATCAGCATCTTAAACTAGTAGCAATTATTATCCTGACTGAAAGAAATGTGAGGTTTTAAGTCTGGTTTTGCTGATGGGGAAACTTACCTGCAGAACAGCAAAAGGCATTGTAATAATAATTGTGAAATACACTGGGAGGCAAATGTTCTTATGGAGGCAGATCTAAATGATCTGAAACAGGACAACTATGACAAAGCTGCCATGAGTAGCCCACATATTCTCAATATCCATACTATGCTTTCTCTAAAAGATCATCCTTCCTCCTTTCCTGATATAGAGCAGTGCTGCACTCCTACGGAAAGGAAATTTTCTGTGTTAGTCCTGAGGAAATTAACATTGAGTTTCATTGTATGCTTATGAAAAGTGATTGTGCAATGACTAGCAAAATACTTATCAGATAGTAATTGGCGTTTGATCAAAGGTTAAAAAAAACCACCAAAACCATTGACAGATTTAAAATCAGCAATGGAGAAAAATGGAGTTCTGCCATATGTTTTCTGATATCTTTTCCCACTCTATTATAATTTTTAAAAAGGGTATTCTCAAAAGTAGTTTGCTATGGTTCAGTTGCTTCTGCTGTGGTAGAACTGATGGTTACATCCACGCTGTTCTGTTTAGTGTGTCACTGGCATCATCCTCAAAGCCAAATTTTCTGCTTGTTCACGTTATTTAGCTTTCAGCGTCTCCTTAATAGCAACAGGAAGTCGTGCCGTAAGGGGGAAACTTCAGTGGTAGAAAACATTACAGTGGCCAGTCAGGATGACCAGCTTTCAGGACAACCTTGCTGTCCTCCATTGCAGCATTCCAAAATGCTTCTAGAAGTCACTGAAGCCAAAGCTGAGTCTGATATGAGGACCTGATTTATTGCCAGCAGCCAGTCAAGTATGGTTGCTTGTTTGATAAGCCAAACCCCACTTTCTTTTAGAATTCTTAAGAAACAGCTTGGGGATTGACATAGGTATTACTATGCTCATTGAAACAGCCATTTGTTTTCCAACAGGATTTTAGTGTGAGGAAAACCGAGGATGGCACAAAAGTAGAAGTTTGAGCTCTTGCCAAGAACAATCTGTCTTTCCTTGACCAAAAGTGTCTTATCCCATGAGTTGCCAGAGGCTGCACATAGCCTTTTGCCATCATCTATGGATACTCTCTAGCCCAAGGTGGTGAGTGCTGGTGTGAGTCAAGGATCTCAGTTTTCTTCCCTACTCTGGACTGATGGGATTTGCTGGCGTTCAGGGATGTATCCCAGGCTGGCAGAGAGGGGTTGGCTTTGTTGCCTTGCCTTTGTCTGTGTGTTGGACGTAGAAGGGCCTTTGAATTGGGATACTGAGGCATTAGGACACAAGTCCAGGGAATCTATCGAGTAGTATGACTTCTATCTAGAAGTCCAGAGGTGAGGGAAGGCACTCTGCTCCTGGCGGCATTCAAGCCATCCAAGCCTGAAGATACGGGTTGCTTGCTACTTTGGTTAATGCCTGCATCTGTGCAAACAGATTCTGGGGTCCTGTGATGAAGGCCTGGGCTTACTTAACACTTACTTGCTTGTGGTAAGACATAGTGAGGGGTGCTCGTAGAAGAGATGGCATGCCCTTATGTATGCCAGGGGGGTGCAGTACGCCTTATGCAGACCAATGGAAAAAAGCTGCTCTGGAAGGGACACTTGGAGGTTCCTACTCCACCCTGGGCTTGGAACAGTGTCTACCTCATAGTTAGATTGGGTTGCTAAGCGCCATTCCCAGTGAAGTGTTGAAAGTCTAGAAGGAGAGGGATCTCACCTGCTTGCTGACTTACTTCCAAGAGTACTTCTAAGAGCCTGCAAATTGGATTCAGACAAAGTTTATAGACTCATCATTCTAGTGTGGCTGCCTGTAGGAGAGATTCTGAAGAGAGCAGGGAGAGAAGTGTGTGCCAGGTCTTCCTGGTAGCCAAGCAGGGAGTAGAAAGGGGAGGCACAGACAGTAGCTGAATTTCCTAATTTTGCTCATTTTAAGTATTTTATTTCCTTTTTCCTTCTGTGCATGTACAATGGTGGAAAAGTGTTATCATAGCTGAAGAATTACTCAAAGAACTGGAAGGTGAACAATGTATAGTCAACATAAGCATTGTTTTGTGGCGAAATCAGTGTAATAATCTTCAGCACTTTGCATTTGATGTGGCTGTAATACATTTCTTATGTATCTCTTACTTTCAGCCATGTGACTTGCCTATGGGTTCCCTGAAAATGGACAGTGTTCTTGTGTGCTCCCTGAAACCTAAGGAGTGCTGTCAAGTCATAGCTTGCAAATCATGTTCCAAGATACACAAAGGTCTGCTGCCTACATGTAAATTTAAATTCACATGCTGACCCAAGCTTTGTGACTGTGGCCAAATCTAATTAAATTCTGAACCACAAAATTCTCTCTGAACCCAAAGAGGCAATGAAATGTAAAGTTTTTTAATTCTTCTCCTGCTACACAATCAGGCATCACAGTGCGTCTTGTAAAATCAGCTTGGTTTTTTACATATACACAAAGGCAAAATCAAGACTTTCATAGTTAATTAAATTCTTTTAAGAGGCTTTTTAATACAAGTAATATATTCAGCTTCCTTGTAATACAAAATGAAAAGAATGCATTTTGTTGATATCTGGGTGGGCCTTTGCTAATTAAGCTTTATCAGCTTGATTAGGTTGTGTGTTTTTTCCCCCTTAATCTTTTTTAATGTCAGGTTCTACTGTGAGATTATTTTTGGTCTCGCTCATAATGTGAGTGATAACTTCACAGAAACTCAAAATTATATTTCTTGCCCTACATCTTTTTTCTTTCCTCCTACTTGTTAAGCAGCCTTTTTTTGTTGTCTTTGAAAGGAGATTAATATGTTCTTTTCATTTGTATAAATGCTGGTTCATCAGCCTTAGTGAGAAAATTATTATAGCTCTGCAAGTAGTATTTGGTAAGCAGATTGCTGCCTGAACACCACTCCTCTTCAGTACCATAACTGAAGTTAGGTTCATAAATCCAGATTTAAGAAGCAAAAGCAGAACTATCTGAGGGATCATCATCTCCAAATAGTGCTCCCATTGCACTGGTAAGCAGATGTAAAAACTTTAAATAAGATAACTTTTCATTAGCTTCCCAAGAAAGGATTCAGGGCTGGAGCCTAGATAGTAGATTTGCAACTTTTGACTGGTGCTGTTTATTTTCCTCAACAAAATGATGACTTTTGTCTTAGAAAAACAAGCCAAAGTATATATAATCCACATTATTTTTACCTTTCCCATGTAATCAATCCATGGAAAGAAATGTTGAAATATGAAGATATGTCAGTTATCATGAGTGATTAAATATCAACATATTTTTATTGTTAATTCAAATTACACTTCGCTTTTTTGCAGTTGCAGTAGCGATGCAAACTTGTTGCATTTCAAACCACAAATTTATCAAATATTATCAAATGTAACACAGGTTGCTTTGCTAAGTAGGCTAACTGTGGAACTGGTTTACTCTGCTACCCTAAATCTGTGGGAAGAAACATTTCTTCGTGTGAGTGGCTTGTCAAGTTAATCTTTTTAAATTTGATTCCTTCTTACAAAGTCAGAATGATCTACCCTTTGTCCTGCTGTGGTGCCAGATGAACACCATCTGATCCCATTTTGGTGATGGAGAGCTTGCATGAAAACCTGGCAGCATAGACTGGCAGTAAGACTTCACTTACTGGCTGCATTCACAGAATCGCTAGGTTGGAAAAGACCCACTGGATCATCGAGTCCAACCATTCCTATCAATCGCTAAACCATACCCCTCATCCACCCGTCCCTTAAACACCTCCAGGGAAGGTGAATCAACCACCTCCCTGGGCAGCCTCTGCCAGTGCCCAAAGACACTTTCTGTTAAAAATTTTTTCCTAATGTCCAGCCTGAATCTCCCCTGGCAGAGCTTGAGGCCATTTCTTTTCATCCTGTCCCCTGTCACTTGGGAGAAGAGGCCAGCTCCCTCCTCTCCACAACCTCCCTTCAGGTAGTTGTAGAGAGTAATAAGGTCTCCCCTCAGCCTCCTCTTCTCCAGGATAAACACCCCCAGCTCTCTCAGCCGTTCCTCATAAGGCCTGTTCTCCAGGCCCTTCACCAGCTTCGTTGCTCTTCTCTGGACTCGCTCCAGAGCCTCAACATCCTTCTTGTGGTGAGGGGCCCAGAACACCCCCAGGTCCTTCTCCTCCAGGCAGCTCTCCAGCCAGACTTCCCCTAGTCTGTAGCACTGCATAGGGTTGTTGTGCCCCATTAGAGCAGCAAAGCATGTTTCTCAAAAGCCAGTTATTAGCAGTGGCAGATCTTTCTACTGCTATTGATGCTCATTGCCATTTTTTTCCAGATGTTTTTTCCACCAGAACTTTGTGTGATACAATGCTGTGATCCTTCCTGGAGTTTCCCCAGATGACAGCGTCATTGCTAGACAGTGGTAGTAACATTTATTCCTTTTAATCTCTGTATTGTCTCGGTGCAGACTGTGGATAGTGCTAACAGCTGGATTAGGTAGCTTGCTATTTTGGCAGTGTATTGCACCTGAAGCATTCCCCCAGCAGTGGTAATTAGGATAACTCCTGCCAGTTGTTTCCCTAGCACCAAAAGGCAGTCTTGGCATTGTGCACATCTGCGGGTGGTCTTTCAGGTTGAGATGCCGAGTGAAACATGAAGCATCCCCTCCTTTCTCACTGGATAGTGATCTGCTGACTATTCATAACCTCAGTTAAGTTCCCTCTAAAAAAATGGAGCAGCACTGGCTAGAGGTGTCCAAATGCATATCATGCCCTCTTCAAGTTTAGCACAGCTTTCATATACAACTTTCATGTACAATCAGAATCTCTGAGGAGAATGCTGATGTGAACCCAATCCGCAGCAAATCACTGAAGGTGAACATTTAGTCTTATACATGCAGTACTTATAACCAGGACCAGAAATATGCACTATTGTTAGCAGGTTACATACTGATCTACAATTCATTTGCAGAAAAAAAATTTAACAGCCCTCTTGAGTGTCATTCATTTTCAGCACTATTGTGCTTATTAAAATGCAGTTTGCTGTGGTATTGTTTATGAATAAAGAATGTGATGGTCCCGTTGTATTGGGATTTAATTAGCAACAGGATAAATGACTGCTATATCTACAGTTATAGAATTCAGTGGTGTTTCTTGTGTGATATCAGTGATACATGCACTGAAGCTAAGCAGTATGATTTATTTAAGCTTTTGACCGGCTTCTCTGCAAATCTAAGAGCAGTATCTCCTGGCATAGTCTGTAGTATATAGCCTAACAGCTTAAATGGATTTTTGAATGACTAGATAAAAGTGCTTTCATTTTGTTCTGTATATCTTAATTAGAGTGCAGTCAGAGAATAAAAATAATAAAGTCTGTGAGACTGTCACTTGCCATCTATTTAAGTGAGGCAAAATGGTATCACATGTCTTATTTCTTCCCCTTTTTGCTGACAATTTGTAAGCAAGAACTTGGGGAACTGAGAGGAATACATCTGAATCTTTAAGAAGGTGGGCATCTGATGTCTTGAAAAGGAAGCCAATTAATTTCAAAGATGCTTAAATTACTACAGGATCTTGCTGGTTTCACATGTCATTGCTGGAATGCAAATCTATGTTATATTAACTCTTTATTAGATACAAGGGTGCAGGCATTCCTGTCACAAGACACCATGCCATTACATACTCAGTGGCAGCCTCAAAAGTGAGTTTGAGGAATGAATAGGCTGAGGTTGGTGAGAGTGTCTTCCAGACTCCCATGGGGAATATCCTCCGCACTGTGAATGAAGAGTAGCCATTGGAAAGGCTGGTTTTGTTTCAGTATCACTGGACTTTGGGGTTGTTTAGCCTGGAGAAGAGGAGGCTGAGAGGAGACCTCATTGCTCTCTATAACTACCTGAAAGGAGGTTGTAGAGAGGAGGGAGCTGGCCTCTTCTCCCAAGTGACAGGGGACAGGACGAGAGGGAATGGCCACAAGCTCTGCCAGGAGAGATTTAGGCTGGACATTAGGAAAAAATTTTTAACAGAAAGTGTCTTTGGGCACTGGCAGAGGCTGCCCAGGGAGGTGGTTGATTCACCTTCCCTGGAGGTGTTTAAGGCACGGGTGGACGAGGTGCTAAGGGGCATGGTTTAGTGTTTGATAGGAATGGTTGGACTCGATGATCCGGTGGGTCTCTTCCAACCTGGTTGTTCTATGATTCTATGACTTGCCTTGTAACTAAAGGGACACCTTCCTTTCTTTATCAAAATGTCCTTGCGTTAATTGCAAGAAGGAAGTTCATAATTAGGACTTTTAATTTAAAAGATGGATAGTATTTGTATTACAGCAACCCAAAAGAGGTAAGATGATGTACAGCAAATCTGCAGTGATCTCTGTCAAAAGGGACTGCAAACCAAGGTCTTGCAAGGGATGTTTATCAATCAGGAAAGCTGACTGGAAGACTAGTGGCTGTGACCTAATGGTAGCGTGAAGATGAAAGTAGGAAGAAAAATTAACTGAAAATAAAGTATGCATTTCTTAATTAAATCCAAGAGGAAATAAACTTCCTCAGTCTTAGCTTTCCCAGACCTCAGGGTCTGTTCCCTAGGAGATAAGGAAAAAGACCTGCACTCCCACCTGGCTTATTTAATTCAGATTGCTGGGAGAAAAGCTTCAATTGCATCTGATTATAAGAACTGGTTTTTGTTTCCCTGGTGAAGTTGATTGAGATCTTCAGAAAAACAGAATTAGAAAAATGTGTATTTCACACAGGAACAGCTGGCTGAGCATATTTGGTTTCACACATCTAGATAAAAAAATATTATGTAAGGATTCATTTTTTTTTAGTTAAGAAATTTGAATGACTTGGAGTATCTTAGAAAAGAAACTAGTGATCCTCAACATTCTCTGCTTTTAAGACTGTTTTAATTGTGAGAGAGTATGCGCGCCCTGTCTGCTCAGTTATGTTACCTATGGGCAGAGCTTGTTTGATGGCTTTCTCCCAAGTGAACCTCTTTCCTCCTGTTTTCATTTACTTTTGGCCATTTATCTGCTTTTGGGAAGGAAGGAAGGATTTTTTAAGACTAGTTCTAGAAATACTGAAAAGTTTTTCTGATGATTTCATCAGCTTTGTTGGCAGGTTTAATTCAAGGGTTGATAGCCACATGCAGCCCTAGTTTCCAAGAGTATATAGAAACTGATTCCCTATAAATCTGTGCTTCATAAGACACCTAAGTGCCTTTTGTAAAGGTGTTTTTTAGTATTCAACCCCTCCAAAATCCAGTTCTATTAGGATGGTGACTTAGTTAACTATTTTCCCAGCTGAATGCTTGGACTCGATGATTTGGTGTGTCTCTTCCAACCTGGTTATTCTGTGATTCTATGATTCTAATTATATTTGCTTTTAAATTCAGAGCAGATTCTCAATTTCCCATTCTAAATTGCTTCAGTGTTGATGTTTTTCTCATTCTGCATTTTTTTTTCAGGCAAGGCGAGGTATTGCATGACTAATGTGGCAGAAGGAAGATGGACTTTATTTCTATAGTATGGCAGAAACAAACTGTTCCCAACTACCTCTTTTTCTTTTCATGATGCATGTTTCAAGCCAATGTGTCTGGCTATGCTACATTTAAAATGGAAATGTTTTTGCTGACAAAAAATCACAAAACAGTGGCATCCACAGCTGATTATCTCAAATTAGATATTGAAAGATATTTGGAGGATATTTTGGTATGCCTTAATATTGTAGCTTTGCACCATTAGTTATCCAGATTTTCTTGTGCTGCATTTACATTTTGTAACCTATATATCTTTTTACTTTTAGGATAACTGTCAGTATAGTAATCAGCTGAGTGTTTGAGCTCCTGAACAGTTTCTCAAAGAAAGGAACATCAGTGAAGCTCATCACTGTTACAGTTTTCTGAGTAGGCCTGTATACCGTTCTCAGCTTGGTCCAGCTAGTGGTCATGTTTTATTGCTTAGTCCCAAACACATATATATTTTTAGATGCTATGGATTAAAAAAAAAAAACAAACCAAAACACTCCCCACAAACTGAACCAAAAAGATAGTTTTCCACACAGCAGTGGATGAGAAACCAAGTGTTTGAGACAGATACAGAGTGATGCTTTTCTGGTTTGTGTTTTACTTCTCACAACTCTGCATCTTACTGTTTCTGTGTTTTATACAAACGATGTTACTAGGATTTTGAGTTGAGAGAACAAGGGATGTGTGATGTACCAGTGCTGTGAGTCAGCAGAGGGCACTACATGCCTGTTAAACCTATGTATCTGTGAATTAACATGCAGAGTAACATCTTGGTGTTACTTCAAGGTTTGCGTGATTTAGCTGAGGGAATATCTGCTCCTTCAGTGATGCAGAGAATGCACCACACCATCTTGTTTCTTCCAATGAACGCTGACCATTTTTTTAAGATGTTGTCATGGATAGAAATATATTACAAGGTTATGATTTATCAGCAATTTAGAATTTATTGTTGATTTAAGGTAGATTGAAAAGTTGGATCTTTAATAATACTAAATCGTAAACCAATTTCATATTTTGCAAGGTGATTGTATTAAATCCATTATAATCAAAAAGGTGACTTAATTACAGTTTCTAAAATGTCAAAATTCACTCCTATTTACTATACAGTATAGTAAGTACGTATGGAAGTACACACATAGAGATATATGTGTACATAAAGATATATTAATATTTAAACATAGAAGCAGTATGAATAACCACAGTTATGAAGATATAAATACGTTTAACTATACAGAAAGATGAGTAAAAGGACGTTATGTATCTCTATTTCCCTCTTTGACTGGTGAGAATAGTCACATACAATTCATTAGCATTCCACAACAAGTGGAATATCAAGGGGTGAACTTTGCCTTGGCCTTTTTATTTGCTGTGTTGGCAAATGAGATCATGTGCTACTCCTGGGCAACATCCCAGCTCAGGCAGAGATGACTGGTCCCAGCCTGCTGCGATCCAGAAAAGCTCAAAGAGCCTTCCATATGATCACTTACTTTCGAGGTAATATTATTGAGGATTTCAAGGTAATTGACTTTCATCAGTGTCTGAATATTAATTGGAAATTTCACTCTTCAGTTTTGGCTGCAACTTGGAAGACATAATTCTTGCAACTTACCAGTTACATCAAACCACATCACTTGGTCCATGGTCCAGTTATCAGGCATGTTCAGCTGTTAGGGGATGACTGATGGTCAGTATTTTTCTCAGGTGGTGAGGTGCCCTTTTCCCCGGCACACAGGAGCCCAAGAGCAGTGAGGGGGTACTCAAGTGTGCTGGGGCAGTGCATCTTAATGATTGGTACTGTCTCCCTCAGTGTGCCTGGTTGAGATGACAATTCTTCTCCCAGCAAACCTGTGTTAACATGAGTCTGGTTTCCACTGGATCAGCAGGTGGCCCGGAGCATCAGGAGGAAGGTGTTGTTCCAAGTGAATAAGAAGTTGTGCTAGCTGACCACAAATCATCTGTGCAGCCTAACAGGGTAGGGCGGTGAGGGGTGGTGGGAGGAGTCGCACCACTACATATGTTAATACTATGCTTTAAAAAATGCATGGATCATGGACACCGGGGGCTTCAGTTCACAGTACTGCGTCCCACTCAGGCATTATCTGAGTACATAAAGTTTAGGGAAGTTGTCCTGCAAAAAGCATCCTGAGATCCCACTCTGCACTGAGATACCGATGATATTCTCTGGCAGAGCTTGCTCTTTCTGACGTAACCATTCACTCACTGTCACAGGAGGAAGCGTGTGGGATCTGGTCCCTATGCCCTTCCAAGTTCTAGAGCTGAAATTCAAGGGGCTACTGATTTTCAGTTGCCATGCTGTGTTTTTTCCCCCCTTGTAATAACTCTATTCTTATGTCAATTATTTAACCTGAAGCAGAGCTGATGCATGCAGAAAGTTCATTTCTATACACTTTATATTACGTGTCCACTGCAACTAAGCCAAACTGTGGTTGACGTGAAACAGGTGGATGGGAACATCCGAACTGGGATTTGCATTATTTATGTCAAACACTGAATTTCTTATTTCCCTGTTTGTTTACTCCTGAGATAGCAGGGTTGTATGATTTTCCTCCCGATAGTTTCAGCACCTTTAGTATGCTTTAGTCCATACTGCAGCAACAGCTTCTGTAAGCAGCAAGTGACCCATACGATAGCTGGTAGACCTCCAACTGCTGATGCTGGTGTTCTGCTTTTGGAAGCATTCCAAGTGGCAATGATTTCAAAATATATATATATATATATGCGCCTGCATTAAATACCACTAAGCCCTAAAAATCTGAGCATTATAGTACTAGTGTTGAAATATCATGTCAAATGATCTGAAAGGGTGGGTATTATTGCTGGCTTTATACTGTGTTGGTAAAAATATTTGAGAGGTAAATGTTTTGTGCATCTCGGGGCATATTTTTCATCTGTATCTAGTTTTCTTTAGATCTCATACTACACCAGGTGGTATAGAGTATGATATTCCCAGCAGTATGATAGAAATAGGCAAATTTTGTATAAATATCAGAAAGGTTTTTTGCAAAAGTGCAAATTCATCAGAACTAGAACTGAAATGTTTCAGTTTGAAAACTGCTCAGAGCTGTGTGAAATATTTCTGTTTCTGTGTAGAGCCTAGTCTTGCAGTCTCTTCTCAAACAAAATTCTGATTGGCAGCTCCTGGAGTTTAACGTGTAGGAAATAAGGATCAGGCCTTAGATAATGTCTTAGGAGGTCTTGAAAGTAACTTTTACTGGAGACTCCTTAACTTTGATGACTGTTTTGGTTTTTCCAGCTTGAAGTTTTTTCTTGTACTTTATAAGACTTGTCACCTCAGATTTCTGCACAGAAGACATACCCAAGATTTCCCTTTCAGCAGTTCAAATGCAGTGAAATAGAAGAACACTAAAACAAAGACATGTTTTATGTGTTTCTCAGCCGTGTGCTGATGAGGAAGCACTGCAGGGAATTCATAGGACTTGAGTTAACTTAGAGGGGATAAGTCAGGATTGCCTCTGGCAGAGCAAGAGGCTCAGAACAAAATCAATAATTGGAATCACCCCTTCTGGTGTTGTCCTGGTTTTCTTGAGCACAGCAGTAAATGTGTTTTATAATTCTAAATCTGGGAAATGCTAGGTGCTCAAAGGTTGTTACCAACATGGTTCAGATGTTACTAGGTAGGAGAGGAAGATGCTCTATTTGAGAGCTTTTTGTCTTCTTTCATAGCCGTTTGGCAGCAGAGTATAAAGGTGCATCCCAGTTCAAATACATTTCATGTGAAGGGATGCCCTCATAGTACTCAGATGTGCATATTAAGGCTAAACGCTTCTGATGAAACAACCTCATTGAGTTCATCTCCCTTTACATAGATATGTTTTCCCATTTCAAATTTAGTGTATTTTCATATGGTTGAGGATAAAAAAGTGCTTTTGTTCCATGCTGAGTGGGAAAAAAAGCCCAAACAACCCTCCAAACAACCCTCCGTTTTCTGGAGTATTTGTGAACATGTGCTGTAATGTCCATTCTTAAACTGGAAATGCCAGGTTTTCAACCTTCGTGCCTTTTTCTCATCAAGTGACTGGAGAACACTGTCTGTGGCAAAAATTGTGATTGAAAACTTTTAAAAATTTGATGTTTTGGCATTTTACAAACTAATTTCTCCTCAAAAGCACTGCAAAATGAAATTGTTTTGCAACTACTTCTTCATATGTCCGTATATTGAAGAATTAAGTCCTTTCCTCCCATACTTTGCTTTCTTCCTAACTTTCTTTGTGTTGGTGTTTCTGACAAGGATTCCATCAGTCTCACGTATGAAGACTAGGTGGAAAAAGTTTCTTCTTCATTTTCTCTAACCTGTTGGGAGTTTTTGTAGTGTAATTTTCTCCTATTCTTACGTTTTATTTTTGGCCTTACTGTTTTCTAAGTGTCTCTCTCTTTGAATTAGAAGTCCTCAAAGTTATTAGCCAGCATTTTTCAAGGTTATCATAGAATCATAGAATCATAGAATGATTTGGGTTGGAAGGCACCTTCTGGACAAAGTTTTGAGTCTTTCAGGACTTTGTGTCCTTTACCTCTCTGTTCTGGTGGTAGCAAACACCTGCAGATTTGGATAACATGCTCTCCGTCCCTTCTTTCACATTATTAATAAAAAGGCTGAATCAAATCAAGCCTGACTTCTTTGCATAAGTGATCTTTGGATACTTCTCAATAAGGCACAGTGTTAGTGTTGTTATCTGTTTCTAAATATTAATATTTGATGCAATATTTCTTTTGAAGCCAGTGTAAGTATTATTTTTAGTGATGGATTGGTATGACACTACATAGAATACCTATTAAAAGTTAGTATGTCTACAGTTGATATTCATGCTGATGTAATGCCCACTTAAGTACAGAATTTAATATAAGTTTTGAAAAATCTGCTTTGAAAAATATGTCTTTATTGTTTATCTTATTTTATGGAGTAGAGAATGCACTGTGAAAGATGAGTAACCACATAATTCTAATAAGCATTACTTTGTGAATTTTTGAAGCTGTTATGCTGTCAGCCAGGAAAATCCCATGTGAATAAAACAGCTCTACAAATTACCTGTCTTCCATTCTTAATTGAGCTACACATTCTGAATATCTAATGATAGAAATATAGATGCATAAAATCTAACTATTAAATATGTAATGGCATAATTAGGGTATTTGTATGGGCCACATTATCACTTTCTGGAATTTATGGCCAGCTGGGGCTGTTGAATTGCAAGAATGACTTATTAGTAGTAAATACTGCATTTTCTATAGGGCTGGGGATTTTTAGGGTAGCCCAAACCATTCTTTTCAGGACCTTCTCTTAGCTATGATTTTAGTCTATAATAAAGTGCATCACTAAATAAAAATAACAGTTCAGTCTTTTCATGAACATTGAGGAGAAAGAAGTGTAACATATGTTTCTTTTCTTCAGTAACAAATAACCATTTTTTCACCTCAGTTGAGCAGTGCTGTTCCACCTCACTTTTTGGCCTGATCTTTGTGTCTTTACTGCAGGATTTTAGTTTTGTTGCCTAGAGGTGCCCAGTATAGAGCTTTGAAAATACGAGGCAGTATCAGTTCTGCAAACAACTGACAATTCAATTGTGTATCACTATTTTTACATACAGAATAACAGGATCACGAAATGGGTGAGGTTGGGAAAGGGACTTCTAGAGGTCATTTTCTTTGACCTCCCCGCTCTGGTGAAGTCACCTAGAGCCAACTGTCCAGGACCATGTCAAGGCAGCCATTGAATATCTCCAAGGATGGAGACTTCACCACCTCTCTAGGCAACCTGTGCTGAGTCTCAGTCACCCTCACTGTGAAAAAATATTTTCTCATGTCCAGAAGGAACCTTCTGTGTTTCAGTTTGTGTCCATTGAATCTTGTTCTTTGTGCACATACAGACGTGGTCTGTCAGAAGCTGTTACACATATTGATCAAATTTGTACTTTCTTCCAGTGAACACTTGGAATGATTTGGTGCAGCTTTGCACAAATTAATATGGTTATATTTGTTTTTTATGAGGTTTTTATTTGTTTTTCATTTTATAGGGTAAGTCTTATCCCTTTAAGGGTCCATTCCCTCCTATGTGGAATCCGTTGGCCTACCTGGACTACAACAACCTATGGAGGACCATAGATGAAATGGGAAAGGAGGTATGGCATGAGGAATTGTAGCTGACTGTCTCAGCTCAGCTTTGTCTCCATGATGGACAGAGTGAAGACAGGACTAGGATGCAGATAGGCAAAGCTACTGTAGCTTGAACAAATCTAGTGCTGGCAAGAGGAGCATCGTGCCATGCATTTTGATATGCACTGATGGTCAGAGCACATGTAGAAATGGCATCCTTACAAGCTTTTCCGAAGGCTGTGCTGCTGAGGCTGTCTGCAGTCATACCCTTTTTTCTCACAATGTATGAACATTAGGCTTTATACATGTGATTTTTAGCACTTTGCCTGATGATTGGGTAAGTAATATTTTAAGAGGCTTGTAGACCTAAAATGCATGTCCTTCTTTACCCTCAAATTCAACACTGTTTTAGTTTAGTTTGTTAACAGTAGTGTAACTCAGTCAGTGCAAAAAACATACAAGATTTTGAGAAGGATTTGCTGTTACTTGCATAGATTAATGGAAAAGAAATGGAATAACTCAGAAATATTCCCTAGCAGGTGCCTAGAAGGGCAAAGTCCTTAACTCTAAAATTATTCTCTATTCTCTATAGAAAAAAAATGCCTTAAAACAAGCAAACAACAAAAAAACCCTAAAAGCATTTACTTTTAAGTTCAGGGTATTACCTGCCAGGAATTTGCAGGCTGAATTACCCTGCAAAGGTGAGATTGATTGTGTTTGTTGTCTTCCTTATGCTATTCATTCATTTGCTGATGAATGATTTTTTGTGTCTCCTTAGATTCCCAGTGAAGCCCCATGGAGGGCTCCACATGCAGAAGAATGGGACAAAATGACTATGCAAGATTTTATAGATAAAATCTGCTGGACAAAGTAAGAAACTCTTCAATACAAAATATAATAGCTTACGTTTATGTACCTTAGAGCTCCAAATAAGCATTCCTGCTTTGCAAACAAGTACAACTATGACTAGAATACAGCCTTTTTAAAGAAATGGGGTGAAAAAATCTTGTAATAGTGGATCACAACAGCTGTCACCACACACAGAAGATTCTTTTCTATTTGCATAGCATTTTAGACTAAAATAAAGGAGAATGTATTTGGGGATGGTTACTTCTGTGGAGATGAGTAGTATCTGCATCTGTTATGTGTGCTTTTCCTCTATTTAACCTTCGAAAGAAAACTGCTCTGGCTACAGCAGGTTTTTGAATGAAATTTTTGATGGAACAACTCACATTTATTCTGCTTTGGACCAGCAGATTTTACCAAAGCGCTGTAAAAGTAACATTTGTCTTGAAATAGCACTAAGTCACCTTAACATCCATCATTCCATTCTTTAACTGCTGCGCTACACACCACTCAGGGAAACTGAAAATGCTTCCTGGTTTTATGTATACATCAAAGCAGTTTTTCTTCACTTGGCCTTCAACAACAATTTTTTTGGTTTTCTTCCCACTGAAACAAAAAAACCCAAACTACCAATACGTTAATTCTGCCTCACAGTAAAGCAGGTCGATTTCTATAGCAACTTCTTCAGAATTGCTAAGCACTTGACACACAGGTCATTCATGTCTGCACCGAATTGGTGCAGAAGCCTGCTAGTACCCACTCAAACTGATGCTGTCATTGCCAGGGCCATTTTTATGCCCTAAAGAGCAATGTGATCATAGTTAATGGACAGTAGGCTCTTGTACAAAAACTTCTAATCTTCTGGTTGTTTTGCTTTAATAAGAGTGACTGCCACACAAAAGCATATTGAAACCCTTTCTCATTTGTATCGCTGTCCATGTTCTGTAAAACCAAATAGAAATTTATGCTGGTGGTTGTGCTAACCACCTGAACCTCCGATTTGGTAAGCAACTAGATAAGTTAGCAAAACACTATGCATCAGCAGTCATTAAATATCTGATAGCTCACGTGACTTACAGTCATAATTTTTCAAACTCTGATGGAATAAGAGTTGACATTTTCCCTGAATGTTGGCATAACTGTTAGCCTCCCTTAATTCCAAGATGCTTTTCAGATTTTATATGTGCATCTCAGCTTGATTCGCCCAGTTTGTTCAAGATTTAGGTAACATACTGTAGAAATGTCCCACCCTGGAAGGTAATGATCCAGAAGGATACTCTTCTACTATTTCCTCTCATCTAGCAGACTGTACAGATTTGCTTTTGGCTAAAACTACATGCTAGAAATACTCTGAGTGATCTTGGTTGAAATCATACTGCTATTCCTAGGTAGAACACCAGGAGAAATAGGGGAAATGAAATACTGAAGAGCAATTATGAGAAGGCAGCAGAAACTAGGAGAATTTAACTACCATCTAATATCTTCTGCTTATTATGAAATATTAATCAGTACAGATACTGATTTTCCCATTAGACAAAATATCTTTCAGAGTCAATCTTGCTTTACATTGTGTATTTATAGAGACAAATATTGATAAATATTTTCTGTATTATTTTTGACTGCAAAGATTGAAGCAAGAACGCACCTATATGTCATAGAATGGATCAGGTTTTTACTTTGCATTTTTAGAAAGGACACAAGATGGATTTTTTCTTTGTAGATCTATAGCTGAGTTTGAGATAGTATCTTTGAATTGTGCTTTTAATTTTTTAATCATCCTTTTAAAAAAAGTTCAAACACCATGAAAAGGAAGAAACAACTAAAAGTGGATTCTGTACTGGCTTTGGGCATTATTGGTTGCACATGAAATAGCTGCAGAAACTCTTCCCCTGTTATTCACTGTGCAGTTAAGCTCTGCATCTCGTAGTCCTGTCCATGTCCCTATAAACTTCTTCTTAGAAGGAGGGCAGAGGAAGTGTTTACTTCAAACAGGAGGAGTGTTTCCATGAGCCTTAATTAACCCTGTCTTAGTGCACTCCAAAACCTTGCACAGGTTTGTACAGTGATTTCTAGTAGAGCTGTTATGAAATCACCAGTGGGAGGACATAAAGGAGTGATCCTCCTTCAGACACAGGCCACTTTTCCACTTCTGTGTGCATCACCACTGGCAACAAGACCACTGTTTAAAATACTGAGTTAAGCACCCAAAAGTATCTCTTCCCTTTTCTTGCCAGACTTTTGCGTGAGTCTGTATGTGCTATCTCCTCACTTACGGCTTCCTGCTTACATTTCTTTCCTTTCCAGCTGCACCACAAGCAGGGAGAGAACAAGCAGGGAGAGAATGCTGACTAATCCAGAGTGTCTAGATAATTAGCTTAGACAACATCTTAACCTTTTTATAAGTCTTGAATAATCTCTCTGCTGTATGCTTGAGGGATAGACATTCAGCAGGTGCAAACAGAGGAGCAGATCTTAAATATGACCCAGGAACTGTGTGAGGACATGGTGGTCTTGAAGACCAGTAAAGACAGGAGGTCTTGCTTCTTGTAATCCGGAGTCTAGGCTGATAAAGTAACTTTGGATTAGTAGCATAAAGTGACATAAGCTTTCATTGGCTGTTGTGCCTGTTGGAGCCTTATTTTTTCTGGAATACAGCAGTGCTGAATTAACAGATTTTGCAGGTTTGCTTGAAAAATGTTGTATAAAAGGAATTGATATTATGTCCTATTTCAACTGGAATTAGTGAATCCTTCGCTTTCAGTTAAAGAAGTTGCCAAAGACAGTCTCTCCCCTGCCAAAAACCACTATTGTCACCCTTCTTCAGTTGTCAAGTTAACTCCCTTTCTTGTCTTTGCTGCAGTGCTGCCAAGAGTTTTGCAACTCTGTTTGTAAATGTGGATGTCACTTCTGAACCCCACGAGGTCTCTGCTCTTTGGTTTTTGTGGTATGTGAAGCAATGTGGAGGGACAGCGAGGATATTCTCAACAACCAATGGAGGGCAGGTATTGTCAGCTGCAGCTTCTGTGGCTCACGACAGACCATGTTTTAACTGCATCATTTCATTTGTATGTTTTAAAGACCAACTGAGACATCCATGATTTTGAGCCAATAGCACAATGATAACTAGCGCTATTCATTTATACATTAATCTGTATCTTGCAAAACTAACGTTGAAGGATATTCCTGTGCTGAAGGCATTTCCCCAGGGAAAACTATTTGTGTCGATTCTGGCCTCTGGCTTCCTTTTGGATTCTGATTATAGAATATATTTTGCTTTTCCACCTTAAAAAAAGGATTACTTACGCTTCTTTCTGTCTGAAGCCAGCCTTACTGTTTCAGAAGCACTTGATGAGGATGGCAATGCTAGCTGCAGGAGTGTGCAGAATGCTCTGAATTAATACTGAAAATGTAACCCAGAATTGTGTTCCTAAAGATAGTAGCTCCCACGGTTAAAACTATTAAGATTTTAGAATCAGTCTGAAGAAAGTGACTACCCTTGCTTGAATATGATGTCATTCTGAAATGTTTGAAATTTTGTATGTTAGTGCTGCTTATGCACTTCAAGAAAGTAAAGACTGTTAATGGTCATCTACTTGAGAAATGCAAATTATTCAATCATAAATAAGTAACTAAAAATATGAAGAATATATTAAAACATGTTAAAATGTATAAATATGCATAGATAAGCAATACTTATAGAGAATTTAACTACATATACATTGTGTAAAATGTTATTTTAATTCTGTGTTATGTAAGAGGTGATTTGAGTTTAGGTTACATTACACACTGCAGGGTACATTTTTTGTGTGAGCTATGTCACTTTTTATACCTTATTACTTATTTTGAGACTCAGGGTTCCTACTTCTGATGCACAGACCTCTTCAGGGGTAGGAGTGAAATCAGAGAAAGATTTAAAAGTTTAAGTGCTTTTTGGAAGTCTTGCTAATTCACACAGGCCTGTGGAATAAATACATTTGGAAACAACATGAGAAGGGATTTTCTTATGAGGTTACTGATCATTGTAGTTTCGGCTGGTGGTCAACAATGGAAAGTATTTTGAGGAGTTCACTGAAAGTGAAAGGAACTTGAATACTTTTCCAAGTGAGACTGCTGAACTTTCCTTATGAAAAGGTTTGATAACAACTGAAGAGCAGGATTTATTCTGAATGCCGAGCAAAATATTTGTCATGATACATGCTTCACGTGCATCATACTGCTGATTTTGTTTTGCCAAGCTGTAGATTTATATGTTTCAGGAGAGGAAGTTTGTTGGGGGCGCTGGTCAGATCTGTGAGAAAATGATGGAACGCCTGGGAAGCCGGGTGAAGCTGAGGAAGCCAGTTGTCCGCATTGACCAGTCGGGTGAAAGTGTCATAGTGGAAACCTTAGATCATGCATTATATGAGGTAATGAAACCAATAATATTTAAACAATTGTTTATGCTGGGATGGCTAGAAAACCTTTAGCTTTTCCTTCTTGACTTGTCCAAAATTCTGTAGATGAATGTAGCAGAGATGAGACCACAAGATAAAGTCACGCTTTCTAATTATATATGAGTAATAGCAATGATAGAGCTTTTGAAGTGATGCCAGAAAAGCAGAGTGTATATTCTAACTCTCCCTTCCCTAGCATCTCTTCGAGTATTCAGTTACCTTCCAGGTTAAAGAATAGCTGTAAGTTGAAGACAAAAATGTAGCTTAGTAATAAACTTTCTGTGAAAAATGTTTTGAGCTTTGCTTCAAAGTTGTAACAGAGGAGTCCAGATGGGAGACTGATGGACTGCTATAAAACAGAAAATCTTTCCTCTGGCTTTTTTTTCAGGCACTGGGGAAAGAGCAACCACTTATCATTAGAACAGATGGCTGTTTATATAATGCTTGTTTGTTGTTTAACAACCAGGTTTTTGTGAGGGTTCACATTTACAGTTCTTCTGCAAAATGCCAAAATTGCTTCAGAAGATACACCCTGCAGCCTCAGATGCCTGCAAAAATTATTAGAGTAATATACATAGAATGATGTCATGGAGAATGTATATAGCTTATATATGATGTCTTTTCCAGGGCAAATATGTGATCAGTGCCATTCCCCCGGCTCTTGGTTTGAAGATTCATTTCAACCCGCCTTTGCCCCCAATGAGAAACCAGCTCATCAACCGAATTCCCATGGGCTCAGTCATCAAGTGCATTGTGTACTATAAGGAAACTTTCTGGAGGAAGAAGGGTATTATGTTTTAATTGAAGGGAATAGTAATGGCAGAGAGAGGATATTTGGTAATGGAGTAGACTTTGTGTTTAAAGGATGCTGGACCTTAGAAGGAGATTTCGTACACTTCTGTGCTGTTTTTGTGTTTCCCTGTTTGAGAAACTTGAGAGATAGGTTGGAAAGAGAGGGTGGATGGGAGAATGAAAACGAAGTAGGTGTAAAGGGAGGACTCATGCTTGTTGTTTATTGCCTTGGTTGTTCTTTGTTGTCCTCTCCTTTTCCTTCAATGGCACATGGGTACAAGATGACTCTCTCCCACTTGTATAGTAATCTAAAGGTGCAAGTGATATGTGATGAGAAAAGTTTTACCCATCAATTATCAGACTGTGAAAACTCTCCCTTCTGGATGTGTTGGGCAGGATTAATTTAAGATGCTTTCACACCGAGATCCCCAGCTGGGCTAGTCATCCTGCACTCCCTCTGCATACTGAATCTTTCCATCATGATTCCTCAGATCTCTTTTTTTTAATCTAACTGAGTCTAAGACAGTCTGCAATGTAATAGCACTCATTTCTCTTCACTGGTTACAAGGAGTCCACATTTGTGTCTGGCTACAAATGTCATCTACCCTTCATCTCTTTGAGTGCTTTTAAGAGCTCTTGATCTTGGCATACTCTGGCTATTAGATTTGGGATGGGTTGACAAGAGGTGACTCCTCTTTCCTGGTAGAACTCATAGTTTTATGTACTATGCTTTGCTAACTTCATTGTTCTTCCTTTAAGAACAACGAATTTTCTTCAAACTCTTCTTTTAAGAACAGTTGTGTTTTCAAAACAATGTACTAATATCTCCTATATGTGACGTAAGTACCAAGTACGGAAACAATTGTGCTGGAGGCACTTGAACATCTTTAGTATCAGAGAGAAATCTGTTTCTGTGCAATTAATAATTACCTTGCTAATTAAATTGCAGAATATTTTTTTCTATCATGAATTCAAAAGTAGGAAATTCCCTAACTTACTTCCTATTTTAAAGATGCTTCAAAAGGATTAATAGTGAGCACATCCCAGATCTGAATTTTCTCTTCTAGAGATGATCTAGTGCATCTCTGAGCCAAGAGAACACTACACTGCAAGGGAGCTGTGTGCAAATCTTTGTCACTTGATGGGGATCTCTTGACTTTTTTTTTTTTTTTTTTTTTTTAGTTCTCCTTTCCTTTGTTTTCGTATCTCCCTATAATTACAGTAATGGCATTGGAGAATGATAGGATCTCTGGATGTCATCTTGCTCAATACCTTACTCAAAGCAGGGTGAATTTCCATCTTGTTTCAGGCTTTTTCAAGTCAAGTTCTGAGTATTTCACCACTTCTTGGAAGCTCATTCCTGCATTTGGATACATGGATCCTAACTTCTTTTCTGCCTTGTGGTTAACACAGGGTATTGTGGTACCATGATCATTGAAGACGAGGATGCTGCAATTGGTCTAACACTTGATGATACCAAGTCTGATGGCAGCTTTCCTGCCATAATAGGGTAAGAGACAAAAAAAGCATCTAATGAATGCCTTTTCATTTTGTCTTAGGGGCAATAATTAAAATGCAAAACCTCCTACTTTTGAAGGGAAATACTTCAAAATAGTTAAATAGTTCAGTTTTTCAGTGGGTAGTGAATGTGTTCTATGATCTATGAATTTTTCTTTCAAGAAAAGTTCTCTCTATGATATAATTGCTAATGAAACAAAAAGAAATCCTACTTCTTTTTTTTTCTCACTGTCACCTTTTGCCTTTTGCGTGGCAAAGTACAAAATTTGAGAAGAGGAAAGGAAGGAGGAGAAAAAAGAGGGTGATAACAGAAATCTAAAGTTTTCTCTAAATATTTTCCTTCCCTAAAATCTTTCAGTTATTTAAATGAAAATTAATTTTCTAGAATTATGTTTTGGTTTGTTCTGTCTTTTTAAACAGCCAAAGAATATGGTTAGTTTTAGAAAGTTTATTTAGCAGTAATTTCCAGGCTTGATATCTTGTAGTTGTATGCCTGCACACACTACTGTGTAAAATTAAGGTCATTGGGAAATAGCCTATACAAATATTCTAACCTGCATCATGGAGTGCTTCCTTCCACAATGAGTCCTGCAAGCAGCAGGCAGAGCTCATAATAACTTTAGACAGAGTGTCAAAATGGATATTTTGGATAGAGACCCAAACCCTAATATTGTGAATCACAGAAGCTTATTGTAAGGCACTGGCATTTTAAACAGTGCGTAAAATGCAGTAACATAATGGAAGTAAATGATTTGTCGTTTTGTTATTTTTTATACAGCTTCATTCTTGCTCGGAAGTGCAGAAGACTGACAGGTCTCACAAAAGAAGAAAGGTAAGTACAAACACTGCAGATCTGCATAGAATCTGAGTCAAACTTCTGTTATAAATCACTAGAGCGGGAAAAAAAATCCTGAATTTGAAAGAAGTTGTCTGTAACCTTGAGACAGTAGACAAGACATGTCACTTCAAGGAGATGATCTCTGTTGTGGTTTAACCCCAGCTGGCAGCTAAGCACTACAAAAACACTCCCTCACTTCCCCTTGGCAGGATGGGGAGAGAGAATCAGAAGAGTAAGTGAGAAAACCTGTAGGTTGAGATAAAGACAGTTTAATAGGTAGAGCAAAAGCTGCGTTACACAAGGAGAGCATAGCAAAGAATTAATTTACTCCTTCCCATCAGCAGGCAGGTGTTCAGCATTCTCCAGGAAAGTAGGGCTCTCTCATGTGGAACGGTCACTTGGGAAGACAAACACCATCACCCTGAACATCCCCTCTTTCTTCTCCAGCTTTTTATGCTGAGCTTATGGTATGGGATAACCCGTTGGTTAGATTGTGTCAGCTATCCCGGCTGTGTCCCCTCCCATCTTCTTGTGCACCACCAGCCTGCTGCTGGTGGGGTGATGTGAGGTCTTGACTCTGTGTACGTGCTGCTCAGCAGTAAATTAAACATCCTTGTGTTATGAGCATCGTTGCCGTCAAAAATCTAAAACATAAGCACCTACTAGCTACTATGAAGAAAATTAACTCCTTGGAAGCTTGTCAGAAGGAGCAGGTTCAGCCACTATGCTTGGTTGGTTGTTTTTTTTTCTTGTCATCCTGGAGTGTTCTTTTAGTGTCTGTAACTTAGTGCAACCTTAAGGCTGATGTAGGTGCCGTGAACAAGACCTCAGCGTCATGAATGAGTCAAAAAGCTGCCTACAGCTCTTCACCCTCAGTCATGGGAAAAGAAATGACCCTCAGGCACAGATGAAGATCCCTTTTACTATCTTGTTGAAATAAATCTCTGCATACAGTAGTGCTCTTTTGTTTATTACAGTTGTTTATAGAATTTACAAAGTAATAGTTTCTTCCATCACACTGATTCACAATATCCGATCAAATTAAAGCTACAGGTAGAGTGTGGATATGAGCAGAGCCTTATTTTGATATCAAGAAAATACATTGATATTGAAAGCATGCCACTAGGAATACTGTGTCCAGGTAAACATTTTTGCAGTAATAGCTAGCCTGACTAGAGAAGATGTAGCCATCTCAGATTAGCTTTGCAGGCAGTGTAGTGGTCTATGGCTAATGGGTCTAAGTGGGGTTGTTAATATCCCAGTCTTTTCAAATGACAGCCTGATGCCACGGGACACTTAGCTTCGGCAGGAATGGACAAAATAGCCTTTTTCCTCAGCACTCAGTCTTTGAGATAGACCCCCAGCAGGTGACTGATGATAAAAGTAGTGTAGATATTCTGAGATCCAGTGTGCCTGGCATTTTAAGCCATCAGACACACCAAATGGCATCTTATCTTGTGTGTCAATACACTAGATGTAACTGAGCATTTTCAGTATTTGAGAACAGCTTCTCTTTCTGTGTAAGGAAGGCCTGTCCTGGCAGTAAGCAGGGCACCATGAAGGAAAGGTTGTTTTCCCTTGAATGTTAAAAGAATGTTAAAAGAATGTTAAAATCAGCATGATTATCTGACTTAAGCCACGTTTTAAGCAAAAGGATTTTGAACTCTTGTCATTTGAGGAATAAGCCTTAGACTAGAAAGGACTTTGGTTTGGTAAATAATGGTTATGGAATATGCTTGGGTTGGTACCCAATGGAGGTACCCTGGGGCAGGGATGCCTCTCTGGCTCCTGCAGTCCTGGTCACAGCCGGCCAAGGCAGGAACCCATTGGGCTGCAGTTCAGCTCCTCTCCTGCACATGAACACAAGTTTCCTTCTAGTGGAAACTGGGGGCCAGGAAAAGGCAGAGTGTGAACCCAGACCTTTATCTGGCATACAGTCATGATGCAACGAGTTTGTGTTTTTAAACCAGCGCTATGATGTTTGCAGGGAGGGATTTCTTCTGAAGACAGCTTCTTGTCACAGCTGGTAGAGGATGAATCTCACTGAGATGCCACGGTTGCCCGTGGACACAAGCTGGGCTTTCCCTGTATGCTGTTGTTGATGAAAGGGTTATATTTTAGGTGATCTTTGAATATGAAGAGTGGGTTGTAGAGTCCATGCAGCTATCCTAAATTATGACTAGGAACATTGCTTGTGGGAGGGGATGGAAACCGTTTTACAGCCTAAGACAAACTGAAGGGAGTAAAACTCACTGCTGTCTTCCAGCTGGTCTTCCCAGGACAGGTGCCAAGCAATAATTGCAATGGTTAAATTTAGCCCTACCTTTCACAGCTGTGCAACAAAGGTGGTGGCATCATACACCACCATGGAATAAGAGATCAGGGAGAAGACCTAAGTGTCTGCATGTGCACCACTTCTACACCAGGCACAGTGTGACCCTTGAGAGGACTCTACCTAGGTAGCTTCAGGCATAACTTTCCTTTTGTTTAGTGCTGATGGCTGAGTCCAAAGCCAAAAATAAGGATTTTACTCACTGCCTGTTCCACATGTTCTATGTTAGCATTAACCATAAATCCATAAACAAGTATTTATTTAAACTGTTCTGGGACAAAAAGTGCAGATGTTGCAGAGAGACCACCACATCTGTGAGGATTGCTTGTATTAGGGTGAATGTCTTCAGTGGCAGTTTACTGTTGGTACAGTTCAGTCCTTTAGAAACTACATATCTGTGGTGTTTTTTCTGTCAAATAGTACCTTGTTATGGATAAATAATTCCTTCCAAGATCAAAATTTCTTAATAGCCTGAAGATGGCCTTGACCTAAAGCTTAATATTTTCTTTTGCACAGCTATCTTAAACTAATTTTACCTGAATTAGCAATGTAGTTAGCAAGCAGCAATGAACTTGTAAACTTCTTGAAGCCCTGCAGCTGGCCAAACTTGAGAATCACTACCAGCTTCTGGTATGCCATTTCTGCAGGTCACATGTGGAAAAAGGGTAGGGCACAGGCATATCTAGAGAGGTCCTTCTCATCCCTGTCATGATACCAGGAGGAGCAGAAGCAGATGGGTCCCAAGGTAATATTCACTTTCCTGTGGAGCCCTGTGATGTTACTGACCTGCCCTGAAAGTGGGAGCTGGTGGGCATTTGTGAAAGGTAATGAGCAGACCTCAGCAAAGGCTTTGCTGGATCATGCTGTTAAAATAGCTTTATTTTGTTCAGACACTGGCAGTGTACTGGTGGTCTGCAGGATTTAGTGATCAGCTTGCTTAGGGAGAGAGAGAAAGAGAGATATGGAGGAAATGATGCCTTTTGTTATGGCTGTTGCTGGCTTCTTGTCATCCCCTAACTACAGGAGGATATTCCTATATAGAGCCACAGCTCTCTGAGTTCTCCTGGGCGGTCACTGTGTCACCATGCATTTCTGCTTCTGGGGCAGGCTGGCCCTTGTCCTCTGCCCTGAAGCACAATGAAGGGGCTGTTTCCTTCCCCTCTGAATCATAGAATCATACAATAACCAGCCAGCAGCAAAACTACCAGGGCCCCAGCTCTTTCTGAACTGTAGCAACTTTCACTGTCCTGCTGAAGCCCCAGCCTGCACAGGATGACACCTTCCTCAAAGCCCTTTAGGTTTCCCTGTTTGTTTTTTTCCCCCAGATTCCTCTCTGTTGCATTCTTTCAATTCAGCTGTTCAGGCGTATAGCTGGACTCCTGCATAGCTGGGTTGCTTCATACTACAGGTTTCCTCATATGCTTTCATAGCTGCAAGTGTAGCCCATACAATTACAGAGCTGGGACTGCTCTATTTCTGTGCTCAGCATGACTTTCTGTGAAGCAAAAGATTTGCTTCTAGAAGTAATAGTCTTTCCAGTGTTGTGTTTGCATGTTTTTTTTTCATAGTTGTTAACTATTATTTCATCTTGATCTTGGTTTTGGCAATTGGTGCAGTGTGGCTAACAGTAAACTGTAAGACCCAAAAGATTGTAGGAACAGAACTGCACTTGGGGTTTGCTACAGAATGAAGTATACTCATGGATTTATAGACTCATAAACCAAATCAGGAGGATATTTTATAGATATAGATATAAAGTACTGATTCCCTGAGAGCCTCAGGCTATCAATATGTGCATCTTTGTAGGAACAAACCATAAATTAGTCTGTGCACCAAGACAAAAAATTGCAATGCACTATCTTCTTTTCCTAATAGCTTAGAGAAACTTTGGATAATGTAGGAATTTGGGCTACTGGAAGCATCTTAAGGGAAAAGCTTATATAACTGCTGGTAAAAGTGGCACTTAATGCAGTATAGGAGTTTGAGCAAGTTATTTCTAGTGATCCAGAGGCTGAACAATTAGGATAGATCCCAAAACGCTGGAACCTCAAGTTCAAGCAGTTATTAATACTTGCCCTCTGGAAACCATGACATATTTGAGATGATCTTCTCTTTCCTTACAGAGATCTGTTTTTTTCTCTTGCAGGAAAACAAGGCTGTGTGAGCTCTATGCAAAGGTTCTGGGATTAGAGGAAGCTTTACATGTAAGCAAACAGTCTAAACCACAGCGTCTTTTGTCAGACTTTTTGTATTGGAGAAGGGCAAAATGAAACTGGAATGCAGCATTGCTCTGGCACAGCACTACGTGGTGTTGCAGAAAATGTACCTACTATGGGAGTGGTTGCTGCCCTCTGTGGAGGAGTGGAGAGGAGATTATGGCAAGTCTTGGGTTGTGTTTGACAGTCAGGGCAAGAATGAGCTTGTAAAAGTTTAAAAGGTGGATACATTCTTGTCCATCTTCACGGGTGGCATTCACAGTGCTTACCGCTGTATTTCTGTATCGATATCGATATCGATATAGATATGTATATATGTGGACGAGGTGCTAAGGGGCATGGTTTTTTTGGTGTTTGATAGGAATGGTTGGACTCGATGATTTGGTGGGTCTCTTCCAACCTGGTTATTCTATGATTCTATGATTCTATATCTCTACTGTTTTCAGATGTAACAGGCTTATGCCCTCTCAGTTTATGTTGAGCATAGTGTTTTTTCTCTCTAAGACAAAAGAAACATCTATTGCTGCATGTGTTTTTCTTTTTTCCTTTCCCTTCTCCTTCCTGTTAGGTAAATAACTGATAGGATTTGTGTGATCTCACTTATTTTGTGATCAATGCCCTCTATCCTTTAAGGGCAATTTTACAAAAGTTAAATGTTTTAGAAACCAATCTCGAGATCACATAATTTTAAACACAACTATATTGTATGCATAACCATGCAAGTGCCATACTTTGTCTTTTTAATGATATGTATTTGTATCCAATATACATATTACAGCTATGTTACCTGGGTACACCAGAGGTTAATTTTGCTTTACATGGCTCAAAGCATAAATTTGGGCTCAAAGCAGAAATATACATTGACAGATTAAGAGGATTACGTTCTATAGTGGACAGTTCAGCTAGTTTTTTTTTTTTTAAATGGCTAGCAGTGTCTGAAATTAAGGCTTATTGTGTCAGATCCATGCTGCATTAAGAGACTTGTTAAATGTGCTCATCTTGACAGATACTGACATGCAACAAATCATACGCTATTCTTATTCACTGTTTCCTCAGTTCTATTTTTTTATTAGCTTCCATCAGATTTTGTCCTTTCATTGAGTGAATTAATCTCTGTTTTACAGCCAGTGCATTATGAAGAGAAGAACTGGTGTGAAGAGCAGTATTCTGGGGGCTGCTACACAGCCTACTTCCCCCCAGGCATAATGACTCAGTATGGAAGGTACAGTGTCTATATATAGTGGGCTTTGGAGTACTAAGATAAGACCAAATTAATAAATATCCTCAGAAAGGGTCCTAAGTCCTCTGTCACTGTTTGCTTTATACCTTTAAGATCACTGGGGAATATTTTAGACAGATATTATAACCTTCCATTTGTCTCAGTTGAGCTTCATGATGGATGAGTACACTATCATTAGCAGGTTTTACTCACTTTGGTTATTTGGTGAATAGACCTGACTAGGTTCTTGGAAAGGACCTCGAGAAGCTCTCATGATCTGTTTGCAAAACTGGCATTGGGTATTTGAAATTTGTGTTACCATTTCTGGCACATCTTAAGCTGTTCTTTAATAAATACTGGCAGAGACTTAATTCCTGCCAACATTGACAGTAATGAGTGATTTCTTTAGACTGTTCCTTTCCTTTCTGCCGTCAAGGCATAATATAGTAATCAGTGTGCCATTGTATACAGTCCTTTCCAACATAAGTTTTTGCATTAAAATAAGATTTATTGAAAAGAGAACAGCTTCCTAGTCAGATCGGTGATTGGATTCAGGTACATAGCTTTTAATGTGGTGGCACGGCCCTACTTTTGAAGTGTAGGTTTTTGCAATTTAAAAAGAACCTAGGACAATAAAGCAGTTGTATTGAACAGCATACGGAGGCATTATTTTTAAAGTAATTTTAACGACAATTATTGAAAAATCTGGCAAAAATAGGGTAAAAAAATCCTTTTTTCTTCTTGTTTGCTTTTTTCTTTAGATGTCATGGGTCTATACTTCAGAATGTTATACTGTTGCCAGTAATGTCTAGCATTGGCCAGATCCTTAAGGTAGAATAAGCCTTTTCTCAAGCTGATTGTGCATCACACCTACAAGCACTAGATTCACAACTGGAAATGACATTGCAAGAACTGCAGTGTAAATGTTTAGAAAACATGAACACTGCTGTGTTTACTGGAAGAAATGAAATGCAACACAGACTTCCCCTTCCAGCTCAGCTTGCTGAAAGTTGCTATCTTTAAGTGCTATTTAAGTGTTAATTAAAATACTTCTATTCTAATACTAACCCAAGGATTTCAGTTATCTTTTCCTAATCCGGCTGATACGACTTACTGTTTGTACCCCTCCAGGATTATTCGGCAGCCCATCGGCAGGATCTATTTTGCTGGCACAGAGACAGCCACTGATTGGAGTGGATACATGGAGGGGGCTGTGCAGGCTGGAGAAAGAGCAGCCAGAGAGGTATAGATGCAAACCCAAAACAGGGGCACTCTCAAATGTCCTGTGGAAAACGAAAGATGATCTCGTTGGAGGTGAAATGGGAACTGAGTGTTGACAGCTTCAGCCGTTCTGAAATCTTGATGCAAATCCCTGCAAAGGAGGTAGACTTCAAAACAGATGAAGGTTTTGCACGTACATTTGGAATACTTAGTAATGGCTCTGGCTATTTCATCAAATACTTCTTTGTTCCCTGGAATGAAATCCTTTCTTCTTTGACAGAAATCCCACATTCTAACCTAGTAATTTTTCCCCCGAATGGAAGTGTTAGTCATTGTACTGAGAGGTCATGGCTGTTATCCTCGCTAGGACCAGTTCAGTTCTGGAGCTCTACACACCAAGCCAGTTCTTTCCTTTAACTGTTTCCAACAATACTATTGACATAGTGATATACCATTGAGACAACCTTACAAAAGGTCATTAGACGAGGACTTAAATATTTTGTGTCTGAGAAAATACCAGTTCCTCAAGTATTTTCGGGAACACTCCGTTTTACAGAACAGCAAGAGAAATTTCATCTTTGTTTTACATGGTGAAGGGAAAGGGAACCTCGTGGCTAAAAAATACAGTTGTAGAACAGAAATCAGCCTGGGAGAGATCTGGAGAGTTCATCTAGCCTGTAACCCTGTCCTAAAAGATAGGTGTCAGCTGTCCCTACACTGTCCTATTTGTGAAGATTATACCTAACTTGTCCCTGAAACCTCCAAAGGCAGTGCTTCACGACCTCTCTAAGGTAAGGACATTACAGCAAAATCTCCATAAGCCTCAGCAGAGAAGCTGGCAAGCAGAAGGTTTGACTGGTAAAAAAATTGATGTTTTCCTTTCCTCGTTTACCTGTGAAAGGAAAATATGTTTAAAATCCAGTGCAATGGTGTTTCTCAGTCTCCTGTATTGAAAAGTTAATAAGGTCTGTGAGTCTTGCCTAAAATAAAAGCCCAGTTTGAAAGACAGCAAGCCTTGTTAAATCTACAAGTGCCTGGGATAGGAAAAGCATTAATATTATCACCTCAATTTTATTTTACTATAGCAGAAGTTAATCTTGCTGTCTTTCATGACTGTAATTTCAGGTAATGTTTGTTATCCTGCTAATCTCGAGTATCTTTGATACTTTGAATGGTTACTGCTCCACTGTGGAGTTTTTGTTCATTTTTTTCTCTGGCTGAACGTGGTTCTCTGTCGTCATTCACAGGATTCTGTTCCTCCTCCTACATCATGGTAGAATTTGCAAACCAAGCTACTCCTGGCTTTATAGGTTGCCCATTCAGTAGCTAGTTTATGCACACTTGACTTTGCTTGGAGTGAATACTTAACACTTAGTCATATTCATGCTACTCTGTTGCCATAGGACTACTCAAGTTCTGACATCTCACATGGACTAACTAGGCATAGAGAGGTTTTTTCTAGTACTGTTTCTACTTTCCACTGGGATGAGCATCTTGTTAAATATCAGAACTCCCCAGAGTTGTACAATGGTTGCGTTTTCTTTAGAATTTGAATTTGCAGAGATTTATGTGCTCAATTGTTATCTTCCTTGTGCCATTTAAAAAAAACAAAACCAAAATTGAAGCCAGCCCTTTTTGCCTTTCAGTGATGCTTACTGGACAATGTTAATTTTTTTCAGATACTGTTTGCTATGAGGAAAATCCCAGAGAGTGAAATTTGGAAGCCAGAACCTGAATCAGTTGTAAGTCTTTCTGTAGATTAAGTGGTTTATATTTTTTTTCTGCTGGTTTGCTGATGACATAAAATTTTGTTGGCTGTTTTTATTTAAGTTCACTAAACCAAAGCCACAATAAACTTTCCCTTACTCATTAAAATTGCCTTTCCCTTAACAGAAATATGATAGACATTCAGAAAAGGCACACATCTGACAACTCTATAACAATGGATTGGAAAGAATTGCACTTTTTAACTAGTCTCTGAATCCTTTCCCTGCGTCTCTTCTTCCTTTTAACTGAGCAGAAAATTTTCTGTTCCTTCACAACATGAATTGCTTCAGCCCGGTTCCATTTCTGCTGCAAGAATCTCTTGATTTACATCCTGCCTGTTACAGTGAAGATGTTATGTTGATAATGGATGTTCTCCCCACAGGATGTTCCAGCTTTGCCCATCACTACAACCTTCTGGGAGAGGAACTTGCCGTCTGTGCCAGGACTGCTAAAACTGATTGGATTTTCCACTTTCTTCACTTCTGTGGCTGCAGCAGGATTATTTGTCTACAAGAAGGGACTTCTGGTTAGAAACTGAAAAAGGTGCCAAAGCAAAGCCTCACATCTGAGGGCTTTTCTTTTTTTAAAAAATTCTTTTTTGGCATGTGCTTCTCTGTCTCCAAAATCAGACCAGAATTGGGGAGAATTAAAAAAAACAGTAGAGAGAAGAAGCTAGAGAGGAGGGATAGAGGAAGGGGATGCATATTCAAAAAGAACCCCTTGAACCTAGGCCTACTTCTAGCAGTGACGTTTTTGTTGTTGAATTTCTGGATACCCTGACAAGCGCTATTACCTTGAGATTATTATCCAGAACTAAGAACAGAAGTGACAAAATACCTCTGTACTCACCAGTGCCGAGTACAGAGGGAGAATAACCTCCCTGGACCTGCTGGCCACGCCATTTCTGATACAAGCCAAGATGCCACTGGCCTTCGTGGCCACCTGGGCACACTGCTGGCTCATGTTCAGTCACTGTCAACCAACACCCCTGGGCCCTTCTCCTCCAGGCAGCTTTTTTTTGAACTCTGTCTTCATAGGCACTTTCATCTGTAGTCATAAACAAAGATTTTCAGCCTTTCTGTGTGGTAGACTGGGAAAAGAAACCCATAGCTTAGAGAATATACTCACTTCATGCAAATCACTGGTGAGGATCTTCCTAGTATTTATAATTTTCACCCAGATAACCAGCACCTAGGGGCACCTAAGGGACAAGTCAAACTCACTGTATCCATCCAAACTATGTGAGTATAGCCGTAGGTTGTTAGCATTTCTAGTTAGCCTGTTTCCTCAACAGTGCATCAAAGAACAATGGTTTTACTGCCTTTGGGAATGGAGCTGAATTTCAGGTTCACCAGCTGTGTTCTCACTGCCTCTTTCACCTAGAAAACTTTTGGGCTCCAGACTATAGCTGATGTGTGCAGGAGCATAACTGATCAGGCTGTTGGACCTGACTATGAATAGGGAACCTTGTGTTAATGTGATGGTACAGGCACAGCCTTTCAAGGCTTTTTCACCCTGTCTGACATCTCTTTGCCTCCAGAGTTTTCTTTTAGCTCCCTAAGTTGCTGCAAGATGGCAAATTAACCTCTGTTTACCCCAGGAAGTTTTAGAGCTGTCCATAAAAACTCTTCTACGTCATTTTCTTATCTCCTTCCTTCCTTTCATCTACATGTTTATACTTTGAACACCTTGATGCTGTCTCTTGCCTGGTAGGGCAAAATGGGCTTGAAAATCTAGCATTAACATGAAAAAAGAACAAACTTTGTCTGCTGCCCAACACTTGCTTCATGCTGAACACAGCTTAGTTAATTTAGAGCTTCAGTTTCTCTAGGCAACTGTATTGATGTGATTACCACTTCCACATCTGCCTGCTGTGCTGCATTATACTGACTATGCACTTTTGGTAACTAATTGAGGACCTAAATGGTAGAGAGATCAAAGAGAACCATGGATAGGATAGTCACAGGCAGGTGCTTCGGCCCTTCCTGGACTGGTACCTTTCAAACAATGTAGTACGGAAAAAAAAAAGAATCCAAAAACCAAAACAAAACCAAGACAACCCAGCCAGCAAAACCTGAGACTGATGTACCATCAACATCCGGGTATCTTGTTCTAGGAATTTCTGCTGTCTTACATGTGTCTGATGCAAAGGAGGAGGTCACAGGTATAACTGGGAATAGTATTTGGTACAGATGAAGTTTAAGAAAGTTATGTGTTTGGAATTTTCTGAGCCCGTTTTTTGTACTTCTCCCTTCAACCAGGGTTGATTTATATGTTAAAAAATTACATTGCAGTAAAATAAAGCATAGAGGGGAGTATAACAAGAATATATTCCACAAATGGTGTGAGCATGCAGTAGAAGAACTGTATCACCAGTCTCAGCCAGACTTTCTGGGCTAGCATATGATCTCACTTGTGCAGAATAGTACTTCATTCCCCAAATAGTCCCATGGAAATCCACTGAACTACTTATAAAGCTGTAATATTTGTGAGCAAGGCATCAGTTTCTGGCCCTCAGGTTTCATTCTTTTTAACTTGATGTGCCAGTTAAAGATCTTCTTGTAGCAGCAGCTTGGATTTTATCACAAAAGAATATCCTCATAACATTTTAAAATTCATAGGGGAACTTTTCAGACATAAAGAACTTCAACTCAGAAGAACAGCGCAGTAGTGTACATATGGCCTTTCTCATTGTATCACATAGAGCACTAATTGCCCGGGACATTTGCCTACCACAAATTGCTTCTACATGGCTTTATCTCGGTACGATTTATTTACTAAATGAATTAGGAACTGAAAGCTGAATGGGAACTGCCTAAGTTCAGAGCTTTTGACTCAGACAATTCTCAGACCAGAAATAAACACAGGAACCTAAAGGAAGAGATTTTGAAAGTCTTGGCCCAATATATCTAAGTACTAGACAGTGAGTACATACTTAACATATAAAGAACTACTACATTTGCAGATGATTGCTCTGCCAGAACTGTTTGGAATTCAAGTCCTGCTTCTGCCCTAGGAATATTCTGCATATTCTCTAAAGGGGAAAAAATCTGTGAGACTAATGAAGATAAATTGGGTTTATTCACATCAAAAATGTATCTCTCCGTTGCTCCTGAATCTGGCAGAAATTATTCACAGTCTAACAAGAAAATGTTGTGTGCCACAGGACAGAAAATGCAAAGGAAAACTGAAATTAGGCATAGATAGAACCAAACTGAATCATAACTAAAGCTTTTCATTACATTGGTCAGTTAAAAAAAAAAGTACAGATAATTATAAACCTTTCTTATTCTTAGTTTCACGGTGAAACAGAATTGGATAAAAAGCCCACAAGTATTTCCTGTGTTATTCTGCTGCAGCTAGAAGTGGATATGGCTTGAAATCTCAATTAAATTTGGATCCTCTCAGATTTCTAGCCATATCTGATGGAACTGGGAGGTCTGAACTGCAGCATCTGTATTAGCACTCAAAAGTCTCTGTTGATTGTCTTCCTTCCAGACAGTTGAAGCATTAGGAATACTCTTTTTGTCTTTACAGCCGTGTCTTTCTGTGATTATGATGTGGACATCATTACTACTACGGGATTAAAAAGAAGAATTTGCTGCTGTTTTCTTGACATCTTCAACATAAAAGGAATATGTGGCACTTTGTCTAAGTGGATGCCAGTACGATGACAAAATTGACAAGTGTAGGTAGAGAATCAAGTTTCTTCCCCATGGGTGAAAAAAATGTTAGCACTGGCTTACCTTTTTAAAGTTCCTTATGTCAACCCTTCAAAGAAAGGAATGAAGTCTGGTTTAATGAGTAGCCAGTTGTGCTATATTTCTAATTTATTCATGTTTGATGAGAAATCTGTTATCATGAAAGTTCCAGCAGTTTACCAGCTTCATAAAATGTATTATAGAAATAATGATTTATGTTATCGTGCATATTCTGTAGGGCTCCTAAGAGTTTGCAAAAAAAATTGCTTGTACACTGTTCTGACAGCAACAGTATATTGCAAAGGTCAGGTCAGGGCATGCAAAGCTGTGTTAACCAAAGTATTTGAAAGCTAATTGTATAAACTAATTGACAAAACAAGGAAGTGTGCAATCTGAGGCAGCCCCTTGTCTTTCCTTTTACTGGTACATTTATATTCTCGGTAGAGATCTTGATTCCAAATAGTACATCTACTGTCACTTGCCACTGCTCTCAGGCAAGAAACAAACACACTTAAATCACAGATTACACATGTTCCTAAATAAACCTGGCCTTTGTTTAAATGGACTAACATTCCCTCTCCCATCTCCACCACCTTAAGATCAACTTCATCTTACAGACTGTTCTTCAATAGAGATAAAAACAAGATGGCCAAAGCAGTCTTGCTTTCAAAATATTTCTACAATCAAATCATGTAGGCATTGTCATAGACTGCTGCTTATAGTGTGTCTTTTGTGGTTATGTGCAGGTCAGTGTTCAGTGATGCCTGCATCTGTGTTTTGGAAAAAAAAAAAGTGACTTCAATTTGCAGGAATATGTATGCTCTGTGTGTGATGAATTTGTGCCTTTTATAACTGTAGCATTTTCTCAAGTGCCTCTGTGGTGACTGTCTCCCGTGGTTTCCTTCTTAAGTTCCCTTTTCAACAGGCTCTGCAGATATTTTTATCTGACAGCTGTGAACTTTTTTTAACCTGAATTAGAATCAATAAATATTGTCATGTCACATTTACTGTTTAAAACTTTTCTTTTGTGGAAGCCCCTTTTAATTTGGTTTTATGATGTTGAGTATTAGTGCGAATGTGAGAAGCAGAACATTTTGCATTTCATACTGAAGCCAGTGAGATATCTTCAGCTTTTCTCAGTAAAAAAACTCTATAAAGAAGAAAGATAGGAGGATAAAAAAGCAAACAACTCCCTAAAAAGGCCAAAAAACCTCCACATCCCTAAAAAAACACACATCCCCCCAAAATCAAATCACATGTAGCAATATTTCTTCCTAACATATAGGTAGCCAACTGTCTTACACTTAAGAATTAATTTTTATTGCTATAGGTGGATTTGGAGTGTTCCCATCTCTCACCTGGTTTACTGGAACATATATTGTCAGGGACATGTTTTATAGCTGCTCCTAAGAGCCAAGGGCAGGTGGTACGAGGCTGTAACTGAGCATGGGAAGAAACAGAACTTGTACCAAATACTGTGTGGTGGAAACAAAAAAAATGGAAGAAAAGAGAAGACAAAAAAATACTGGCTTAATTTCATCCAGCAGCTCAGTGACAGTGCTGGAGAGACAGTGTAACTGAAGAACAAATTTGACCTTGGGAAGAGACCCATCTTTCACAAAAACATGCTTTGTGAATACTGCAAAAAGCATAACCATCCATGTGAAAATACTTCAAAAGGATACAGTGCTCTTTCTATAGGCTTAACTTAAAATATTACATGCAAGATATAAAGGAACACAAATACCATGAAAGCAAATATCCTCAACTAATCCTTTGTATGCTCTGTAAGGCATCTGTCCCCTAAGAAACGTATCAGAACCAGCAATGCATTTCACAGGCTCTCAAAGCAGCTCATAAATGATTATGGCTCTTAAATGCTGCTGCCTTGGGTGAGATTTCAAACTGCCTCTTTAACCCTATGTTCAGACATATCCTGTCGTGTCCCAGAGGAGGTACTGAAAAATGTATTATTATTTATTTTTATTTATTTATTTACCAAGCTTTCAGTGTGCATGTCAAAAAGACTATGCTAACCAGAATAGTACTTCATTATTTCCAGCAGTGTACAGAAAATTAATTTGGACAGATTAATACAGGAGAAATACATTTTGTATAACATCTATGGAAGTAACAAACATGATTTCCTAGGAAACCAATTAGAAATCCCACTCATTGTTTAGCATAGGATAGGATGTGTTTGTAAATTATCTGGCTAAACCAGAAAAACCACACTTCTAGATTGAGAAATGGGGATCATTTTTTTTTAACTCTCACCTTGTACAGCTATACTAATTTCATTAAAGCCCAAGTTTTTCTCACCTTGCCTGAGGTGCTCCCATCAATGGGGCTGCCAAGACACAGTTCTTTGACTGGTCCTTCTCTGTGCAGTGAGTGGGGATAGAGGGGCTCCTCACCTGGTGGCTCAGCCCATGCAGGACTAGAGGAGTCCTATAGACATGTCCTCTCGTGCTCTTCATGTAGGATAAAACCTAAATTGATTTGGTTTCTAGCTTCAGCATCTCAAGTGTTCTAAATACATGAGATTAAATCAGGTTAGAAGAAGAGGTTTTGTATCTAATGCGAGTGTTTCACTTGTTCTGCAAAGACATTAATTATACAGTTAGATGTTTTCAAATAGCGCGTGATATTTACCCACTTGGGTAGTGATACAGGAGCTGAAACACAGTCACTTTGTGCCTTTCAAACATTTGATGTCACCTTGTACAGCCTCCAGCTGCTACGCTGAAAGGTTGCAGCTCTTCCAGAGGCCACGTATCCTAAGCTAGCCCTGCACAGGTGGCTCAGACACACTTTGGACACTGAACTAGGCAACTTCTACCTCCCACCAACTGCAATTAAATACTCAAATGCATCCTTGGAATATGTGGATTTGAAGAAAGGCAAACAGGGATAATGTAGGCTCTGTGAATCTTAACACAGAATCATAGAATCACTAGGTTGGAAAGGACCTCCAGGATCATCGAGTGCAACCATTCCTATCAACCAATAAACTATGCCCCTCAGCACCACATCCACCCGTCTTTTAAACACCTCCAGGGATAGTGAACTCAACCACCTCCCTGGGCAGCCGGTTCCAGTGACCAATGACCCTTTCCATGAGAATTTTTTTCCTGATGTCAAGGCTGAACTTCCCCTGGTGGAGCTTGAGGCCATTGTCCCTTGTCCTGTCCCCTGTCACTTGGGAGAAGAGGCCAGCTCCCTCCTCTCCACATAATGCAAGTTAATACATTGCATGATAATATATAGCTGTCCTTTATTTAGGCAGGCTGTACAGTGATTTTTTTGGTCAGTGGAAAGAAAAAGGGGCAATATTCTAGGAAGTTAGAATATTACTGGTGTTTACTAGAAAAGTTTTCAGTCAGCAGCTGAGTGCCAAGTTAAGCTGCTAAAAAACTGCACCTGAGTAAGAGGGTTTGTAAATCAATTTTAGTTTGTGTGATTTGTACAGTCAGTTGCAATGAACTATTCTGAAGCCAGGCTAGAAAAAGCTCAAAATCAAATTTTAAATAGCTGTGATAAGCTGTTAAACACACATTAAGGGTTGTGTCCGCTGGGTCTTTCCTCAGTGCCATGCTAGATCCTCCCAGTTTTCCTTTATTCCTGGCCTTGCTGAAAGAGGCAAAGTTGTTTGGAGTTTTTACATTGTGGGTCAAAGACAGCCTTATTCTGTGTTTTGGCAGAATACCTTCTCTAATTTAGAAGTAAAGGGTTTTCACTATGTGCAAAGAATTCTCTGTTAGCAAAATTACAATCACTCCTTAGTGAAACAGCCCTAACAAAATAATCAATATCCATCCAGCTCCATTTACTCTGGTATCTACGGGCGCTGCAGGCTTCCTCCTGCTCATACTTCAAGGGGGGAAGAAGTCTTATCCAGATCCAAGCAATACATTCATCTAACCTACAGTAGGATGTGTCTGAGCAAATGTGGACCAGCCTCAGCTAACCAAGGGCATAAAATCATAGAATTCCAGTAGGAACTCTTGGAGGGGCAGGTTGTCCATCAAGTTCCATTTCTCTGCTGCAGTAAAGGGTTGTTGAAGTGCTTGAGGAAGCAGTACCCAGCAGACACCCCAGCCTTTGACTGACAGAGTTTGTCAAATGCATCGGTTCACTCCCGTACCACCATCTAATGGGATTCAACACTGCACTTGAATATGCTCTAATAAATACTTGGATGGGAAGGAGGGAGGAAAGGAAACGTATTAATAATGCGCTGAGGCATCCTTGTCAGCTCTCAGGCTGTTCACTCCCAATTTGCATATGCTCCAAGTTGTACGAAAACACTTTGCATGGCAGTGTCGCATTTAGCAGAAATTACATTATAATTTCAGATGTGGAAACTTCTATTCCAGGTCTGAGGCAGTGAGTTGTCCCATTGGGCTGTGCAGTCATAATCTTAAACAATTGAAACGCACGCTTACACTTAATCAAAGTCAAGTGGAGATGTTACTCCAGCCTCTATTTGCCAATTCAGCCCAAAGCAGAACGAGAATGTTAAACAAAATTAGGAACTATATTATTTCCCAATAATTTCTTTAGGTGCTGGAGTTCAGCCAGAGTGCTTTGAGCGCTTTGGAGATTTGAGTCATTACCTCTAACTATATTCATAAAACACACTGTCTCCAAAGAACCCCTCCCTTCTCGGAGGAGGAGAGCGTTCAGCTGCCTCTAGGATCAGTGCTCACACTCCTCTGCCAGCTCTTTTATGATGCCAAGCAGCAGAAAATATTGACGCTTAAGACATATGAAAAGATTTAAGATTTATGAAAACACTTAAGACTTTAGACAAAGTCTTGCAGTGCCAGCAAAGGGGTGATGCAGCAGCCTTTTCATCTCTTTCTGCCAGGGACTGACCAGCTTCTGAGAAACAGAAGCTGCAGAGATGGAACTTGCCTTTCCGTGGCCAATGTGGCATGTTGGAACTTGGAAATGGGGTGGGAACTGGGTATTGAAGCTGGATACTTGCATCCCTTTCCTGTCATGTGTTTCCACACCACAGTTAGATATTTTAGGTGCCCAACAAGAATGGTAAGAACCTGTGCAGAAATACCCACTGAGACCTTTCTGCAAACCCAAATGTTAAGCTTTTGCCATATTTTTTTGTTTGCAAGATGATAAAATACTGCTATTCTGAAGCCAGAAGATGGCAGCCTTTATTTCAGCCTTGAGCCGTGCTGTGCTGCTGTGCAGCACTCGGGCAGCTGGCCAGGCTTCAGCACAGCTGCCTGCAGCTGGTGTCTGCTGACAGTAATCTTACTGCCTCCAGATACTAGGCTCTGCTTTCTGTATTCCGGCTGGTCATCCTGGATTTAACCAATGTTTTGATGAAAATTATGGTGCTCAGGCTATAATTCAAATTTTTTAGTAAAGGTTCTGGCCATGGAAGTCCTAATCCCAACACAAGTGACAGCAAAGGACACACACCTGTCTCATTTGTCTTGTGCTTGGTAAGGTCACAGGCAGAGCAAACTCACACTCCTCTCTGATTCATTCATAGCTGTGGGCTGGGGCTCATCACACTTCTTAGAACCCTTGGAAAAGGAGATGGGCAGCTTGGAGGCTCCGCTGACCTCCTGTGGCACCCAGTATGTGGCCAGTGCAGCTTTGCTAAAACTTCCCTTTCCTCTCATAAGTTATGCATTCTCACTTGAGAAACTATTTCTCTCTGCTCCTCCTTCATGTCATGGGTTATTCTGGCTCTGCTGCATTAGATGACTCCAAGAAAAAAACCCAAAACAAACAGTGGGAAACAAAGAAGAGAAACTGGAAAGGCAAGCAGTACAAATAAAGAGCAAACCAGCAATTGCAACTGGAGCCCAATGCATTGATTGCTGAGTGCGAAAATAAAAAGTTACAGTTCACTAACAAAGAGCACATTTAATTTCCCCTTCTGGATTTTAACCAAGATGAAATTTGCTTTCTGTGTGTATGTGGAAAGCAACTGTTGCAGGGATCATTTGGAAAGCAAAATTGTTTCCAACAGCTCTATGGAAAAGAAAGAGCCCAAAACAAAAATAAAACTGACTACAATCATGTTTCCACAAGAGAAGACTCTCCAGATTTGCCCATTTTTCTATGTCTTGATAATGCTTTCAGGAGTTGGAAGCTGAGCTCTGTGCAGAGGACATCAGACCAGCCTCCAGCTTGTTCCCAGCATGGTTTCTAGCTGGTGAAAGCCTTTGCTGTCAGACAACAGAGCCTGGACAAGGAGATGTGGGAATAGACTGGTATGAAATCTGCACATCACACCCCATCAGACTGCACAATGTTGACACATTCCCCTAGGTGGTATTTTTATTCAAATATATCATGCTAATTTGTGCCACTGGTTAAGGGTTTGATCCTGGGAGAAGAGGTCAAGCTTGAAAACGGGGGCTGGATCAAACATGGACTGGAAAGTATTGATGGCAAATGACTATTGAAAAGAACAAGCATAGGCTGCAACACCTTGCTTGCCCAGAGTGGATTTTGTGGCTGGATATACCTTTAGCATCACAGGTGAATCTAGTCAGACCTCCTCTTTGCCCCACATGAGGAGCACAGCTGGAGGGATGCTGTCAGACTCAAGGAGGTTCATGTCCACTGTGCTGAAACGTGCAACCTCTGCCAACTGGTGCTTTGTCCTAATGATTTTGGGCCCTTCCCAGACCTCTCACACGGTGGGTTTCCTACCAGAGGGGTTTTGCATGTTAGGTTCCACACCAGGCGTTTCGTAGGTTGTGTGAGAGGCAGGTAATGACAGACAGAAAGACGTGCCAGGTTCATGGTCCAAAAAAGCCAGCTGGCAGCTCTTCTCCCACAGCCTCTGCCTGTCCAGCTCCTGACAAGCCAGCAACCCATCCTATATCAAGGTCCCTGTCCCCATGGGGCTGGCTGATGACAGCCAGGGTCAGGGCAGCTGTGCTGCCCTGCACAGGCAGGAGCCACAGCAGAGGGGAGCAGAGCAGAAAGGAGGCGAGAAGCACGACAGTCTCACAGGAGTGTTTTCCCAACCCTGATGCTGATTTCTGTGGCTCTCAAAGGTGTCGACAGGCTAAACATGCAACATGCTGTGAAGGGTTTGGGCACTGGTACTGCTGCAGTACCTGTAAGCAAAACCAGTAATTCAGCTAAAAAGAGGCAGGTTCTTTCACACACATCATCTCTGCTTGCTTATTTTGGACTGCCTGACCTATCTGTTCTGTGGTGCTTCTTATTTCACTGCTAGTATGGAGGATTAATCTATTTATTTTTCCTCTCTTTTCCCTCTGTTGCTTATTCTACCAGTGTTTGCTCTGGTTGTTTCTTTATTTCCAGACATCGAACAGCAGCCTCTTCACCTGAGGTTCTCCCGTTTCCCAGGCACGTGACCACAATTCCGTTCCCACCCTGGTGCTGATGGACTTGGTGTGGACCTTGGCCTCCCTCTCCCATTTCTCTCTCTCCTTACCTTGGAAGGACAGAGCATCTCCCACCTCTGCCAAAGGAGTATAAGGCTCTTTCTCCACCAGCTGGGCATTGAGAACCACTGGTCAGGGAAAGGTCATCAAAGCCTTTCCTGCCCCACAGACCAGGTGAGGACTCCGTTTGGTCCCCAGCAGAAAGAGGTATTTCCACAGTGCTTCATCCTCATGGTTTTAACAGCAGCAGCTCGCTTGGAGAGTTGTCAGCGGTGACAAACTCAGTCCCATTCTGTTTCAAAACTGGTTTAAGAAAGATGCCTGGCTGTTTAATATTTAAGCTGAATGTTTAATATTTAAACAGGGAAATCGTTCTGATTGTCAGAAAGGCCATTAAAGCCGGATGGAAACTGGTCTGTACTCTGACAAACGCTGCCCTTTCTCTGCAGCAGCGTGGTGCCTGGGAGCTACAGGAGTTTCAGAAATGCCAATTTTAATCAACCTCTTTCATTTCATTTACTGCCTACCACTCCCACAGCAGTCAGGCTGCTTTTTCCCTGCAAACTGGGGAACATTGTAGCTAGTGCCATTTAACAGTCTTGAGGCTAGTTCAGCCAAATTGAACTTGGATTTCAAAACCCACATAAACTGCAACAGAAACGTGCATGGATGAGGTGAAAAGTGAAGCTGGACAGTGTCAGCTCACGGATGTATTCCAGATGATTTAGTGTTCCATTTGCACATGCACACAAAAGCTGTGAAATTCACATGTCAAGTTTGGAGTCAGCACAAAAATTAATGGCTCTAGCTGCCACAAATACACACATAAAGGAATATTTTTGAACAGCGATGGACAATGTTTTTCAGGCAGTGGAAACATCCCCCTGGGGCAAGTGTGTAACAGTACAGAACTGTTTCATGCCACAAAAGGCGTGTCAGGAATGAGCCTGCGCTCCCTCCTGAGCTCTTGGGCAGGTACTGTGGCTATGCCAGGCTGTGCACATGGGGTAGTCCTGCTCAATAATGAGTTGGAGTGAGAGCTGAGGAGAACATATTCAGCAGGGAGCCCTCGAGTCAAACAACAACTCACATTAGTCACGTTTTCTCCCTTAAAATGTTTCTATGGTAGAAGCTAAACCCACCTGTCAAAAATCCTTTAAATAAGCTTTTAATGCTACAGATTAGTGTGTTCAAAATCCCACATTACTGCTCCTACTAAGACTATTCCCTCCTTTCCAGTGTGGGTAATTTGAAGTGCATGTATAAGTTCAAGATAGATAGGAAAGTCGAAGCTGGTAATGTTGATCGTCTTATAAATAATTTATTCAGGCTTTCCCCCACACCCCTGGCCTTAGCCCCAAGAAACTGGTAGTGGCTGGCTGATTTTCACACACAGTGGCTGCAAAAAATGAAAAAAAAGTGAGTCAGGAGACACGTACTGCCCACACCACTTTTTCTGTGCAGGGAATAACACTGGCATTGTGAGTACCAGTCACATCCGATGACAAGCAGCAACCTGAAGCACCCCTTCCTTCTGGAAGTGGCTTCTGGTTTGGAGCCCACCAGCACCTAGGCTGAGATTGGTCTGCAGTTATGGTGTCTACAAGGTTTTTGTACAAAAAAGCGAGAGGACATACAAATGTGGTTGAAGCAGAGGCCAGAAGTGAAGTCTTAGGTAGGTAGATATTTCTGTTGGCGTATAAATAGGGATGAAAGCAAGGGTTTGATGGCTGCTGCATGTGTCTAGTGACTTAACACACCAGCGAAAACACCACCTTCCACAAACTCACAAAAAAACAACATAAGAAAGAATTTGAATAAAACTTTATAGAACAGCTCCTCTTATCAAGGCTTCAGAACTATTGAAAGGCACATTTCATCCATGTTGAATGACAGTTGATTTCATGGACACATACAATTCTCACATTTCATGGCAAAAAGACCACATAATGATGGCACATTGTGAAACTTATATTCCAGAGTTCAGTTAACACTAAAGTGATTAAGTGTGTCATGTACATAGTAAGAGCAGAACAGGCAGATGCATCCAATTACTGTAATTTACAAGGCAGTAATTCAAGCCCCAAATATATTCTCCTTATTGGAGGAAGGCAATAGAGATTATTAGCAAAACAAGGGGCAGTAAGTTGACAGAGAGCCAGGAAGCTGCTGCCACTTAATACATAACAGCTAGCATCTCCCGCAAGTCAGTGGGGCTTTAACTTTGCTAACTTATTTAACTCCACTTCAATAGGGAATGACTGGGCTGGATCAGATGCTTTTGGGCCAGGACGCCACAGAGAACTGCACCGTGGCCATGCCACACAGACACAAGGCATCCTGCAGAATGCATGGATGTTTGCTCAGTGGAAGGCAGAATAAAATCTACTCGTGCTTCCTCTCCTGCCATTTAGCGAGCTGCTTCATGCTAATTACCTCTTTTCAACTAGCTCATGGTTAAGTTTCACATTGTGATGATTAATAATTAATCAAATGCATTTGAAATTAATTTGACAAATCTATGTCTGATTGGCATGCTAACCTCTTCCCTGCAGTGGGGATGTTACAGGAATAACCTCAGATACTTTGAGCTGCTAACCAAGGTGAATACATAAGGGTATTTATTATCTTGTGTGGTGAAATATAAAGCAGTGAGTGGAAACAAATGCATTCTCCAAGGCCTCTTTGCCTTTCGGGAAAGGTGTGATCTAGATTTTGCCTTCCCTGTGTTAGGAATACACCACTGATATTATCAAGTCCAGTCAAAACAAATGGAAAACGAGAAGGCAAATTTGAAAATGCCCCCATAGTTGATTTATTTCTGTTTCACTGGTAGCAATTGCAGTAGATTTGATGCATTAATTATGATACTAAAAAGAAAAATCACGAGAACAACTTTTGCCCTTTCCAGCCGTCTGTGCCACTTCCCTCTGAAAATAACACTCATCTGGTAAAAGAAAAGGAGTATGCAGCTTCGACTGGGCATGTGGTCCCCACTAATTTCGAATCAGCAGTCCCTTTTTACAGGCAAACAGCCCCACAGCAGCCACAGAAGTGAAGCACACGGTAGAGCTAAGCAGGCAGAGCAGTCCTGGAACAGACGGCAGGTTCCTCTCCCAGAAGCTGGTGGTGAATGGCCGGGCTGGAACATCCTGGGGGAGAGAGGAGATTGTACCACCACTGTGTCTCCATCACCATGTGAGCAGGGATATGGCAAACATTCCCAGCTAGGCTGGGGAGATCACAGGTTTCTCCCAAGGATCAGATCAGGGATGGAAAAGAGGGTCAGGGCTGTGAAATGTATTTTCTGTTGCCCACAGCACAGCAAAGGTGAAGTTACTTGTGACTGGAAGGATGTTATATTTGGCTTAAAAACATGGCCTGGGACTTGGCAGAACTAGGCTGCTTTCTGGCATTTTGCAGTCCCCCATGCTCCAAGATCCTTATCCTTGGGTCTTGGTCACTCCTCAGACAGGGGTAACAACCCCTCAGGTGAGTCAAAAAAATGAATACTTCAGCATGTGAAGTACTAAAACGTCACTGATGCAGGAACCGCAGCCTGACTGAAGGACGCAAGCCTGACCAGGTGACAATGAGAAAGTCTGGCTTACCTTGGACTCTGGCTCTGGCATCCAAATTTCATTCTCTGAGATCCTTCCCATCCTGTGCAATATCTAGAAGAAAAAATTATTTGTACCAGTTGAGAAAAAAATAAAACCCACACTGCTTTCACTTCTGGAAAAGCAGAACAAGTCAGAACAAGGTGACTTGATAAAAGGCATAACTATGACTAGCTGAAAGTGCTTTGAACCACAAAATACACAGTGATTTCTCTGTTTATATCAGCAAAGAGAGTAGGAGACAGTTTTGGTAGTTTCTGTAAATAAGTGACAGCTTGTCATCCAATGGTTGTGTGCCTAGCCAGTGTTTTAAGGATAAAAGCACAGTTTCAGAGTAATTTGTAAAAAAGTACGACTTCACTCAGAAATCCACATGAACTACAGATTCTTCAGATGATTGCTTCAATTTTAATTTTTTTTTTTGAGTACAAATAAAAAAGCTTTTTTGCATGGCAGTTTGAGAAATAGCAAGGTGAGATTACCACAATACACTTGGCATACAAAGCCTGCAAGGAGTGATGCTGCTTAGATCACAAACTAGAAAGGTGAGAGATATAGGTCTGGGGCTTTCAAAGCATACAACTACAAATTTCTCTCTTGGCTGTTCAGGCAGCACAAAGCTCATCGAGGAATTTTCAAGAACAAATTGTAACAATCATGGAGACTCTCAGGAGCAAATGAATGTCTGCAGGAGACAGAGTTCACTGTCTTTGTATCTACTACTCACAGACATGGAGAAATGAGAAATTAGGTGACTCGAAACAGAGCAAGTAATAAGGATTGTAAGGTGAATATAACGTTCTGTCAAACAGAAGCAAAGGGCTGATTTTCCCTTAACTAACAGCTCCATGGCTCTGACATACAGCAGTTGTAACTGCAACATACATTCTCTAATTTTTTTTCCCCTCCCTCCAAAGGGATTTCACTGTGACTGGGAACTTAGCCCAATGCGTGTCATTCTAAGGAGATTTAGACATTATCAGAGCCACCCATTATGAATTCATAAAGTCAAGCTAGCAGTACTCTTGAAAAAGGAGAAGCAGAAGGGACAGATCAAAAATGAGAACAATGCTCAGATTTCTGGATGCTGCACAGGAAATAGCTGCAAGCATTTGTAATGACTTAAATTACTTTTTAAAACTTACAGTGAATAATTTGTTAGAAATTGTGGCAGTATATCTAAGGGCAGCATCAGGTTGGAAGATTTTTTAACCCCTAGACATGAGCTTTATTTTAGGCCTGTAGCACAGCAACATATTGCATAATGTTCTGATTTGGGTGAGATTCTTGGCTTCACTTTATTCAAAAGCAAACTAAGTAAAGTTTGATTTTTTTTTTAAAAAAAAAAAGCTTTATTTCACATCCTTCTACGATATTCTTCCCCATCAATTCTAGGAGCCTCTGCACAACTACAGGGTGCGGTGCACAAAATCAGACCCTCCAAGCTATGCTTAATCCTTTTTAACCTTTTAATACAGATGTTGAAAGCAAACCAATGATTTATACCTCTCTGGCTGCTCTCTCTCCTGCCTGTACAGCCCCTTCCATGTATCCGCTCCATTGGGTAGCCGTCTCTGTGCCAGCAAAGTAGATTTTGTCAATGGGCTGGCGAATGATCCTTCAAAACAAATGGAGAATGTCAGATGACAAGTAATAGGAAAGCGATGATCCTTCTAAAAGCAATTTATGGGCCTTGATGGAGTGTTCAGCTTCAGTTCTCCAGAATTCCTGCAGATGTGAGCTGGAGAACATGGTGCAATAAGCTGTCCCTGCAGGACCACCTACTTGCTTCTGCACACAAAACTGAAGATCTGAGACAGAGAAAACCCAAGGCATAAATCAGTGTGCCCAGTTTCTGTGTAAAATAATATAAGCCTTGTTTTAGTGCTGGGATAATGGATAATCCTAACAGCCTGCAGATATGCGGTGCAGCCAATAGATTTATGTCTTCTGCATGGCAGCTTTGCGTTACCCTGTCATTACAATGGGATGTGAATGATGTTTTTGCAGTGTTGAGTCACTAATATCAGCTTCTATGTGGAGGCTGCCAAAAGGGGACAGCAGCTTAAGGCTTCAGCACTCAGAGAGTTGCATTCACCCTGTAGGGTCATATAAGCCAGTCTTTCACCCCTGCAAAGCTTTACAAGTATCCTGGTCAACCCAGTCATAAGTAATGAGATCTCATTCCCATAGAGAGATGCGTTTGCTCCAAGAGCTCCCATCTAACCCCTGATTAGCTTTTCCTTGCCTGCCTGACACCAGGTCCCCAGGTCAGAGCCTCACCCACCACTACCCAAGCGTCCAGATAAATCACAACAGCAATAACTGTGCATGGGCTGATTTTTTCCCACTTGCATCTTGGCACAGAGGCAGGTTGTAACTCCATGATGGACATGCTAAAGAGCTCACAATGTGCGGGGTGCTACATGGGTTGCCTGGTCTTTGGCTAAGCATATAAGATTTGTCCGCTTTTTCCTATTACATGCCAAACCACACTTTTTTCAGTGATATACCTGGTATTAATCAGTATTAACTAACACATTCCTTTGGGAATCAGCAGGTTTTGTGCGGAAAGGGCACGGGAGGCTTTGGTAGATGAGAGGAGAGAATGAGCTTTTATGTAAGGATTTTGTGTCTTCTGCTCGTGATGTGACTCAATGGGCTTCACCAGAACCTGCTGCTCCACCTACACAGTGGAAACTTCATCTGTTCAAGATGTGAGCCCTAAAGGTCTTCCAGAGCATTAAAGGCATCTACTGCAAATACTGCGTAGTAGCAAATACCGTAAGTAACCTACCAGGGAAAGTTGCCCTGGATCTATCAGGTCTCCTTGTGACTGTGCTTTGTTTCCTTGAATGTCACAAGAGAAGCTCTGCCTTCAAGTAAAGTTAATAGCAAGATCCTTGTTGTTTGGGGAGTAGGAGAGTGGAAAGAGGGTTAAGAGTTCCCCCAATGTGCTACATACGCCATAAGTTTGTTGCATAAGGCATATCATTATATGCAAACTCAGAAATTTAAATTAAAAAGCAAAGCATTCTCTGATTTACCTTCCATAAGAATACATTATGCCTGGTGGGAAGTAGGCTGTGTAACAACCCCCTGAATATTGCTCCATGTTCCAGTTCTTTTCTTCATAATGCACAGGCTGTAAGTATTAGAAAACATTTGTGAGTGAAACAATGGAAGAGAAACTGGAGAATAAATAAAATTTCCTTTGAAAAAGTTAAAAAACATGCTAAGGATACCTGTCAGAGTTCCATGTCACTTGGCTAATGCTATCCGTCTGCACAAACCAAATCTTTGCACTTTTACAGAAGAACTAGACTCCCATGAGGAAATGACAAGACAAATAAAATCACACGCTGCCTTCCCTTTTGTTGTAAAGAGTGAGACTGGCAGCTCTTTTCTTCCCATACTAGATGCTGCTGCACTCCCCCTGGGAGTACAGATTGTATGGCACAATATACAATTTTATGTACACATTTTAGGGACTGAGAAATTTTGCTTCATCTTCCAGTACAAAGGACCAACATTACTGTACAAAAAAGGTGAAAACAGGCATTCATTTCTTACATGTAAAGCCTCTTCCATCCCCATTGCCTTGGCATATGCCTCACAGATCTTCTTCTTTCTATAAAAAATAAAATCAGTCAGAAAAGAAGAAGATGGAAAAGAACCTCTCAGCTATTGCTCTTCTATTAAAAAAATCACATTTATTGCTATACATTATAACGGAAGTTGGATTAGGATTTGTGTTTTAAATCTGATTTCAAGTTCTTATCTCAACATATGTATTTCAAATGCTGATGGCTAAATGTGACATCCAAAATGGACTGAGATAATGGGAAATTAAGGTTGATTTTGGCAATGAGCTCTGAAAAAAATAAATCTTTGTAGTTATTTTAGATTGCAGAGCCAATTCATTCTCATGTTCACTGGTGTAAGACCAGAAAAGCAGCAATATAAATCAGTGAAATCCTTGAAGATTTACTGGAGCAGAGAACAAAACACTGACTCAAGAATGCTACTTACGTCCCTAAGCAGAACTCCTCTTTAATTTCTATGTATACCAAAAAAACACATTTAGAAAGTACTGTTTGTTCATTTCACATACTAATGGAGAAACCACACTGTTGGAAACACAAAAGTTTAAAAATTTTATCACCCAGTATGAATGTGAAAAACAACCAGAACTATGCATGGCAGCACTCCCTGTATCCCTGGGGTGAAGCGTCTTTTGATGGGGACACAGTCTGGGATGCAGTCTTCAGAAAAACTTCACAGTTCACATAGCAACACAGAGCTGATAATTCATAACACGGAAGAGTGAGCAGGACTGGGAAACTTAGAAATAGCCATAATTGGATGGATATTAGCATTAGTGTCTTGCTAAAAGCTCAGGTTTTGCTCCAATATCCAGTATCGCTAGTTGCACTGAGCATGTGTACATGTGTCTACGCACACACATATCCACACACATAGTCCTGTGGGGAAGCATCCCAGAGAACTGACTTATTTCTGAAATATTTAAGGTTTCTGAACTCTCACCTTTCTTCCTTACTGAGATGGGCCAGTTTAACAGCCTTTCTGGTAAGGATGAAACTGAAAAGGAAAATATGGCACATAAATATCACACCGTGTCAGAGCCCCGGCTGATTCGGAAGCTCTTGCTTGAAATAACTCTGAAAAAAGATGGGAAAAACACTTGACCGGTACAAAATGGCCCTGACATGTTTTCATCATACTTCATCACTTAATAATTACAGGTTACACGGGTGAAAAGGCCTCTGCAGAGTACGCTGGGGAGTTAATTGAGAGGGAGAGCATGCATTTCCAGAGGGCAGGCACAGAGGACTGTCTGGCAGCTACCAGATGAGAAAGTTGCAGATTGCAAGTGTTTTCAGAACTGCCAGCACTAGCCTCATTTTGCTCTGTGGGAATAACTCCTCATCCCCACTGACTCAGCAGAGCAAAGTTATACCCAGAGTGGGCAGAGAGACAACAGTGCCCAGCAAACCAGCCTGCACACCTCCCGTTTATATCTAGATCTCATCCAAAAGGACTGAGACCCTGAGTTTGCCTGAGCGTTTGAAGTCTTTCAGGCAGCTGGCCATAGCACTGCCCATGGCATTTTGTGTTAGTAATTGATGGAAATCTGCTTCTCTGACAAGCACTGCACAGAGTAATGGACCAGCCTTATAAGAACTGGTATTTATATTTATTCAGCTTGAAGGAAACGGATTTGGTGATTAGTTTATCTGACATTAGTGGAGAAACATGGCAGACAAAGTATGATCCTGTACTCTTCTAGAAAGATGCATAAATCCACAAGGAGAAAGCAGGAAACTGATTGCCCTATGGGGTTTGGAGGAGACTTATTGCTCTCAAGTCATGGAATATTTTAAGCCTTGAACATGTGCATAAACACGTACAGTTCAGTGGAAGTGGTAAGCTTGCCTTGCCAGATACTTAAAGAGTAGTTGCCTTACACTTATATTAGGCTTTTTTTTTACAGCCTCCCCCTCAGATTACAGGGGAAACATTTGTGAAGATTGTTCATATTGGTTTAACCTATTTTAAAAGCTAGTCAATGCTGTTATGCATTTTCTGTATTTATGCAAACCGCAGCTTTTTAACTTGGCAGTTTCTTAAAAATCCTGATTGCTTCACTGCACAGCTGCTGTCTCGCTCAACCATCAGCTATGCTTGTTGTCCAGTCTCAGCTCAATGAGGAGAGGAGGCAAATGAGGATTTCTTGGACATCTGCATTTTCATTTTGAGTGAGGCACTAAATACAAGGCCCATCATGAGTAGAAGACAGGCTCACAAAGCTAGGTAAGAAAGGGATTTATTTCTAAACCTACTCCACAGGAAAAAAAACCACCTTAAAATGAACTACAGCTAAATTGAGCAGTTTCTTCACAACCATTTCTGTATTAGACTACCTGCAGCAGAAGCTGCACCTAAAAGCTTATATAGACTACACAGGCACAAGAGGCTTGTCAGAAGTGCTTTCCTCCTTCTATAGAGACTGTGGGAGTGGGCATCACTGATGTAACCTGGCCATTTTCCCTTCTGTTCTCCTTCAAACAAAAGAAATACACATCTCTAAGTATGGGCTAGAAGCTCCTAACCCCATAATGGCAGGGAAAGATCCATCAGGTTTTGTGTCATCTATGGTTATTCCAATTGGAGACTCTTCATCCTCAATGATGAAGCAACCACAATAGCCTAAGGGGAGAAAAGAAAACAAAATGATTGTCAGAGAAACTTGTTGATGATCATAGAATCATGTAATAGTTTGGGTTGGAAGGAAAGGAAAGGTATGCTTACACTTTAAGCTCTCCTTGTCATCTGCTGTAAACTCTTTTTGGCTGCTCTGTGTCCCTGAGAGGGAGAAGTGGGGACCTGCTGCTGCAGGGTCACTGCTTCTGTGCATTCATTGCAGGTTTCAGCAATGCTTCCCAGGGAAACCTTACTTGTTCTCTGTCTCCCCTCCTCGGCTAGCAACAATGAGATTCAGGATCGTGTTTGGGTCTGAACTCATCTTTGGGACAAGGTGTGGCCTCAAGCTTGGAAGAAGAGCTCTCCTTTCTAAGGAGATTTACCTTTCACTTTTCTGTGTGTTTGGATAGGGGTTTTGCATATTTAACCCTGCCTTGTATTTATTCCCTGCCAGAGAGCAGAGCATCAAAATTTGTGTAGGATGGGACTCCCAAGTCCTTTACTTTCCCCACATACCCTTCCTCTTCCAGAAGGCTTCCTTGTAGTACACCATGCATTTTATGACACATCCCATAGGCAAGCGCTGAATTAACTGGTTCCTCTTTGATGGCAGTTCTGGTTTATAATGAATCTTTGTTGTCAGGATTGGAGGGATAGCACTGATCACATACTTGCCCTGAAATGCAAACCACAGTCGTTACAGACAAGTTCACCCTATAGGATATGTTTGAAAGATGCTCTTCTAGGTTGTTAGCAGCTTTCCCACACTTGACATTGCTATGTGGTATTCCCACACAGATACTTCCAAGTGACCAAAATAATTCTGTCATTTCAGAAAAAGAAGCTGGGAAAAACATGGTGTTTTGTGATTCTTGACATCTCTCTGGATACTAGAGCTGAAACTTGGCTGGAGACAGGTTGGAAAATGGGACAAGATGGATCTTATGGCATAGGTAAAACTGCCTTGCATTATCCCTGAGAAAACCTGATGCACATTTGCCCAAATTAGAAGCTGTTAAAAAAAAAACACAGCCAAACACATTTTTGCATGTTCATGGGATACTACTTTAGGACAGGCAGGACTGATGGCAATTTCAGCTTTCCTAAACATGCTCCATTCCTCTTGCAGGTGCCATGTCTGACTGAAGGGATGAAGGACTCTGCTTCAGGGCTCAGGGAGACACTATATCACATCAGACACTGCTGCTTTCAGGCGCACTCAGGCTGGTGGGGCTGCTGAGTGCAGGAAGCCTGTCTCCTCCAACCTGGACATTGCCCAGCCAGTGTGGAGGGAGAAGCCAGTGGTTTAACTCTGGGGTTTAAAAATCCCATGAGGAGGGACACAGTCCCTCCTCCAGGACAACCTTAAACCTGCTTCTCTACCAAGCAGGCCCTTCCCCTTCTGCTAGCTTTCTCTCCATATCATTCAAACGCTGCCACCAGTGAAACGAGAGTCTTGCAGACAGTCCTGCACCCTAGGCAGTGTGTGCAGGAGGGAGCTGCCGCCCCACAAGTGCCACTGCAGGTAATTATGTACTGGTGAAGCATTTCACAATGCCACTGCACAGAGGAAAAATCTTACTAAAGATGTTTAAAATGTCTTTTGTTCTATTCTGCAAACCACAAACTTAGATATGAGCAGGAATGCTACTTTTTCTTTCTTCGAAATGAAGAACTCGATGAAGAACTAGAATATCTAGAATATGAAAATACATAATCACAGAAAAAGTTAAAGCAGACAAGGCAGAGTAATGACAGGAACTAACTAGTAGAACACCAAGATGAGTCCCAGTCATAAATAAATCTGTAAAGCAGGTTTCACAGAGCACCGGCATAATCCAAGAAATAGACACACACAAATGGGTACTTTCTGATTACATCTGGCTAAGAGCTACAGCAGATATATTCGCCCAGCGAATGCATACTCTACTTTTATTCTGATCAAATTACCTCATATAACTCATGGTTTAGAGTCTCCACAATGACATTATCACCTGTCTGATCAATACAGACCACAGGTTTCTCCAGTTTAACTCTGCCTTTGAGGCGTTCCTTTATTTTCTCTGATATCTGACCAGAACCTCCTTTAAATTTCCTCTCCTAAAAAAACAAATAGAAAGGAAACACAAATAAAAAATCACCAGCATTAATCACAATGATATTGAACATAATTCACAATCAAGAAATTCCAGACCAAATCTGCTAGTGCAAAGGGTGTGTAAAGAGGCACAGACTTTCAGAAGGGAAAGGCAAAACCTGAGCCTTAGTGGGGTTGCTGCCTAAGCAAACTTTTTCAATGGTTTCCTCAATTAGCTAGCTTAAAGACTCCTGAAGCCTAAGAGAAGGAATACATATAATGCAAGTATTCTAGCCACTATAAACATATCACTTCATTAAACAGAGACTTTCAGTATTTTATCCATCAGTGTTCTACTAAAACCCTTATGTGTGACAAAGACACCAACTTTCACATGTACAGCAAAAGCCTGGGCCAGCTCAGAAGCAAGAGAGATATTTTAACAGGATCTAGCCTTCAGTGCAGCAGGCAATGAGCTTTATCTGTCCCTGGGATGACACAAAGACATTTCTGTCTGGAAAAAAAAGCACAATCCCTGACACCTGCTTCCTTAAGATGTCTGTGCAGAGGCTCAGGGGAAGCACTAACCCTCTTTTACCTACCAGCCACCAGCACCACACCGAGCAGCTTACTTTTACATACAGGATGCTGGTCCTGGCAAGTAGGAAAGGATCAATAAAGTCGTGTGCTGAAGGACTGAGATGGCTGCCTGAAGAAATTTTATAAGACTCTTCATGACTTCTAAGTCAGAAACCCTTAGTGGGTTTGCTCAACTGAATTTGATTGAGGTGAGAGCAGAGCGAAGGATGGTAGAAACCAAAACACAAAGGAAGTGCTCTTCTTTACACTCTCCACATCTTGTTTACCATTGAGTACATTTGGATGAATTTTATTTTTAATTCCTGCTGCAAGGGGCTCCTGCGGAGGAAGGCTCTTCGGTCTTCTCTTATGTCAGAGCAGCGTTTGCTCTATTTACACCCCTCCTGACACATGGTTGTCTATTCTTACCCCAATGGGCAGCTGTAGTTGTAGACTTCAGCTAGTTGTAGGTTCAGGCTCGACATAAGGAAAAAATTCTTCACTGAAGTGGTCATTAGGCAATGGAATGGTCTGGCCAGGGAGGTGGTTGACTCACCTTCCCTGGAGGTGTTCAAGGTGCAGGTGGATGAGATGCTGAGGGGTATGGTTTAGAGACTGGTGGGAATGGTTGGACTCAATGATCCAGTGGGTCTCTTCCAACTTGGTGATTCTATGATTTCTCCAGGCAACTTCTCTTAATGTCTCCCTATCCCAGCACACTTGGAATGGTATGTTACTATCTCTACTTTTGCCATTGGTAGCTGACATCTGAAATGCTGCACATGCTTTCTGAGGCTGTGTTAATTGAGGTAGGAGGCTAGTAAAGGGTGCTGACATCATACACATACAAATTACTTTGACATCCCTCCCTCACCTCTTCTGAAACATCACCCAGTACAATCACATGAAAACCATTGTGTTCTGCAGGCAACCAGGCACCTGCCATGACCAAGGTGAGAAACAGTCTGAAGCAGCTCATAAAACTTGCAGCCACATAAGCTGTCCCAAGAAAGAAGGGCCTTTTGCTATCTACTTCCAACTCTTGTCATTAGAGGTTTCAATGTGAAAATAAACATATTTCACTCTGAATTACACTTGCTTTGAACTCTTGAAAACATTCAAATGTGCTAAGTAATCCATGGAAAACAAATTGGCAAGAAAGGAGCAAAACAGCAACAAAAGGACTACGCTGAAATGGATGTGGCAAAAACAATTGATTAAATTGTCCCAATTTATCCCAAAGCCGTGCTAATACAATTCCTCATTGTATAATGTTAGTCAAGAGGGCTGTTCCACCCCATGAAAACACGATTGTCTCCAGTGCCACATGCGTTTGGTGTTTCATCCTCTTTTCATTAATTGCAGGGCTTTGATGGGTATAACACTCTGCTTGCTATTTATGGTTTCAAGAGAGGAGGAAGAATATGAGACATTTAGTACCTGGCCCCCATTGGTGATAGAGAAAATCCTGGCTGTGCCCCCACACTGTCTCACATACCACAGGAACCAGAGAGCGGAGACTTCATGAGGCTCAGATGTGACGTTCACATTCACAAACAAAGTGGCAAATTGTTTAACAGCTCTGCATAAGACACAGGAGCAGATATAGGCAGTAAATATGACATCCTGGCTGCTTTCAGAATTTCATTTGTTATTCTTGATAAGGGCTGTTTCCCCAACGTTAGAAAAGCCAAGATGATACATATCTGTTTCATTTTTCAGTCTGTAGTAAGATTGTTTCAATGTGTTTATGTCAGCACCACTCTCTCTCCTAAAGCATTTTCCCATTCAGTTTGATTTCACCTTAGTTACTTCTTTAGTTTCCCAGATGCTATTTCTTTCATGAGAACAAATATTTTTCTTAACAGGAGAACACATTTGGTAACCAGCTCATGAAACTCTTCTGCATTTCTTCTCCACGGGGAGCTCATCAGATGCGTATTTTCCAAAGTGTGATGGGACCCAAGGGACTCAACTAACCACACCGCCAAGATATTTCCTATCTCCCATGTAACACTGCTGCACAGACCTTTTGTGAAACCAAGAATCAGATATAGACAATAACCCAGAGAAACTGAATTGGCAATCACTGTCATAAATATAAGAAGAGGATCAGCTTTCTACCACAATAAGTCCTCTGAATGTAAAGAGAGTTACAGCAGCAGGAAATGGGGACCTGGCTATTCACATTACTTCCATTTATGGCTATAGATTGCTAAGAGAATTGAGATCATTTTGCAAAGAAGGTGAAAGGTCTTTGACTCGGATGAAGTTTTCTAAAACAACATGAATCGAATTTATAATCGTCTGATAAAAAAGGAACTTTGCGAGTTATCTACGCTAAAATATGTCACTTATAAATTTTTATAGCCTTGATTCCTTGGGTATGAAGTCCAGACAGCTCTATGTCATTAGCCAGGATACGAAACCATCCTGCATGCAAGAAACCGTTGCAACAATCCTGAAAGCACCAAGACACTAAGCAATTGTGGCAGGATCAGGCCTGAGAAATGTGAAGAGAGTCATCAGGATCAGTAGATGCTGATCTGTGACACATGACAAACAAATCTTCTTTTATAATCTTGAACCAAATCATACAGAAAATGCTGAGGATCAGCTTTTCTGTTTAGGGAACTAAGTTTTTTAAATGCATGTAGAAAAATCTAATTTGGTTTGAAGATCAAAAATGGCTTTTTATGGTGTATTTGACTGTGTTTCGGCTGAACACTTCCATTAAAACTGGTATTCCACAAAACTATTGACAACAGAAGCAGCGCTGCAGAGAATCGTGCTACTCCACTGGCTCCCTGACTAAGAGGAACATTAAAAAATAGAAGAAGAAGAGCCAGTGCGTTTGCAACATAAAGGGTAGTTCAAAGTCACTGAGTCTGCAGGTAAATGGGTCATAAAACTCATTGTAAAGAAAACTACAATGTCACAGCGAGCAAGAAAAAGTCCTAATGGCTGTACTTTGCGCCACACAGAGCTGGAGCAAGATTTAAGCCAGTCAAATAATTTCAAATTGAAAGTTTTCGTCAGGAAGGTGCAGGTACAGTGCTAAACCACAGAATGAAAGAGCAAACAGAGTACAGCAACACAAGTAAAATACACTGAATGCAAGGGAGGAGAGCATTACAGAATAGCCATGGGGCTGGCATAGCAAGTGAGAATACAAGCGCTCACATGAGCACACTTCTTGCTGCCTTATAAAGAGAATTAATTTAAAAAGGAAAGAAAGGAAAGAGCATTTCCAGTTGTGGTCACCTCACACTGAATACGTGCCTTTTTTTTTGTACAGGGTGGTCCCTCATAGACATATAAAACACACTTGCCATTTTCTAGGCAATATACTGGTTTTGGCCCTTTCATACCAACTAGAGTTTCCAGTCTGTTGCACCTGGTGCTCAGAAACAATGAAGATCTGTTGGATATTAAAAGGTGAATGAAAGGTAGTCTTGGCTGCAGTGGCCATGGGACTGTGGAGTTTATGATCCTGAGAGAAGCAAGACAGACAGCAGAACTGTAACCCTGGATTTTGGAAGACTAGATTTTATCCCCATTGAGGAACTGCTTGGCAGCATCTCATGAGAAACTACTGTGTAGGGCAAAGAGGCCTAGGAGAGCTGGCTGGCATTTAAGGACAGCTTCCTAGGGACAGAGAGATGGAGCACTGCAAAGAGAAGAGTTGAGCAATTGCAGCAACAGGCTTGCTGGGATGAAGACGGACCAGCCTCAGGTAGAAACTAGCCAGGGAGGTGAAAGGCAACAAGAAATATTGCTTTGGCTACCTTGCTTTCCTCCAAGGGTTCTCAGGACCCTGCAGGCAGTACTGATGAAAAGAAGGAACAACACTGGAACTTCTCTGCTTTCCAAAGCCAACAGATGCTCACTCACTACCTGCTCCTCAGGTCTTACACTGCTCCATCCACTAAGCAGCCACTGGAAAGCAGACTACCTCTGCCATGGCATGCTACTCTCCAATGTGCCAGCAGCACCTGTCTGCTCTGTGGTACACATAATGCAGCTTACGCAATAAAAGCTGACACACACAATAGCTGTGCAGGAAGGACATAGCCAAGAGTCAAACAACACCACCTCTAAGTTCCTACCCTGCCTTGCGGCTAGGGAAGTCCCCTCACCCCCTTCTGCCTCCATTTCTGTGCCTGCAAGTGACCTTTACTTATGCTTATAATCAGTGTTTTATATATATGTTGCTTTTCCTAAAGACAAAGGCACACACTCTCCAACTGAGTGAAGAGAAAGCATAGTGAGAAGAGCCCATGCTGTCACTCCTCTGTGCATGGGTCTGCTGAGGCAAATCCCAGGTTACCCCAGCACCTTTAATCCCACCTGGCAGCCGACTCAAGCTGTCATACCACGTTATCTTCCACAGGCCCTCACTTACTGACCAACAATAGCCCATCACAAAGACCCGCTTCATCTCAAACACCTCCTGCTCTCTCACTGCCAGTACCCCAGCTGTACCCAGTTGTACCCCAGAATTTCCCAGGGAGCCACTATCATTCTGTAACTGGGTTTCAAAGTGAATAAAGAGTTACGTACTTGGTCCAGCAAATCTTATTTATGAGCTCTTTCATGGTCATTTTATCCCATTCTTCAGCATGTGGAGCATCCCATGGTGCTTCAACAGGAATCTGGAGAGAGAGGAAAATTATTAAAGAAATTATTCAGCACTATATCATTGTCTGGTCATAGCTAGTTAGCAGCACAAAGTTGATAGCTATGTTGGCCAGGAGTTGCTTTTGTACCCTGAATGTGGCTGTAAATTTGGAACAAATTCAATAAATGCAATAGTTTCCATTCACACCTTTGTGCATGAATTGTACAGCTTTGTCTGACCAATAATTATATCCTTATGCTGGGACTTATCTGGCCTTTAATTGTCCAGAAGCGAGGTGCCTATTCCAATTTAGTTGTCTTGGTGTCCTCTAATAGCTGAGGGAAAAATTCTTTCTCCATTCAGAGATTCTGCCAATTCCAAGATGGGTAACCAAAGGCCCCTAGGTCCCTTTACAGATGGAGCAAATATCTAGATACCATTGAATTGGTTTTAGACAGTTAAATACTTAATAATCATAAAATCATTTAATAGTTTGAGTTGGAAGGGACCTCAAATATCATCTAGTTCCAAACCCCCTGTCACGGGCAGGGACATCCCACTAGATCAGGCTGAAGACCTCCACAAACTAGCCTTGAACAACTCCAGCGATGGGGCATCCACAGCTTTCCTGGGCAACCTGTTCCAGTGACTCACCACTCTCATAGTGAAGAAATTCTTCCTTATGTCTAGTCTAAATCTGCCCCTCTCCAGTTTATACCCATTGCCCCTCGTCCTATCACCACAAGCCTTTGTGCACAGCCCCTCCTCAGCTTTCTTGTAGCCTCCTTCAGGTGTTGGAAGGTCACTATAAGGTCTCCTTGGAGCCTTCTCTTCTCCAGGCTGAACAACCCTAACTCTAATAATAATAATCTACAGCTTGTAAGTACCATGATATGAGAGGACACTATCATGTATTTACACCTTTAAAAAATATGTATTATTAAAAAAAATGTGTAGCATCATGCACAAAGATGATTCTGCAAAACATAAACTGAAAGAACTTTGCAGTAATACAGTTAGTTATGCTTGAAGGTTATAGTAACATAGGACCCCCAGGATGAAGCCAGATTATAACTAATAAAAAATTGAAAGACATGATGCTCCAGTGGGTTTACTTTTTGCACACAGGAAAATCTGCAGTTGTACTGCTAAAATTTGAAAGGCATTTAATGTTTAAGAATTTTAGAAATAACATTACTATTAAGCCAAACTGAAGTCCACCTTGGGCAGCTACAAAAAAGGAATCATCCTTACTCAAAAAGTTTGCCACAGGGGAGAGGGAAAACCCCTTCTCATCTCCCAGCTTGTAGAATGGTTTTCCCAGCATGGGAAAGTACATACACTGAGGTTCAACTTCATTTTTCTCAGGTACCTTAGATACCTCCAGATCACTTTTTATCCTGTCATAGAATCACAGAATGTTTTGGGTTGGAAGGGACCTTTAAAGGTCACAGGTTGCCCAGAGAAGCTGTGGATGCCCCATTTCTGGAGGTGTTCAAGGCCAGGTTGGATGGGGCCTTGGGCAGCCTGATCTAGTGGGAGGTGTCCCTGCCCATCGCAGGGGCGTTAGAACTAGATGATCTTTAAGGTCCCTTCCAACTCAAACTATTCTATGGTTCTGTAATTCTATGATCTAATCCAACCACCTCTCAGTAAGGAAGCACTGCTGTTCCTGATACTTCCCGGGCAAAACAGATATCTTTCCTGATGGATGTTTTTTTCTTTGAATAGTAAAGAAGCAATAAAAAAGCTTGCCAGAAACAAAACAAAATCAAACCAGACTTACTCATGGCGACATTAGTATTGTAGGAAACAGGTGGAATTTACACAGCCTACCTCTTTTCCCATCTTGTCCATGGTCCTCCAGAAGTTATTGTAATCCAGATAAACTAAAGGATTCCACGTTGAAGGGGAAATACCTGTGAAAGGGCGTGACTTTCCCTAAAATACACATGAGAACATAAGCAACTGAAACACCACAGAACATATCTTCATACTCAAGAACACAAAATTCTCAGTCATCACATAGTTAACTGTTTGTCCCAAAAGACTTAGCTTCCTCCTCCCTCCCTTACTTTTAATGCATATACATGTAAGTAATGGAATGCATGAATTTAAGCATGAAGGGAAGAAATAGTTAGGCTGACATTAAAAAAATCACAGTAACTTTTTTTATTATTATTATTTGTAGGGGAAGAGGATGTGGTACATTTGTTCTGAGCAGGTTGTCAAATTTTGAGCTAGAGACCCAAACAATGAACAAGGAGGTAATAGGCTTTGCTCCTTCGTTTTTACATATGAATGAATCTGATGTTTGCCTGCCCGCCAAAGTGTGCATCCTAAAATTTGCATGGGTCTAAAATTCCATGCATTTTAAGCTTTTAAACTATAAGCACTTTTACATCTCACCCATGAAAAGCAAATACACCTTCTCTATTATGCCAAGTGCCTTGGGAGAAATCTAGCCTAAAAGAAAATAAATACCAAAAAGAAAGTTTTTGGCTGCAGGAAGAAAAATTTCATACACTTTCAAAAAATGGTATCAGTACTTAGAATAAGTAATGAGACACAGCTGCAACAGGAAAATGGACTGTTTCAGATAATCTTGTGATATAGTGGTAAGTATGTAAATATATACAGATTTTCTCTTCTGATATTCTTCAGACCTTTTTTATGCAAAGATCATTCCTTGAGCACAATTTCTCACTGTCAGTTTGAAGCACTCTGTATTCAGCCACAGAAAAGAGGACCTAAACCACCTGCAAAGTGCGCTAAAGCAGAAATCAAGTGTAATGCTGTCAGGACACCCAGCAACAAGTGAAGCTAAATTATTACTGAAGTTCTCTCATGTTGATATTGCAAGTGGACAAAAGGAAAAGATAACCCTGCTGTTCAGGAGAAGCAGGGAAAACTTCCCAAAGTTTTTCACCATTCAGCAAGACCTCTTTTCATACAGCTTTTTGGTAAGTGACTGTGCTTGTACTGAGTGCTGTAGCTTCTCAAGACCTTTCTTTGGCTTACTTAACTCAAAAAAAGAAACATTTATTTAGAAAGAAAGTCAAAAAAGTAAATTCTTCTAAGGCTTCCCTCCTCCTTTTCTTTTCAGATAAACATACTGCTTATACTGCTGGAAACACCTGCCCAAGAAAAGTCTTGCTCAGTAACTCCATGATGAGGTTTGCGCCAAAATAGCTTTTCCAACTCCTAGTATTAACTTTACTGTGTACAACAGCTACAGGTTCAGGAACTTCCAAACTATACTGATTGCTGCAGATGGGGTAATTGGTGAGAGAACCTGCTCAATGCCTGGTTTCCTAGTATCTTCCTCCAAATTTTCCACCTTTATACAAGTTTTAGATGATCATGACCACAAACTGTAGAGGACTGACCAAAAAATCTTACAATCTCAGCTACTGCTATGACACTTATCACACTGGATATTCACTTATCTGCTATTTGAAAAGAGCACTACCTTTACACTACTCATATGAAAATATTATAGTCCCCACATCTTTGGTCAATGGTTTAGCCCAGGCAGATCAATGGGAAAATATATTTTATTCCTAAAGAACTATTAAATGTCAAGTGGTAATTAACACAGCCTAAAATTGCATCACTTGCTGCTCTCTTTTGCATACAAAAAACTCCATAGCTTCAGTAAGACTGGTGAGGGACCAAGGACAGGAAAAGCTGGAACAATGCAACCATGAGACCTGGAAGAGGCTGAGATTGAATTCACGAGGCTGTAATAGTTCACAGGCACAGTAACTCCTTGTGCAGTGAGACTGGACCTAAAAGATGTGGGAGCTGATCAGAGAAAAGCCTAATTCTAACAAAGTCCAGGAGGAAACATCCCATTGTACAGCCTTACTCACATTAGTTTTTCAATCTTCTCTTTTGCACTTCTCCATGCCAGGGAATAAATCTAGCCCAGACGACCTGGGGCTGGTAAGTTATTAATTTGTTTTTAATATTGTTCCCTCACTAGGCAGTGGAGCTCTGGCTGCATGTTTCACACAGTTAGCTCACTGCAAGCAGGCAGGATCTTGCAACACTCCATCTTAAAACAAGTTTATAGTGTTCTGGGTGTATTATTTTGAGAACTAATGTTTTCTTAACTGAAAGGCAAACAGCCTGCTGGCTTTGTTCCCATGCTAACATCAGGCTGATGGACTGACCCACAGAGTTTATCTAACTTTTTAAATATTTTTTTTCATTTCCTGATGTGTCGAATGCTTTCCTACCGGCCTTGGTTTTGAGTCCTGCTGCCTGCCTCGATTAGTTACCCCACACCAATTCAAAGGAAACAATATCCCTAAGCACTGTAGTTCAGTGGCTAGAAAGAAGACAGCAGAAAGAGATGCATTCTGCAAGGTCTGGTCAGGGCTACACTGTGGCTTGTGGCCAAAACTACAGGAATTAAACCCAAACCGACCCAGCTGTGACACCACTCCAAGTTTCAATTTGCACAGCAGCAGACCGTTTTGCCAGTCTTGAGAAAGGCAAGTCTGGTTCCTGCCCAGTGTTCTGAGGACAAACTATGTGTCCCTTAGCACAGGAGGAGTATCCCTCGCACTCTAGGGCAGGGATTCCTGTTGCCCTTGGGCTGGGCTTACTGCACACAGCTTGAGCAGCAGCTCCCTATGGTGTGAATCCTCAGGTGGGCATCCTTCTCTGCTCAGTACCTCCAGCAGGTTTAGCCTTGTGAGCATCGCAGTGCCTTAGACTGTCTGTGATTCCTGTGTCCAAAGTGCAGATTTACACAATCTGCACAGACCTAGTCACAGAACTACCTGCTGCACGCTGATCTCTTAATCTTAAGGCTAGAGGAAGGAAAGAAAAGACTGGATGGCCAATGCTAAGCACTGCATGGAAAGGCTGATCTTTTGTCATGTACTACCTTGCTATGAAAATCATAAGCAAACAAATAAGCAAAATCAGTTCTTATTTATTAATGTTACATATACTGGTGGCAAGTGCTGCTGCCAAATACTAGAGGACTGCAACTACTTGGGAAGGTTAATACCACACCACAGCCCTAATGCCTTCTCCTTTCTAGGACCTTCTGCTAACGAGAAAGTGAAAATGGAGCACAGCATTACCTTCAAGGACCTCTGTAAAAATAAAAAGCTATCTGCCTCTTCTGGGAAGGAATAGCTCCAGCATATCAGCCTTTTCTCAGTCCTAAAGCATTCTTGAGGAATTACTGGACAGTAGCTACAGAGCAATGTCTGGGGAAAAAAGTCTGAGGCTCATAGCAAGATCTACAGTTTGAAGTTACAGATTTACAGGAGACTAACAAACTCTTGATTGATATCAAAACTGTCCACATTACCATGCTAACTGATGGGAATGAGCAAACAAACAAACAAAAAGATAAGCAATAGTTACATATTTGGATTTTTCAAATAAACTGTAACTCGAAAGGAAACCCGCCCACATGAAGTGACATGGTTTTTAATGCAATACATGGATTTTTCCACACACAGATGGGAAAAATTCTGTTCAGAGCAAAGAAGCTTATGAAATTCCCCCAGGGATTTCCACTTTCCCTTGTCTACTTCCACTGCTAGGATTAACCATTTCCTTACTTTCCCCTAACTAAATCCAAGCAGTATTCTTGAAATCTTCAGACAGAGCCAACTGAATCAATTAGTATGGTAAACAAAAGACATAAAAACTCTTAATCTGGGGGTGCTGGAGACTATGTACAGTTGAGTGACTGTCATAATAAAATCTAAAGACATATTGAGTCATTCTTCAAACCAGTCTCCTTCTTGCCTCTGACAAAACTGCACAGACTTGGGAAGATACTTCTTGTGCAGCCCTGCCTACTCACCCCCCAACAGTCATCAGCTGACAGAAATGGCAGATAAGATGCAAAGAGAAAAGTTTTAGTCATACTTTTCAAACTTGAAAGGCAGCTGCTGGCCCATGGCTGACAGCATTATTAGCTCAAGAAGCTGAACACGTCCATCTTTCAGATTACCATTTAATTTCTGGGGCAATGATCCTTTAATATCAAAGCATCACTTTGCTAATGCATTTTCTATCATCTAGGGAATACTATCGGTGCTCAGGTTCCTGGGGCATCTTTAATGAATATGAGGGGTGCATCTATAGTTAAGAGAGCACAAATCCCTACCTCATCAGCTTACCATCACAGCATGATAACAGTGTGTAGCATGTAGGTAAAATGTATAAGCCCTGATGTCTCCTAGCATTCACCAGCACGGCGATAGCTGGGATTGCACAGTTTATTTTCAATAGGTTTCTCGTAGAATTGAGATGTAAGAGAAAGTTCAAGAACAGAACCGTAAAGAAAAGGTCATGGTGACTACATGAGTTCTCAAGGAAAGAGTAAGGAAAAAAAGCAGTGAAAAACCTTAAGGAAAGAAAAGAAAACAAAAAGCTTGCAATTTGTGAGAAGAGTATGTGTGAGGAATGAGACCTACTGGCGGAAAAGCATCATTATTATTTATTCAGTGCTTAAGTCTATCCACACTGGGAAACCTTAAAGCCTCTTTGCTGTCACCCTGTTCCAACATCTACACCTCCTTGGAGACCCTGGTTAGCACGGCAGGACCAGGATGCCAAATCTAGAATTGATCCACAGCCTGTGATCCAGCTGAATTGCTCATAATGCTGTCTCTTGCTTTGGAACATGCTTCCACTTCAAAGAAAACTTATGAAATTAATTGGTCGTTATAAGGACATGCATAATGTAACGCAAGACAAAAAAAAAAGCTGCAGCTTCAGTGTCAAAATGGATTAAGGTCTCAAATTCATGTAACCCATTAGAGCCTTTTATTTAACATACAGAGATAAGTACCTTTTAGAATGCTAAGAGATCCATGTCTGAGCTGGGCCAAACATGCAGCTGGTACAAACCAGCCCAGCCCATTTGCTGTAGAATTACACCAAGTTTACATCAGGTGATGTAACATTTTACATCAGGTGATGTAAAATATATATTTTTTTAGTATTATGGAATGGCTATGCAATTATTTAAGATGTGACTATTTTATAAGCGTGGCATGAACCTCCCCAATAAGGACAGCTTACAGAACCAGATGATTAAACTTCACAGTATGAATACATTGCTCTAATCCTAAGAAGAAAACATGAGAAGATAATAGAAATGAAATCAGTTAAGGGTCCAATCACAGAGTTTCCCCCATCAAGTATGTCAACTCTAATTCATATAGTCTTCAAACTTTGTTCTGCCAGAATCTGGGAAGTACTAAAACTGAACGGTCTTAAAAAAATTAAAAAGTGGTGGTCTTCAGAAAGTAAAGTAGTTTGTGAGTTATGGAGACAGAAGCTTCTACCTCATACATCTTAGGCCTCTCTTTGCCCCTCTCCCCACACTTTTGCACTGGTTTGGGCAGTAGGTCCTGGTTGCCGAGTTAAAGAACTAAAAAAAGGACTTCTCTGAAGACAAATGTCATTCCAGATCACTTTAGCCACACCAGTACCTACTCAAGAGTCACCACCTGAACCCCAGCTACTCTGTGTTTCAGACATGAAGCCTACGGCAAGTCTTGAGATGTGCCTGTTTCTTATCATTAGCTAGAGAGGGAATCTCAACAAGTTTCAGATTAGATGCCCAGCTTTCAGACACCCATCTGTAAGTAGGATGAATCCCATGCTATGGGACTGGGAGGGGTCTCATGTGAATCTAATTACAGATGTGGGGCAAATATGTTATGTTACTCCCTTTCTAATCCCATAATACCGCTGTCTAGTATAGTCATTCAATAGTATCCAACAGTATAATATTTTTTTCCTATTTAAACTTGACTTTTATTTCAGAATTAGCATTTTCTGAATTTCAGGCAAAAATTCTTTAGAGGATATGTTCAAAGACAATCGGGTGTTGAATATATCCCATTTTTTTAACTGCTGTTAGTCCCATTTTCTGAACACCTTTCAAAAGATAACAAGATCCATTGATCCCACTACCAATAAGCTAAAATAGAATAACAACACTTGAAGCAGTTGCTTACTGGATTACTAAAAGAGAGCTTTAAATGAAACCTCTTTAAGGACAGTGAGTCTTTTCCAAATTAGGTATTTCAATGTGAAAGATGCAATACCTACCCCCTTATAATGGACCATATGACCCTCGACATTCACTTTATAGGTCTCAATACCCAGCTCTTTTGCCAGTCGGAGAATCCGGTTCTGGGTAGGTCCCACATATGCTCCACCAACATCTACATAATTAACTTGATCATTCTGTCACAAGAAAAAATACAGGAATTAAAAGCTGTGCGGGAAGCTCCTTGATATAAACATGCAGAAGCACAGAGAACTATTCCATACTGGCTAGCTGTATTCCATACTGACTACAACTGTATGCACAGGAGAAAATATGTACTGACTTAAAAGTAGGCAGTATTGAGCTCTGTAATGACAGACACATAATGATTACAGTGCCTGCACTCCATCAGGCACGTATGTGCAACTGGGTTTACTCCTTGTTTAAATTTCACTACAGTTTTCAGTATTGGCTTTTTATTCTCACAAAAGACATAAGTATATAAAGAAATATCCAACAAAATCAACACTTCAGTTAGATCTAACCCAGCTTTTTTAGAATTCATGTTACTTTTATTCTTTTTGCAAAATGTTTCTCAAGTTGAAACCATCTCCAGTGCCACAGACTGCTTTTTCTCCATAGATATCTGTTTAGACTTAATGCTGTAGATGCTGAGCACTGCATCACAGTATTCAAGGACAGTAATCTCCTTTCCAGCACAGCACAACTTGGCTCTAGCCTGGTGTGTTCTGGCTAGCAATCCCTAGCCATGCTTGCCACCAAAGGTGTTCCACACAGCCCTCAGACTAGCACTGCGTTCATCTGGGAAGCAGAAAGAAAACAAAAATTTTCAGGGATGCATACTATTATAAGCAGGCTGTTTTCCCAAGCTAGTAACTCTTTTTAACACTGTTTATAACAAACATTTTAAGCTAGGCATTCTCAGTGTCACAGAAGTATGGTATTTATGCTTCATGTTTCATGTGCAATGATTTCTGCTGAAACACTACTTGTTTATCTCTGGCTGCACAGCAATGGCATTTGACATAATTTAAACCTCCCCTTCTTCCCAAGAGGGAAGCAGAGGGAATGTCTGCATTACATTATCCTGCATCACAGGTGACTTGTTATTTCTTTCATTTTCTTTTTAATGGCAATCAAGCCATGGTCCATTTTTAGAAGCAAGAGTGTTATTTTAGATAATTTTAAGCCATGTTAAAATGTATGTCTGAGCTCTAATGATATCTAGCCATACTCAGACTGCTTCTTATAGGAGTCTTAGTTATCAAGCCTCTTACATTATGCAAAGTGTGATGGGAATGCTAAGAGAAATGCTTTGACACTCATGGTCCGAGATGACAGTTTCCCTCTGTAATGTTAAAGACAGAGAAGATCCTGTGATGGACAAAGGGTATGGACTATGTGGATGGAATTCAGTTACCTTAATATAGATGCTAAATACCATTTTAGATAGCCCAAGATATCAAAGACTTCTGTGCAAGTGTGACGATTTTGACTCATGACCCACAGCTGGAGGCCAAGCAAGGTATCTTAGGGCAGCTAAAATGGCACTACACACTCTGATTAGGCACCCAAACCCCATTTCGTGGCTCTCAGAGTTGCTTGCAGACCAGTTTTAAAGCACTTCCTGTCAAGAGAAGCCCGTTGGTGTATATTGCAATGCAATCTGTCCAAAGAGAGCTCTATTACTCTAAAAGCGATGGCAACTTGAGATACCAGGTCTTCTTTGGGAACACTACTTGCTATCTTCACCCGTGGTTAATGATGTCAAACTCAATAGAACTATGGCTGAAGTCAGAAGGGACCTCTTGAGGTCATCTGGTCCAATCCCTCCTCCTTTACTAAGGTCACCCACAGCTAGCTGCCCAGGGCCATGTCCAGACAGCTTTTGGATCTCTCCAAGGAGGGAGACACCACAACCTCTCTGGGCAACTCGTGCCAGTGCTCAGTCACCCTCACAGTAAAAGAAGTGTTTCCTAATGTTCAGATGGTTTTAGCTTCCTGTGTTTCTATTTTTGCCCATTGCCTCTTGTCCTGCCAGTAGGCCCTACTGAAAAGAGCCTGCCTCCATCCTCTTTGCAACTTTACTACCCTCCCTTCTATACACAGATGAGATTACCCCTCGGACTTCTCTGTTCCAGCCTAAACAGTCTCAGCTCTCTCAGCCTTTACTCATAGGAGAGATGGCCCAGTCCTTTCATTATCCAGATCATTATTGAAGATGTCAAACAGGATCGGACCCAGTATTGACCTCTAGGGTACACCACAAGTTACTGCCCTCCAACTAGACTTCATATGGAGACATCATCCTCTGGACCAGGCTGTTCAGCCAGCTTTCAGTTCATTTCACTGTCTGATCAACCAGTCCATACTTCATCATCTTGGAGTCTATGAGGATCTTATGGGAGACAGCGTTGAATGACTGACATCTTGACAATGTCCACTGTTCTTCCCTCATCTACCAAACCAATCATTTCATCACAGAAGGTAATCAGGTTGGTCAAGCATAACTTCCTATTGGTGATTTAATGAAGACTGATGACTTTTTTGTCCTTAATGTGCCTGGAAATAGCGTCCAGGGTTAGTTGCTCTATCATCTTTCCAGGGATTAAGTTGAGACTGACCGGCATACAGTTCCCTTTGCCATGTCATAGACCAGGACAAGTGACAGATTATCATGAAGAACTTACCCTAATAGTGAATGTCCTTCCTCCAACTCTGTTCCGGGCCTCAAGAACCACCACATTGATCCCAGACTCAGACAGCAATTTGGCAGCTGACAAACCTACCAGAGAAAGACAAAGTGCTTTAAAACAAGTGGCAGCAATCAGTGACATTAATGGTCAAAAACTAAGCCATAGTATCAAGGTCAGAGATTTCAATACTGATTTCAAAAATTCCTGATGGAAGTCGGAGACTTTTCATGGTGTCTTACCACAGAAATCATCTGGCTGCTACTGAGTTGCATTTTACAATTACCTCCACAAGTAGCATTCACAGACTGAAGTTTCAGGTTAGTGTTTTGGTATTTTAAAAACAGTAAAATCTCAGCTGCTGAGAGACATGCACCTCCTTCTTCATTTGTGCAGTGCATAAAAAGGCAGAACCCAGGTGGTGAGGCTTGCAGTACTAAAGTGATAAAAATAATAATATACTAAACAGGCATGTTCCAGCAAGGTAGGCTTCCAACTTCTCTTGCTCATCAACTCTGCACTCTATTGTTATCCATTGTCTTCATTCACATGCAGAAAATCAGTCTGTTTCACTGTCAAGATTAATTTTAAGCAAAGGAGGTTGACCGTGGCAATCAAATAGGCTGTACATAGATACTTTATAAAAGGAATTATAGTCTCAGCAGAAATTATCTAATTATGAGACTTCGTGATGGAGGCACTAGAGACAACTGAAAATTCAATAGGACAGGAGTCCTCTTTGCTTCTGACAAATGTGAGCTGAAATTGTAAAAACCAATCATGAGTTTGTGAAATTAGATTATCCCATTGCCCTGCAGGCCAATTTGGCACTGAGGCATTGCTTCTATGGAGTTGGTTTCCCTCCTTAAGTATACAAAATTCAGCCTTATTGATCAGAACTCCCAAGATACCCTGCAGTAAGGAATAATAATATTATATTCATGTTTATTGCACTACCTCAAAATGTGATTAAAAGCAACTGCTCCATGAGCCTACAAAGAATGTATGTCTGAAAAGACTAGAGGAGAGGAATTGTTCTGAGCAGCGTTAAGTGTACTTATTTGTTCTGAGAACAATATAGAATAGCTCATAAACTTCTCTGCACATAATCTTTTAATGGGGAAGTAGAACCCTATTCACTGGCAATCAGAATTGAGGAAGTTCAAATGTCTTACATTGACAAAATTCTATCTACCATTTCCACACTCATCTAAAAGTGACTTTACATTCTTCCACCATATTCTTCAGAATGCTGCTAGAGAAGAAGTTATCTTAATTCTTCCATCTATTCAATATACTAATTTTTAAAAATGCAAGCCATTTGTTACTGAACTGAACATTTTATAAATTGATCTAGTTTATTTCAGTAGCTTCAAATTATTTTTCTTGGACAAATGTCTATAGAGAACTTTTTACATTTTTTTATTGTTAATTCTTAATCCTTTTGGTGGTGGCATTCTCCTCTTCCTCAACATAAACACAGAAGACACACTTCTACAATGTTGGAAACACAAACTGCAGTATTTTCTTAAAAATATTTATATTTTTATATGACAAAAATGATTTCTCAAAAGATACAGTGGTTTTTGTCACACACACAAAAAGGGGATTTCCTTCATACACCAAACAAAAGGTTGAATTTCTCTATTCAGCTTAGTACCACTGGATACTCAGGCATAAGTGGGTAACTCTTTCGTAAGAATGTTTACAGTAGATACACAAGCCTTGAAAAACTGCACAGTGCATTCATGTGTTACCCTATGGAACATGAAGCAGGAAAAAATGTGGCCTAGGTATGAAAAAAGATTGTATGCAAATCTTTAGACCATCATTTCATGCTGTACCTGATAGTTACATTCACACCACAGCTCTTTAGGAAGAATGATAGTTGCACTGGACTAGGCTGGAAGTTAAATTTACTTTATGGATGCAATATATCCAAATACAGAATGACTGCTAAAGGATGGAGAACATACAGTTATGTGACTGAGGTTCTCTAACCTGCCGGCTTGTTAAATTGCAGTTATTGCACTCCAATGTTACTGTTTTTTACTTTCATTACTGTTAATACAAGTGTCTCCACGGGCACTGATCCACTTCCCCAAAATAAAGTTTAAGAGCTGTACAGGCTGGGAAAGGGTAAGAGATACACTGGGACAGCGATGGCTTACTGGCAGCTGGGAGAGGGCCTGACTCAAATAAAAACAATGCAAAATGTGTCGATTAAAGGTTGCTACTGCACATTTATTTGTTTAAAATACAGAAACAATTTTATTTTAAAACTGAGGACTTGAAACAACACCCACCCACAGGGCATCTCTTTGTAGCTGTCTACTGAACTGAACTCAAGAGTAGCTCCATCCATGTCTGATTGAAGTGCACCAGATACAGGTGCTTCCACAGATATGTCTTAACCATCCCACAGGTCATGAAGCCTGTGTGCTTTTGATACACAATTAACCTCTATATAGACTGCATATTTTCCCTTTATCTTCTCCATAACTTGAATTTTCAATACCGTTGTTCCCCTAAAGGACTGGACACCAGAGAGAGACAATTTCTGTTTGATTGATAAGGTAAGAATGAGAGAGAGGAAGAGACAAGACCTCCTTTCCAGCTCCTTGTCCACCTCTGCCTGCTCAGCACCGCACAGGCTGCACACAGCTAGCTTCTCCCCTCCTCTCCAACAACCCCGTTCCCTCCCCAGAGGACAACACGCACCTTCACGGAGCTGCCGAGGGGAAAGGCAGGATCTTCATACCACGAGGGCCTCCCACCGCACCAGCACTGCTCTAGAGCCTTGGCCCGCCACCACCTGTGCACAAACCAAGCACTGGGCTGTGACCTCTCAGGCCACTGCCAAGCCTCACAGGAGGTATTTTAAAACACACCTGTGTATGTCTGTATGACTGCAGCACAGGCATGTGTGTCAGAGCCAGAGCTGCTGCTGCGCCCCATTGCCTCCTCCAGCTGCTCCAAAGGTAGCCTAGAGATGAAGCTGCAAACCACCCCAAATTACTGGTTGCACTCCTTCCAGCTATCACCCTTATTCTATGAATTACAAATACACTGCTTGCCTCAGAAAGATTAAAGGAGCCTGCCAAAACCATGCCTTATTTGAAGTATCTGACTGCAGAAATTCACTTGTTATTAGATGAGAACACACAAGGCAGAGTGACTTATACATCCTCCACAAGGGTTTCTATGGCAATCCCACACCAAGCTCCCCCTGTCTGAAGACACCACGCAGGAAAGCTCTATTCCTATTGATTTTGCAGTGCTATTTAGGACTCAGAATTGCTGCTGCCACAGATCACACTGCTGCTGCTTCCATTTCAGAAAACTGTCATAATCCTGTCAGGCAAAGTAGTTTCAAGTGCATCAAAACACTGGATATACAGTTTAAAAAAAAGAACCCAACAAACGAATATGAATTTATGCCTATCTGCAGACTACCAGACATACATCATGACTGAAATGCAGAGATGCTGAATAATACTCAGTTTTTTATGTAGCCTGATGGAAAATACCACAAAGCATGTCTCTGCCTCATAGGGCAGAAAGGTTCCACTTTATGGGTAGTGCACAAGACTGGTACTTAAGAGACCTGAGCTTGATTCCCAACCAAGCCCCATAATGCAGGAAATGTTTCCCTGTTTTGTAAGGAAGCATTTATAAGACTAGTGTTTATGAGAGTAATTCCAAGTTGCCTCAATACTGAGGTTGACACAGGGCATATGAGCAGATACGAGTCCTGTAGCACAAGTTTTTACGAAAGTTACTTTATTAGAAATGTGATAGTAATTCTACAGTAATAGTACAGTGATTCTACTTTCCAAAATCTAGGCTCTGTAAACCCAGTACATCAAAAAAATTCACAGATACACCACAACCAGAAGTAAAAATCTCCAGCATCTTTCCCACAGATAGCACTTATGTGATGTATGCTGAACATGTCCAAAACATGCAAGGGCAGTACCCATGCAGGGTAATGAAGAGCAGTGAAGGGCAGTGATGACAGTCTGATACAATTAAACTGTAGCCTTTCAAACTGAGGTCACTATGTATGTTCCATGAGCACACCAAAACAAAGGCAGAGAAAATTACCTGTTACTATTGAAAAGGTAACAGTCTGCTGGTTTTCTAGACACACCGTTTGTTCACTTGCTAGTTTCTTTGGCAAAGTGCATTTGTCTTTTATGCATCCGCTATCAGGCTGAGAGTTTACCAAACCCAGCCTCATACAACACTCCTTTGTAAAGACTCCACCTTACTGTACACAGAGTCGAATAATTACATTGTATGAAAGACTACTAACCCATTACCGTGGTGTTCTAGCAGGCTTTAAATGAATAACACTGGGGGAAAAGTCTTTCTGGAAAATATCTACATTTTTCTGATCTTAGCAAAGGAATAATTTTTAATTTTTTTCCTCCTAATACATCAGTAAAGCGAGACAATTGTTGATGCATTCTCATCGGAGTTTCACTGTAACAGCATGCTAACGTTGTGATTATTTTTACTGCCTCCCCAACAGAAAACCTAACTTTTTCCAAACACAAGTGAGTAATAAAATCTGGCAATGGCCTCCACAGAATCAGCTCTTGTTCAACTAGAAGGCTCTTTGCCAAGTAAACACAAACTTGTCAGTAAGAAAGACAAAACATTTCTACTATGACTGTAAGGTGACTTCTCCTCTCCTCTCCCCTCCCTGCCTTTTTTTTTTAATTGGAATTTTTGTACACATCATGGTACTTTAATAACTTTTAAAATATAGTTAAAATGTATTTAGTTACATTAGACTGACCAGAGAAACCACTCACAGGCAAAAACATATAGAAGGCTGAGAATGGAAAACCTGTTTTCCTTCACAGAGTAAGGATTTAAAGTTTTAAAATTGCCACTAAAAAAGGAAAAATAAAAACCCAAAACAAATAAACCGAATGTATTCATTAAATAATAGACCTCTATATTTGCATAAATCAGAAAGAATACACAGTGAAGATCACAAGTCTACAGTCATTTCTTTCTCAATGCTGCCTAGCACCATTACATCACTAACTTTCTGTTTGTCAGAAATTGTGGTTTATCTTTCCATACATTCTTCCACAATCCTTGCTGAAGAATATCGGATAATGGGGATGAAGTTGAGTCTGTTTATTTCATTAATTTCAGGTAAATTTCTTTGTTATCAATTCTTTTTTCCCCCCTTCTAGCAAAAATAATCCAGTTGATTCCGCAAAGATTTCAATCAAAAGAGAATAAATATTTTCTATTACAAAGTACATTGTCCAAGCCACTTTAACTGGTATCAATGGTACTACTGTCTAAACGCTTTCAACAGATGCAAGCCTTGTTTGGAACAGTACAAAGACAGTTTCTCACAGACAATGTAACAGAAACACAGTGGGCAGGAAGAGGGAATAGTATCCTGAGGCTGAATCCATTCCTCCATACACACCCACTGTGATTTTCATGTCCAAAGCCTATTGCAGTAAACAACTTTTCCCTAGAATTATTCTCTCCTCCTCCTCCCAAAACAAAGGCATAAAAAAGTTAACTCGTATAAGCATGGAGTTAGTAATGGAGCACCTGCCCTTCTCTTATCTATTAAAACCAGTAGCACCAGTTAAATTGATGATGGTTTGATTCTCTCTAGTGTATGGAAAAGTCTAAGGTAATTATGTACATTTTCTAATTATTGGTAATTGTTTGAGTCAGTGTGCAAAATAAATCCCTGTCAGTTCATCAGTGATCTTCATCTAAATACATATGTGAAAAAATGTTGCTGCAAAACTATGATCAACATCGTTACCACAAATATCAAGAGTTTTCCTGGGAAAGACATACTGCCTGTCCCTTGCCTGTTTTTGTTACACTAGCATATTCAGAGATCTGCCCTAACTACTTGGCTATTTCTTCTGCTTGCTGGAGTAAACAACACTCTTAAGGCTTCAGACCTCTCCATCTAACAGGAATACTCTTTCCTACCTTCCAATACCTTTCACCTAAGCCTGACAAATGGTCAAAAATCTATTCTTCTGGGACAAAACATAGGTTTACAGTGCCCTCGTAGGGGGTCTGAATTTGCTAACCTATGAATTGCACACAGAAACATTTTTATTTTGCCAGAAACCAACCTGACACATTCTTCATTCGGAAGCAGAACAAGCTATGACTACTCAGGCTACCCCCTAGGTTAGACAGTAGTTATAAGTGATGCATTTACCATAGAAAACCACATGAAATGTATGATGAAAGAGGAAGAAAATAACAATATTTCCGTATTTGCTTATATAATGAACACAACACATAACGATCTTGTGGCCAAAACTAAATACCTATCACCGCACATAACAGAAAGGAGGGTCTTAGCCAAAACCCATGCCTCACGCCATAAGGTTTTGCATCTTTAGTAGTAAAACATCAGAACACATTATGAGGAAGGCAGCAAATGGAAACTGGTATTTGTGCTTATTTGTGAGCATAGTACATAACATGCATTGCACTTCATACAGGGAGCTGTATGAACATTGTTATGTTCCTGCTGTAAATTGTTCTCATAATGGCAGTCAGCTTGCTATCATTACATGGGGAACTAAGAGCTCTGTGAAATATTGTCATTTGGTTTTGTACCCCTGAAAAATAGCTTATAGGATTTCTGGTACCAAGTGACAACAGTATCACCGATTATCAGCTTTTCTGTTAGATCCAGAAGGAAAGCTGGAAGGAACCAGGTAGCTGGAGCCCAGCACAGGACAGATGTGAAGAGATAAACACAAGATCCATTTTAGGAACCAGCTATTGCATTCCTATAAGTCAAATTATGTGTAAATTTATAAGTAATGGTGAAAAAAGATCTACTGAAAACTACTCCAGATTTGAACAGGTGGGACTGTATCTTCTATGAGCAACTGGGTATTTGACAGTTTATCTGACGATGCCACCCACCAGCAGCTTGGCATGTTGTCAAAACAAACAGAGCAGTATACAACATAAGTTGTGCTGCCATTAGAGCAAGCAAAGAAAATCTGTATTTCTTCATTATTAAGTATTTCACTCATAGTCTACAGCCAATGTGTAGATAACTCAAGTAGTAAGGTTGTCAACTGCATATTGTAGAGCAGAAGATGCCAATGCATAGTGCTCTTCCATGGAGGCGGGGCAGGGAAGAAAGCCTTAATGGCATCTCATATGTTTTATTCCAATATAAAGACTAATTACTATTATTTTTACAGTCCAGCTTCTACAATTTGTGCCCCTTGGACCCCTCCATAAGTGCAACAGAAAATACTGCTGTTAGCTGCACATGGCTTGCAAATCTAAGCATCTGTTTTGTTGAGCCACGAGAACTCCTCATTTCAAGCTAAGAACAAATGTGGTTTTATTTGGAAATAAGAAGAATCCATGTAAAAGAATGATAATCTTCAGTGGAAATTTCAATTATGGCTGTATTTTCCTTGTGCTTTGAGCTTGTAACACGTTATGCTGAAATTTCTTCCAAAAGATATTTGCATACCAGTTCTCTTGGACTCGCCTGCTGCTGGACATCCCCACTTCTGACACATCTCTAGGTAAACAAACATCCTAAGCTCTCCAGGTCTTTTTTCGACAAACTGGGCTTCCAGTGTCCAAAAGTCCAACATAAAGTGAGGCTGGCATAGAAATGTACCCCAAACTTCGCACTGGAAAAGTTGGGGTGTTTTGCTGACATTCTTTTTTTGCCAAATTTTGAACTATTTAAGCTTGAATTTTCAGGGTGTGTTTTTCAGGCCGATTCTTTTTTGCTGGAAAATCTTGGTCAAAACTGGCTGGCTATTTCTAAACCTCCAGGAACCAAACATTCTTGCCTGATTTTGAGAACTGATGGTCTGGTTTTTTTTTTTCCCTTTCCTATTTTGGAAGCTCTAGCAGCATCTTTAAATTTGGCAGGGAGATAGCCTTTGAGTCAACAGAGCACATTTGGTTATCCAAGTGAAAATATGCCCCAATAAGGTCAGTTATGAAGTTTCGAGGAATTAAAGGTCACACGTAGGCAGCAGCCACTCCCTAGATCTCAAAAGCTGAAATATCTGAGGTTTCTGTCAAAACTTTACAAGCACTTAATGCTGTCCAGTTGTTAATGAGCAGTTTCCAAGGAGTGACTAAGCATCCCAAACCTCCTTACAACCCACGTTGTACCTCAGAGCACATGGGTATGCTCCATACTGGGGCTATGAAGCCAAAATCTGAATTTCCTTGTAATTATGGCCTTAGCTTGGGGAGTGGTAATGGAGCTGGAAAGTGGATGATGTGTCAAGAAAATTATGGCAGTGACTTGCTCCATAAAAGAAACATCTAGAAGTAGTCAATACAGCAGCTATTCCACACAGTAGATGACAAACTCCTAGTCCTCATCTAGTGTAGCCCCTAAACCCAGGGGTCAGAAGATCGTGTGTTGGGATGTCAGGGTTACAATCCTGATGATTAATGAGACACACATCCATGGCATGTCATGTGCTGTTAGCCCACTCTGTTTAACAATTGATGGAATTAAATAGCTTAAACCGAAATGGACAATTGAAAGGTTAAAATCAGTCCAGACCAGAACTCCCTCATCAGTTCAGCAGAAAACCCCTATAAAGAGAAAATGAGAGCAATATTCAAGGCATATAAATAAGAACTTCCTGTTGATATGGCATAAGTCTTGAACTTTAGGCATCACTTTATTTAATATGCTTGAGTATAAAATATTACAATTAATATTAACTGTGTTATGGGGAGCATTGTCCATTAAGAATGATAAAAACATGTGCCTGGGGCCTTTTCTTGACACTATCCACATTTTTAACATGCATGCCCATGCAAGCTCTGCAGCTCTGTTTCTGTAGAGGTCCAAACATTCTTGCTGATGCCACCTGGACAGTTCAAATATGATTCCATAGGGTACAGCAGACAAAGCACAGAGGCCACTAGAGCCAAGTTCATCTTCCAAGAGCTTCCCCACTGTAAAGTACTTTATGCAGAAGCTGTCTCCATCCCTAGACTGCAGCTTCCTACAGGAAGAGTGGATTCTGTGTCCCTGTGAATAACCACCTACAGATTCATGCCTACACAGGCCAGGAGCATGGATGAGAAGTGTGCTTTAGTTTGTACAGACACTGGCTCTCAAGACCGTGCCTCATCTTGAGGAATAGATATCTTCAGAGGTGCCAGTCAGGATTTATGCTTCATTTTGCAAAATTGTAAAAATATTTCAAAAAGCCGCAATCTCACAACTGGGAAGCTCACATTTAATATAACAAGCAGCTTGCTTATATCTGGTATATGGTTCATGTATTTCTAGTTAAGAACTAGTTTTTCACAAAGTTTCCTTTTCCTTCCTTCCAGGCACTGAGTATTTAAAATATAGTAGAAGGATGGAAGACAGTAATCTTATCAGAGCAGGCAACTGCAACTATATCCTCAGAGAAATAAACGGCAGTAAGTCAAAACTGGAGCCAAGAGAGCTGCAGAGGGCAAATCCCTGCCCATATTGAAACATGTTTTAGTATTTCTGTCACCAGACCCAAAATTCTACATACAGATTACTATTTTTTTTCTTAAGAAAAGAAAGCAACACTGTTTAACCTCTTACAGAACTGTGGCACAGGTACAGGAATATTAGTAAAAGAGAAGCTGTGTGAAAAGGAAAACAAACCAAGAGCTGGATGGCATTATAAAGATGGATTAACTATGAAATAAAGCATTTCTTGTTCATTTTTCTAAGGCTGCTTACTTAAAACGATGCCTGTTCTAATTTGTAACAGCCAAACACCAATTTCTGTGCCACTGGTGCACTATAAGGGTTTCCATTGGCAAGAAAAATGTTCCTGTACTCTAAGAGTGCTGTGACATGTTTTTGTTGTCTTCCTAATGCCACTGGCAAATTTTCAGTGACTGCAACGCCTTGAAATTTCCTGCTTGGCTCCATTTCAGACTCCACAACAGGCTTTAGTCCAAGGCATAAGTGTTTCGAAGTAACTCACTGATTCTTGCACTAGTGAAGCAAGGCACCACTTAGAAATGTACAATGCATTTTCCAAAACACTGCTAGGGGTTGGAAAGCAAATGGTGCAAGGTACTCTAATGGAAAGAGTAGCTTCTCAGAACCCTAAAAACCATTAATATCACATCACCAGCACCTGCACACAATACAGGTGGTAATTCCCTTAGGGGAGTCTGGGCATTACAGGAAACTTAAGGATGAAGACCAAATGATTTGTGCCATCTGGAAAATACACAGGCATCTGGTAAAACTAAGAAGCAATCAAAACTAGGTCCAAACTCTTTCTTTTGCTTGGTGATATTACAGCTATTTACATAATTACATTTTCACAAATAATTACTTAAACAATAACTGTTGTTTTAGCAAACGAAATAGTGTTAAGAAACCAATTTGCTGTTTTGTGCACTGACTGCAGATTAAAGAAAGGAAAGCCTCTGACTCCTTCTCAATTCTAATAAAAATCAATGTTACCTACAACAATAATGGCTGTAGTATCACTGAAGCTACTCAAGTCACATAACTCACCTTTTCTGAATCATTGTGAAGTAAAGACTCCCTGAAAAACAAAACCTGGCCAGAGGTGCTAGCACAATACTTATCTACTTGACAAACCAAACACAGATTTTCCCTAACATATCAACATTGTCATCTTAGGTAACATCAGGTGCCATAGGAATAATTACTTGAATTTTAGGCGTGAGGATCAGGGGCTGCGATGCACCTGTTAATGTTAAAGTAGATGTGAATGTGAGTAGTACTTTCCGACGTACTTTTCCAAGCCCATTGCATCGGAGAACTTGGCTGCCTGCAGAGTGCAGCTCTTCTCCCAGTAACGAAACCAAACTTGCTCTTACAGATATTCCCAGGTGACTTTCTGCCGTGCTTACCAAACAAACACAAGCACCAGCACTGCAACCACAACTCCTAGAGATCACATTCCTCGTGACGGGAAAAACCCAGCCTGCAGCCCTGCGTTCTCCTGCACCTGTGGACATCACAAACTCAGGTTTCCGACGGATTCGCTTCTGACGAGCACGAAGTACAAACTGATGCAAGAGAATACGTCCTAAAATACCGACTTGGGTATTTTCCCCTCCGGTGCATCTGAAGCCCCTAAAGCCCGGACACCTTGGTTACCCATCACCCAAATCTCCTGGCTACCTTGGGGACAAAGCCCCCGCGGCTCCGGAGCCAGGAGCGACACAACCTCGAGCCCACCCCCCCACCCCGGGCCCACCTGAGATGCCTGCCCCGACCACGACCACGTCGTATTTCTCGACCGGGGCGCTGCCGCCCTTCTTCCCCGCCGCTGCCTCCATCCCTTCCTCCTTCGGCGGCGGCTCCGGCCGGGCTCTGGCAGGCGGACAGCGCCGCGCGCTCCCGCCCGCTCGGGCCCCGCCCCCGAGCCGACCGCGGCCAATGGGAAGTGGCGGAGGGCGTGGTCATGTCAGACCACGCCCCCTCCCATCGCACAGCCCCTGGGAGGTACGGCCAATGGGAGGTATGGAAGGGGCGTGGTTTAATATAGCCACGCCCTTCCCAGAGCCTAGCCCATGTAGCCCCGCCCCCACGCTGCCCAGCAGCCATTAGGAATCGTGTGTGGGCGTGGTCTCGCATAACCACGCCCCTTCTGATACCGCACCCCCTCGCCCCTCGGAGCCTCGACGGGGCGGTCGGGCAGCGAGGCTGCGAGGTGCGAGGCGATGCCCGGAGATGCCTCCCGGGCCACGTTCGGCTCCGGCTCGGCTTGATATCGGCTCAATTTCTCACCAGCTCATTCCCGGTGCAGCAGGAGGGGGCAGATGGGTGACAGGGTGCCTGCTGCAGGATGCGACAGCTCCGCCAGGGCAGGTTTAGACTGGACATTAGGAAAAAAAGTTTCACAGAAAGGATCATTGGGCACTGGAACAGGCTGCCCAGGGAGATGTTTAAGGGATGGTGGATGAGGCACTGAGGGGCATGGTTTAGTGTTTGATAGGAATGGTCGGACTCGATGATCCAGTGGGTCTTTTACAACCTGGTGATTCTATGATCCTATAGCAGCACACCAAGTCCTTTGTATTTAATGGAAGTTAGAAAGTCTGCTAGCAGTGAGCGTGGGAGAGGAGGTGAACCGTGGAGCTACGATGCCTTAGATTACAGAAGCAAACAAGCGTCTTGATGTCCTAGAATCAAACAGCATTCGGTCCACAAGCCAGGGAATGAAGGGTTAACCTCTGCATGAAATTGGCTTCCCAGAGTCTATGCCTGAAATAATAACTGGTTGCCAAAATACCAATTTTGTTTGTACTTCTGCTATTACGGCTCTGAAATACATGATGGTTGTGATTTTTCTCATGCATTTTACAGCTCGTACAATTTTTATTGCCAAAGTGTAAATGTCATCTCTGTGAAGCTAAGGAGAAAAAAGTAGAGCCCGTCCATCCCCTTCCAAGTAAGCACGGAAGACCTTTACAGTTCACACAATTACAGAAAATCCTAATGCTGCTTCATGTTAAATATTGATATAAATTCTGAGAGTCGCTTGGTTCTGCAATAAGAAGCCATACCTGGTGTGACCAAAAAGCTCAATGAGAATGCAATACTGCAAAGCTGGTGTTCTCAGAAATTCCTTGGCTTTCTTACAGTGGGAAAAAAATAGTACTTCTAGGTTGTGCTGCTTGTGCCAAATGAGAAAGGCGTGGACATGTGGGAGCAGGTCTAGATAAGGGCCACGAGGGCTGGAACACTTCCTCTGTGGGGACAGGCTGAAAGAGTTGGAGTCGTTAAGCCCGAGAAAGAGAATACTCCAGGGGTTTATAAGAAAATTGGAGATGGGCTTTTTAATAAGGCCTGTAGCAACAGGACAAGGCATAATGGTTTTAAACTAAAAGACCGTATATTTAGACTAGATATAAGGAGGAAATTTTTTCCAGCGAGGGCGATGAAACACTGGTACAGGTTGCCCAAAGAGGTGGTAGATGCCCCATCCCAGGAATCATTCAAGGTTAAGCTGGATGGGACTCTGAGCAACCTGATCCAGTGTAAGGTTTCCCTGCTCCTGCAGGGGGGTTGGACTAGATGGCCTTTAAAAGTCCCTTCCAACTGGATCTATTCTACGATTCTGTGACAACAGTGACTGAAGACAGAAACATCTATGAAATGATCAAGATCTATATGGATAAACAATAAGAAAGACAGAATAACGGATCTTCTTTCAACATAAAACCAAGTAATTTAAAAAGTGAAGTATGTATGTGGGGCTAATTGTGTTGCGCTAGCTGCAGACAAGACTGCTGGTGCTTGCATGCAAAGTAAAGTGAGCAAAAAGGGGCCAGTCCAAGACTGAGATGGATGTGTATTCTGAAACAGAAAATGCCATGTACCAACACCTGCTAGTGCTTATTGGGCAAAGAAAACTTTGTTTCTTGAGGGCGATAAGGATACCCACTCTCACAGCTCTGCTGGCCCTGTTGAGCAGATCACAGGGAATGTGACCAATAAAAAACTTGACCAAGCAACACCTCCCTCATAATCCAGGAGCCAAGTATGGACGAAAACAAAAAGAACATCCTTTGTGATAATAACAGGAAACTTATGTGTTTCTAGATAACTTGCTGCTAGATAAGCTTGCCAAAAAATCCTCATGTGCTAAAAAGGAGCTGCAACAGGCTTGTTAAAGAGCAATGAAGATTGAAATGGTTTTACCTAGAGCAGCTTTGAAGATATGACAAAAAATGTGAAATGTACATATTGTGTTTGCCTCAACATTTGGAGTATCTAAGGAGCTATCATCTCAGGCATTAGTAGACTCCAGGTGTAGCAATGGCTGTCAGAACAGTGTGACTGCTAAGCCCTTATTATCTCTATGATATAAATGAGAGACCTCAGAATAATTCTACCTCAACTCGTATAGATTTGCTGATGTTTGGCATTTGGGAAAACAAACAAACAAAGAAAGCACCAAAACCCAAGCAGATGCTGAAGCCCTGCTTGAGAACAGTGGGATGAATCCAATGAGAGATGATCAGATCTAGTCAATCTCACAAGTGTATCCATCAGGTTTTGCTGAGAACTTGCTTAAAATACAAGAAACAGGGAAGGAAGCAGGTGATGTGTCATATGGAGAGTGATCCTCCTCCTCCTGAACGTTATGACCAGTTTTTCAAAGAGAAATTTTAAATGTGTTTGTAAATCAACAGAAAATAAAAGAGTGACAAACTTTGCAGTAAAGTAAATTTTATTTCAAGCAGATAAAATTTTAATTGGAAAGAAGTTAATTGTTGCTCAGGACAGAGTTGAATAATGAAGAGATGCTCATCAATGGTGCCCATTCCTTATACATTATAAAAAAACAGAGGACAACTCTGAAGGGTGAGCATAGGAAGCTACTGTGGTTGAAAGCATTTCCTAGCAATCTGTTTGGTTGATTTATGTCTGCTTCAGTGAATGAGTTGTAATAATAATTTGCTGAGCTTGCAGAATGTATGTGGTCGTGAACGTGAAGGTATAGAAGGTTGCAGGACTGATACAGACTTTTGCATTTACCAGGAAAAAAACACTGAAAGAGCAAGGCTGAGGAATACAGTCGAACATCCAGAGCAAGGCTTTCACTTGAGATCACAGCTGTGTCAACATCAGTAAAAATGGACATGTAGCCCCAAGAGCTGGCAATAAAGCATCAATTTGTTCATCAAAGAGCCTGAAGACAAGTATCCAAAGACTAATGTAATCACCAACTTCTTTGTTGTACTACAGGTGTTTTGCTTTCAATTTTACCAGCTAGTGCTGTGAGGAGGTCAAGGTCATATCATCAGTAGCCATAGTTCTATGTTATTTTGTGCCTGCTCAGTACAGCAAATGATGAGTAAAAGTCACAGTTGCTTTGCATCCCTTCCTGATTTCGCTGTTATTTTATTTTACTAATGCATCTGGAAATTGGAACACAGCATACAGAAAATCCTTGGCATTAAAATAAAATAAAATAATCACAACCAATTATCTATTGTACTTTCATGCATATAGTAAAATTTTTTAGTTCTTCATTTGTTTTATAAATGTCTTAGGTAAATAGGAAGAACCAAAGTGCTGCAAGGTGAGAATGCGTTCTCACTAGAAGACTGGTTGTCATTATTAAGATCATAATTACCACCACTTAGCCACCTCTAAAGTTACATAATTCTCATATCTTAATGATATCAACAGAGCTAATGTGAAATATGCTAGAACATGCTCTCTTAAGTGTTACTGCCAGCTGAAATTTTTGCCATTAACTAATCATCTGTGTTGATTAGCACTCTGCAGGCACAAATATGAGCTTTCCAGAGAGTATCAGAGCCTTTTGCAAAGCTTGATTCATATAAATGTACATTCACAAATGTTTTAATTCTGGTAATTATGTGGTTAATGCTTTGGGTTACATCAAGCTGAGTCATGAAAAAAAAGTTTGCAAAAACTAGTGCAAACTTTCCCAGACATCAGATTCTGTAGTTCAGTTGGGTATCTATTGGGCAATAGGATAGATAGTATGGAGTAACTTCATGCCTCAGTGGTAGGTGATACTGTATTTCCTAAGGACAGTTTTCTATTTTGCAAGAGTATCTTAGACTAACTTATGCTAAATTTGGCGTCATCGATTAATTTACAGTGCTAATCATGTTTACAGAGTTGATTTTGTTTTCCAAGGACTTTATCAGTAAGAGAAATGATAAAAGGCAATGTGGCACATATAAAACCACAATGCTGTACACCATGAGTAGAAAAAAAGAGAGAAAATATTGTTCTACAAAATATTTCAAGCTTTAAAGCTCTTTCTTATGAAATAAACAAACAAAAAAATCCAAACAAATACCCTGAAATCAAAGTCTCTCCCAGGGCTTTATGAAACTGGAAAGAGAGAAAAGACATATTCCCAAATAGAAAGGAAGGGACAGTACAGCATCCTGCCCAAAGCAAATCCAGCAGATCCATCCTAGGGGCTGTTGGTATTATCTCTCTACCTCTCTCTGGTTCATCTAATAGGTATCTTTTAGACCAACTGGAATGGTCCCAGTAGGGGATTATGTTATAGATTAGTAAAATTTGGTGAGAAACAAAATGGTAAGCTGTGAATGGTGTTGTAGAGTATTAATGGACATTTTTATTGACCAGAATGTATATTCTTAGCTTTTCAAGTCCACTTTTTTTATTTAAGTGATTATTCCAAACCATCAGAAAACAATCACCAGTCTGATATTGTAAAATGGTCTTCAATAGAATGAAAAATGCATTTGTACACAAAGATGGCTGTGCATGTTTATTCATCACTGTTCTGTTTTACAGGCAAGTTCTCAACAACTATAGCAACTTCAGGCTTTGTGGCTAGTTCTATTTCAGGCATCATACTAAACTCTAATCAATGAATAAACACCTTGAAGCAAATTATCAGCTCTCATGGCTATTAACATTTGATTAGTTCATTTTCCTTATAATCACAACTGGGAATCTTCTGAAATATAAGGACAGGCGATAAAAATCCGGTGTTCACACTCTCCTTGACCCGTGTTTCCCACTCCCTCAATTACTGAGCATCCAACAGACCTTCTGGTGTGATGTCCATTCCAAGTGCAAGGTGGTAGCTGAGGAACATGGAGGGGCACATGATGAGTAGGGGGCTCCAAGCCAGTCCCCATCACTGGCAGAGTTTCTGCTCTTCAGCTACTGATTGATGCAAGACGTACTTATTTGCTTTCTATCCTCTGCACCACTCCAGTGACCTCGGTCCCCTCCATAGGGGCAGATGCAGAAGGCATCATTCATGTGTTTACCTTGCATTTAGGGGCCTGAAAACTTTCAGTGGGGATGAGGAAAATAGGCAGCTGCATGTAGGGAGTTTTCCTAAAGCCATGATTAAAAAGTCAACTACTATGACTTTAATAGCCCTAGGTAAATCTACTGGGGTATATTTAAAACATTCATCCAGAGTTTTGGCCAAAAGGCATTGAAATGTGCAGAGCAGCCCTTGCCTCCAGACACAAGGAGAATTTTCTGAATCTTCTCTCCCAGATTCAGCTCCTCAGTAAGCGTGGGTTTAACGTTCAATGTGTACATTTAAGGTCTCTGACTCCATCACTGCTAACTAGACTTGCACTACTCTATTTCTGAGGGTGTCTTACATTGTCTTAATTCCATTCTTAGTTTACCAGCTCATACTGATTTGCAGGGGTCACTTTTCAGGCTTCAAATACCATGAGTGCAAGTGCCTTCTGACCTTTGGAGGGGAGACTGTTGGTATTGCACAACATACGCTCTGGCTCTTGGATAGGACTTTATGTGACAAACTGTACTTTGGTCACGTTTTTTAAAGCACATGAAACAGCCTTATACCGTGCAGTGTCATTGCTGCTATCAAATTTTCTCTGTGTCCTTCACCACCATCAGTTAGTTTTTATGCACTAAGTTTTACAAGCCACTTTAAATGCTGTTAACAAAGTGTTCCTATTATTAACCAGCTCCATAGAAAAGTGGTTTGTATGTAGCTCATGGATTGCTGGTATCATCCAAGATCAGATCAAAGCTTGTGTAAGAGATAAGAACAAGTGAACATGATAGTACATTTGGATAACAAGAATCGGTTATAGATCACAAATCCTGGCTGTAGTCTGAACATGATTTTAGAAGCAGAGCAGTCATTAGAGGAATACAGGAAGATCAGGAGAACATGAGTGGGCACAGTTAAATACCAAAGGATAAAATCTGATCTGAGAGTAAGAAAGAGTCTTGCGGAAACACCAGCTGGAATAAAGCATCCAGTTAGGGCCATTGAACTCCAGCCTTTGATACAACAGCAAAAAAAAACCATCAAAAAACCTTTGCTAAAAGTAGGTCAGAGAACTTTGTCGTGTCCTCTCACTGTCTATCAGGTAAAACAGCGTTGGAAACCTATAGAAAGCATCCAAACAGTAATAAAGGCCATTCTTCTCTGCAAATCCTGTATGGGGTGTAGTCAGATGAAGCCATATGGACAGCTTCCTCTCTCTTCTATATTAATGACTTTTTCGCTGAATAACTAAACCCCTCAGCACCCTTCCCAAGAAGCAAATATTCCACAGGGGTTTGGGAGCTTAACAACCCTTTCTGCCACCACTCCTCTCCCTGTGCAGTGACTTAGTTACTTTGCTATTGGAAACAGCTCTAAGTACCTCCAGGCAGAAATTAGTCACACGCACACACCTTTCCCCATCTCTGTCAGGCGGCTGAAATGAGAGATGAACAGAAAGGCTCATTGCTATTATGGCCCCTTTTCTTTTCTTGAAAGTCCTTAACTGAATGCTACCCATGCAGATTCATCACAGTTTCTAGTCCAGGAATCACATTTTTGTATTGAGTAAATAACATTAGTTGTATGATTTCCTTTTTGCAAATCCAATAGACAATCTCAGATCAGGAGTTTTAAGCTCCTAAGTGATGATTTTGGGTGTTAAAACAAACTCTGGAAATAACATCATGCCTGTTCCTATGACTGGCTTAGAGAGAAATGCATGCTTTTCCCTTGCACAATTACTCAAATTCAGGTAATAAATTATTAGTAATTGGACAAAGCAATGAATTAGCAGATTTTGTGGGTAAGAAGTGTGAATAAATTTGTTAAAGTTGAAATCATGGGAATTGCCATAATTTTACTGACCTCTGGCCTAACTATATGATCTCAGTAGTATTTATGATAGTCACTGGCACTTACCTGGTGATATCAAAACGTGCTCTGGAATACTGTCTATTGCTTCTGCTTCATGCAACTTAGTAACATATTAAACTTTTTGACTGCTTGAGAGATAATATGTCTTAATCTGGCTCTAGATTTTTTTAAAAGAACAACCTGAAATTAATCTCTGATCAAGGTAACGTGCTTCCAGTAGAAGAAAAAAACCTGTAGCCTTTGGTGATATCCATGAACACCATTGTGTGAAGTTTCTTACAGGTCTATTTAGCAGTGGTTACTGCCAACTTAAAAAAGATAGTTCCAGAAGGCAAATGGAAGTGCCTAGCTATGCATACCATCTTGATTAACAAATAGGTATGCAGCCCTGCTTTATTCAACTGTACACTGCAAGCAATGTCAGTCTCCAGGATCTCACAGGTTTCTATATGATACAGGCAGAGCAGAGCAATCAAAGTTCAAATTGTAATGCCAGGGCAATAGGGAGGAAGGACAGAAAAACTGTTCTCAAACGTGAGCTGCTTGCTGCTGGCCTCAGTGGTGCTGATTTACCTAGAGCTGAAACACCAAGCACAGATGTAAGCATAATTTACAGCAGCAGGAGGTAGCTGTATTTATATTCTGCTTATGCCTTTTGCACACACTACAAGTGAAGAGTATATATTTTATATATATAGTATATATTTTATAGTATATATATATATATACTATAATATATAGTATATATTATATAGTATATATTTTATATATATATAATACATATGTTTTTTTAATATATTTATTTATATTACAGGCCTTATGAGGAGCGGCTGAGAGAGCTGGGATTGTTTAGCCTGGAGAAGAGGAGGCTGAGAGGAGATGTAATTGCTCTCTATAACTACCTGAAAGGAGGTTGTGGAGAGGAAGGTGCTGGCCTCTTCTCCCAAGTGACAGGGGACAGGATGAGAGGGAATGGCCACAAGCTCCGCCAGGGGAGATTTAGGCTGAATATTAAGAAAAAAATTTTCACAGAAAGGGTCATTGGGCACTGGAACAGGCTACCCAGGGAGGTGGTTGATTCACCTTCCCTGGAGGTGTTTAAGGGATGGGTGGATGAGGTGCTGAGGGCCATGGTTTAGTGTTTGATAGGAATGGTTGGACTCCATGATCTGGTGAGTCTCTTCCAACCTGGTTATTCTATGATTCTGTGATTCTATTTGATGCTCCTTGGATTTTGACTTCTGGCAGGTTTGGTTTGTTTTTTTTTTTTCACTATCTTCAATGTCACGGAGCTATTAAAATGAGCCTACAGCAATAAACAATTTGATGTGTTTGCTCTTTAGTGTGAAAGTACACTTTCTGAACTGTGTGAACTTCCTATATGTGTAGTTTTATATCTGTGTGAACTTTTTACCTGCAGAATGTTTTGTGTTTGCAGGTGTTGAAGGTTACAACATGGTGAATCACTGAGTCTTTTGAAAGGAAAGTTTTACCTCCCCTGCAACTTGATTGGCTTTCAGATGTATTTCTAAGGAGATAATATGCAGTCATAAACCTTTTCCTGATAAAACACTTAAGTGATAAGTGAATGACTATCGACAGGTGATTCCTGCAAAGACAAGGAATAAACAAAATTATAATAAAATATTTTTAAAAGTCTACCATTATTATTAAGTTATTATTAGTCTACAGTTCCTGTGTATCTGTGGACTAGGACATAGGTAGTAGTGAGAGACCCTCGCAGAACACTTTGTTATATGTTTTTCTGTGCCTTTTTGAACAACAACCTCATAAAAGGGCTGTGTTTGTTTTCATTTCAATAGCTACTCTATTCTAGTTCATGCTGGCCATCTCTGCAGACTTCTTGTTTGTCTGAGGTGTTCTGATCACATTCAGATCCCTTGGTGACTAATCTGATTGGAAATAATCCCATTTATTAGATATTCTTCCATCAGGACTATGCCAGGTCTTTTTATCTTATTTTCCACAGAAAAAACATCTGTTCATGTATTACACCACGGACTAAAACATATTGATTATCGGCCCTTGGGGTTTTCATATATATGTTGTTCAGTGTTATGCAGTAAAGCAGAAAATCCTTCTTGATGCAAAAGCTTTGGTTGTCTCACCTGCTGCAGTCAGCAGTGGCCGGTGCACGAGTGAAGCCGGCAGGTTAATATTGTCCAAGAATAAATGGCCAGGGTGCAGTAGCCCTGACCTGGTGATTTGGGAAACATGTCCAGGGAGCAAGGGGAAGCAGTCTGCCTGCCCAGAATGGCTGCACGGGGGGAGGCTGCATTAGGAGACTTCAGCAGAAAAGCAACTTTCAGGAGCAAGGATTGATGTATTTATTCTTCCTTGCTGCATTGGCCCCCACGCATTACCCCAGAAAGGATGTGGTGTTTCTAGACCTCCTAGCTGTATGGCAATTGGGCTCCTTGCTCCCAGTCAAATCACTGCAGGCTTGGACCAATTCAGTGACAGAACTTACAAAGCTGCTGTAGTGTGGGGGTGACAATCTGATTGCCCATGTCTCTTGCACATCTAGCATCATGTAAACCCCCCACAGGGAGGTCCTAGGCATCCAGCCCATGCTTAGTATGAGACTTCCCCTCCAACCAGGAAAAAAGCCGCAGTATAATAACCAATGGCAAGGAGGATGCAGGCAAATGTGGTGGAGCAGGATTCAATAACAGACAAGCTGCCATCCTGCAAGGTGTACTGGCTGCCAGGCTGCTTCTCAAGCCCAGAGAAGAAGTTGGATCTTTTTCTTGCATGGCTTCTGCCTAAGCACCCAGGTGGACTATACAGTTTCAAGCCTCCCATATGTGAAAAGACATTGCTATTTTATTTCTGGGACATCCATAACCGAAAGACTCTCTTATTGTCATGCCAAGTAAGGAGGGAGTGACTCTGAATACAATTCACCTCTCCCGATTTCATCTATCAAGAAGACATCTAGGTTGTCCATGCAGTTCACAGAGTGAAGAGTCTATTTCATAGGCACAATTTATCCTACTTGAATTGTGTTTACAGTTGAATGGGTGACAATAGTAGGCAATGTAAATACATTCTTGTAAAGAAAATAAATATCCTTTAGAAAAATAAAAACTTTCCTTCCAGCATCAACTAGAAATGGAAAGAAAATTACATGGACCAGACAAGACCCTGCACAGCATGTAGGGATGCTGCCTCCAGGTTCACTGTCAGTTTGTACATGTAGAGTGATGAGATGCACAAGCTCAAGAGACAAGATCAGGACTCTTATATATATTTGTACACACTTCAGTGCTTCTTTGGCATGGCTAAGACTGGAGAGGGAAGTGCTGAGATCTCAAGGGAAAAAAAAATCCTGTTCTATCATCCATAAGGCAGGTGAGCTCACTTTATTATGTTCCCTTTGGGAAATTTCTCAATAACCCCATCACCAAGTTTGTCTAAATAAAGACAGACTGGTTTTCAGTTAAAGGTATTATATTTGGACAGCACAGGTAGCTATCTAGCTTTCATGCTTCAAGTATTAACAGCATTGTGATAATTGCCAACCATCAACCTGCTAATATTGCAACACAAAATCTGTCAGACAAGAGTATGTCTAGCAAACATTTGCCAATGATGACTGTAGCAAAATTCTCATTCTTGCTTAGATACTTGTATCAGAGGAACTGTGTGTACACAAAATTTTTTATTCGTACATACATGTGTACACACACAAGCATAAAAAATCCTCAATGTTCAAGCACACATTAGCCTCTTCTTGGCACTAGTCTGAAGGTATTTAGAATAAACAAAGTCCACAGGCTAAGATTACTTCTACAGTCCATTACACCAGAAGCTAACAAAGCCTTTAAAAATGAAAATGCTCATTCAGAAAATGAAAAGCCTATTATAAATACACCAATGCATTAACAAACAGACTATTTAGGTAGTTTAATGTGTTTTCTGACTATCTAGTACAAATCTATTCCAGAAAGCAGTAGGAACTTATAAGCATTTGTAAAATAAAAAGCAAACAAACAAACAAACAAAAACACCAAAAGAAGGAGTGAGGATGCTTTTCTCTTGTCTAGGTTTGCAGCTGTGATAGCATGAATGTAGAAAACTTAAAAGTCCTGTCGTAGCTGTTAATTAATTTCTGAATTTTTATTAGCAGCAACTGAAATATTTTTAGTAGAGATAATGAAGTAGTTAGCTGAACTTTTTCTCACATTTCCATGAATAGCAGGTAGGTGCCTGCAACACCTACTGTAAAAGTGGGCAAACAAGAAAAAAATATTTTACTTAGCCTTTCCTGATTTCTGAAGATTGCAGAAGCATAGCCAGGGTGAAAATCTAATCATCAAGTTGGTGCTGCAAAGCTGTAATTCAAATGATGCAGTATCATAAGGAAGTGCTATTTTTTGTGCAATTTGACACACACAGTTCATGGCATAGGCTTTTATCTCTTATCAGAAGAAAAGGCCTGACTTGGAGGCAGCCTATGGCCACTGCTGTTAACTGCATACTATCATGCTCTTAGTGCCTGTTGCAGAAGCAGTTGTGCAGCTCACATGCATGAGTGGGTGAAACACTGCTGAGAAATCCATTCAGACTTCCAAAAAGGAAAATTTTATGGTGATTTCAGCCTTTGAGGGTGATGAAAGCCTTAGCTCTCCCAGATTATTTTGCATTTTCATGCATCTCTGGCCACACTTCATCTGATTAAGACAGGATATAAAAGCTGAGACACTACAAAGGTGGTTCTTCTCACAGGAGCCAGCATCCGCTTTTCCTTCCAGAGGCTGAGCAGCTCAAAACAATGGATTTGGTCTCAGTGTGTGCTGGGGAACTGGAGGGGGTTGAACATCAGAAAGACCTTATGCCTCAGAGAAACTCTGCATCTTCTCATACCACTTTCATGTCGTGCTCTGAAAGTGCTGTTGGGAGCATTTCTGAAACCAAACAGGCTGTGGATTTGACATACTTCTTGCCCAACTACTCCAGCCACGTGACAATTGGTAAGCTGTGAGAACTGACCTCTCCGTGTCTAATTGATCACACTCCAGTTAGCCATGGAGGCAAGGATGAAGTAATTTTTTTGATATGTGAAGCCTCATGACCAGAGATGTAGGCAGGTGAGAGAAGGGAACCACATGGGCCCCAAAATCATGGCATACAAATAGTCTTATTCTCACGAAACTTCCAAGATTGTGGCTGACATGTCCAAGGGCCATCAGACAGGCCCTTCTAAATCATAAAATGAGCTCAAAACTGTTGAGATCTAGAAAAAAAGGAAAAATTCATAAAGAAAAGAGGTATTTCTGCTAGTAGTTTTGCACTGTTAGCTTATACCAAAGTTACAGCTGCAGCTTCATCTCTGCAGCTACAGACAGCAGAAGCTTGTTTCTTTAAAAGCAGGACAGTCCAAGATTTTCAGATAATCATTCAGAACCTGGAATCCCAATCTTTAAAGACAAAGTTTCATAACCACAAGATATTTGATGGAGTCAGAAGAATTGGCAGTACTTGCTTTGCATTTCAGATGTATGGAGGATCCAACAGTTGTAATAACCGAGAAAACATTCCAAATTTTTGGCATGGCTCTTAGAAGAGAAATCCTGAGCTTTCAAGGGTTGTTTTCTTTATTCCTGTTTCTCTACAGTTAGGCCCAAGGCAGCTGATACAAAAATACAGCACTTCCAGTAGTACAGTTACGATTTCTGTCCAAGCATAATCATTTATATAAAAATGTAAGGCACCCTCAGGAGCAAACTTCTAGAGACAAGTTGTTTTATGACAATTAGAAACATATTATCTCTTTCCACGCTTATCTACTGCATTGTACTCAGCTGTAATAAATGCTTGCTTGCTTTCCATCCTTCCAGACCAAAACACAGGCTGAATGACACAGGAAATATTTATACAATATTTGCAAATACATTATGCAAAATCCACTTAATGTACACTGTTGTCACTATAAGACAGGTATAAACCAGGCACCGCTTTGCAGGCAGGGGCAGACACAGCTAGCACAACAAATGGCTTGTTCTCTCCCAGGGACCACAGCAAGAGGAGGTTCCCAGGCTACCTGCACATTGAATACATCTCTGTGTTGGCTTATTTCTTTGCCCCTTATCTGCTCTTTGCATATCGCTGAGTGGCTGGGAGCCGGCCTGTGACACCCCTGCCAGGTCCCACATCAGGTCCCTCTCCCAGGGCTCCAGGATGGAGGTCAAGACATGACACGTTCCTGCTCAGAGGCCATGGGGCCAGGATTGAGGATGTGCTCACCTATGCTGATATTATCCTCTGAAGTGTTGTCGTCATGGGTTGTACCCCACTCTGCCATGGGACTCCCCTTCCCAAGTCTCACAAGCCCTGTGTAGACTCAAGGAAGAAAGTCTCACAGCCACCAGGGATCCTTCCTCGAGGTGCTCCAGTGCTTAAAACAGGGATGGTGGCTCAGGCATAGAAGTTCTGCTGGGGAAAGTGAGACAGAGGTGGAGTTTCACATCTGTTTCGATTTAAATTCAGCAAATGCTAAAAGCCACAGGAGTGAAACAAGCTTTTTGAGGCTGCTGGTCTCACAAGTGGCAGAGTGCCCTGCTGGTCTTTCGTGTAACTTGCTAGTTGAAATAGTGGTGATCACCTCCTTCGCTTCAATGGCATTTAACTGAGACACTTTGAAAACATGGCAATGAGCAGGAATGTGACAGACTTCATATTCTTAAACATACTGGAAGATGTTGCTTCTACAAAGATTTAGCCAGCATCATGATGTTTCCCAAGGGAATTTAGAGCTTTAGTTGTATCTGGAGAAAGACAATGGAGTATGTGCTTGTGTGACAGGCACTATTCCGGCTGAGGCATTAGTGGCTTGTATGTAGATGTTCAGGGATAAAACTATAAGCTGGCTAAGCTTAACCTGAAGAATTAATATCAGAGGCCATAGATGCTCCTTGTAACAGACTTTGAATAGTGGATTGCAGATATTTCATGGGCTAAGAAAAAGAACATTTCTGTGGTCCAACCCTGAATCACTTCTGCTCCCAGAATATGGATAAAAGTCTCGACAACAAACCCTAGCCATTAACGAATAGTAATGAAGATATCAGCCAAAGCATTGACAATAAGTCACTATTATGCAGAGTTGTGCAGTCATAGGTTGCCACTCCATCACCTCTTCCTTCTAGGTCCTGGATTTGACATCAGTCTGGGCTGTGTGACTTGCCAGCTTTGTGAGTAATCAGTCACATCCTAGGATTGCCCAGCTTGCCTGAAGGCAGGCATACAAAATAGATGTGAGCTTTGTTAATACTGGATATCTCTGGAAAAACAAGAGATACTCTCTGTTTTTCAGAATGAGGTTGGTTCTTCTCAAAAGAAGCAAAGTGAAAAAAACCCGCATTCTTCTAAAACAAAGGATCAAGTTCTTTGATGGCAAATTAATTTTGGTTGAGTATTTCACTCTTTCGGGGAGGGGTCTGAAGTACAAGATGGAGAATCAATGTTGTAGATTATTTTCCTAGCCTTGGATCTTCTCTGACCTATCTTCCTATTTCTTTCTAGCTCACATAGCCTGCCTGCCATTTGAAGTAGATCAACATCCCTGCAGGAGAGGCAACCACTGCACTTGCACCTCAGCAGCCTTCCTTCCTGCCCTGGCACTTGGTCTTCCCAGAGGACCTACAACATGATCCCAGTGACTCCTCTGGTACCAGCACTTTTGGATATCACCACTTTCCTCTTCCCTTCCCCTCCTTACCCATGTTTTTAATTTGGGGGACTTCTTCTGATTGGTGGCCTTCTTCTGATTGGTGGCTTTTGGTAGTATGTGTCTTCACAAACTAGATCAAGGGTGGATTAGGCATTGTCTCTCCAAGGAAAGCAACAAGGTATTTGCTTTCCTGATGGGTCACTTCTCAGCTATGAAAGATGTGCTCCAGCACAGAAGCATTCAGCTCCTTGGCTGGTGGACAAAGAATGGGGCTTTATGATGAGACTTTTAAAAAGGCCTCCACACTATGCAACTGCAATATTCCTTGCTGCCCCATGTCATGTATTTAAAGTTTTCAGGAGATAAAGTGGCATCTTCTTTCATGCTTGGCTGCCTGCCAGAAAAGCAAAACTCCAGAGTAGATATTTAACAACACTCCCAGACTTTAAACTCAAATTAAGATTTTAGATGTTAACAGGCATGATGTTTTTTTCTGCTGCTTTCTTGTTGTCAGTTATACTGTTAACATACTCAAATCCCCTTCCCAGCTGAGCTCTTGCACAGAACCAAATCAGGTTAACAATAATGGAAAAAAAAATTATCATCTTTTTCCAAAGATGCCCTAACTTCTGATGCCATAGGAAACTTTGAATTGTTTGTGTCTTTTGAAAGATCTGATAGTCTTTTCTCTTTTGGACCGTCTCTGGAAATCTTTTTCAAGGCTCCTGTTGGACAACCCTCTATAGACACAGATAAGATATTCTGGTGGCATTTCTTAATCCTATGTCTGACATAGACTATGCACTGCAGCACCCTGAAACAGAATATTGTCTCAAAGGTTGAGCCTGATCAGCCTTGAATATAACTGACTCAGCCCCAACCTATCTTAACTGAATACTTAATTCCTGTAGATAAAAAAATCCTTCAGCACTGGGTATTATTTTACCACTTTGATGTGCTCTAAGAAAAAAAATGATGCAGCAGGTTTAATATTGATAGAAACTGTCTGCGAATATTTTAGACTGATGCTGTGAGATTTATACAATCCCACTAATTGACTCTCTGGGACCATGAATGCTGTAGACAAGAAGCAAGTATCTGAGTTCAGCTGGATCTGGGCTCTGTCCCTGAACTGCAGCACTTCTGCTTGCTGGGCAAAATGTGTGGGTCTGGACAGGGAGACCAGGCATGGCCAAAGGTCTGTCTGCTGCAGCACCAGAGGTAGACAAAGGGAAGGAGAGGGGACTGGAGTTGTGGCGAGGCAGTGGAATCTGTCTGGCCATTTCTGCCTGTTTAGCTTTCTCAGAGCTGAGAGAAATCGGTGGCTTCCTTAGGGAGGGAAGAAAGAACTACTTTTCACCTCCAGATCTCTGTATTATGTACACGGTCTAATCTCATATTTTAAGGTTCTTGGCAATGTTTGCTTTGTGCAAAAAGTTCTAGCTGAGGTTATCAAGCGTAAGCATCAAAAATAGGCATTTTTCTAATATATACTTCTTGGTCTAACCTGTACACTGCTACAGAGTGGCCAGCTAAGTATGCTAGTCTGTGCTAATTCAAGCTACTATCTAACTGAGAAGTATACTGTGAAACACAATTCAGTTGTACTCTTTCCAACAGAGCAAGTTGTTAATGCATAGAGCTTGGTTCAAAAAAGAAGCTTGCTGAGGAAGAGTTTAGAAAAAGTACTGGACCATTAGCTGATGTGCATATCTCAAATGCTTCAGCGTTGTTGAAACAGGCAAATAGGGGCTCTTATATCTGTTGAACTGAAGAAAAGCCATGTCCTCTCATCTCCTTGGCCTTGGTACTGGGCATGAAAATTGGTCTGTACTGTGAGCCTGTGGGGGGGACACATGTCTGCTGAAGATCAAAGCACAGCTGGGCATCTGCACCAAGAGTCTTACAGAGTAAACCTTAGGTTGTCTATGAGGTTAATTACTAGCTCATGCAAGCCCAAGGTGAAGAACAGAACAAGGAAATACATGCTAGGGATGACCTACACTAGATGTAGTCCTCATCAATCAGTAAAGTGACAGTTGTGTAGTAATGCTCTCATTAATGTAGGGTCAGGTTCTTGTGCATGCCCTCTCCTCCTCAGCTCTTTCTGGTTTGTGTTCATACATGGACCATTCCCCACTTGTGCTGTTGGAGCTCAACCCTGAGACGACTTGTTTGGCAGCCTGCACAGAAATTTAACTGTGGTGAAGAATGCCTCATGTCCCACATGCTGTATGCTAATTGTAGCTAATGAACTGCTGAACTAAAAAGGCTTGAACTCCATGATTTGAATCAACGTCTACTATTAATTCATTAGTGGACACCACCAATAATTTCAAGCTTCATTAGGCAGGAAATTACACTACTAACCCCTATTTCTCATGCACTACCTGGATTACCAAGAAAAGGAAGTAATGTGGAAAAAAAAATCTCTGACTGACTTTACCCAAAGCCCAAATGTCTATGTAGTAAACTCATGCAGAGATCAATAAAATAATCCACTTTTGATAACAGCTTTCACTTTGGTGCACCTTTTTTAACCCTACCTGACAGGACTGTCTGGTAGGAACATCTAATGGATACCAAAAAGAATCTGAAGATCTTCTGAGATGAAGAATCCTCATTGCCCCTTCACATATACTAGTGAGAAGAAGGCTGCATGGGATTTTAGAGTTATAGAGAGTTAATGGGAAGAAATTAAGCACCCATCTAAGAAGAGACGTTGGACCAGATCTAGGTGTTTTTGCCTGGGCTTGGCTGTACAAAAGTGATGGTCACTTATACCAGCTGAGAATACAGCCCCAAACCTGCAAGCTCTTAACAGAGCAAAAATGTGAGTAACTTTGATTGCAGTTTGCTCTCAAGGCTGGAAACTATGCTTCTGAAGAAGTTGTTTCAGGATTACCACGTTACGAAGAAGAACCAAGTTTATCACTCAGGCTTTGATTTCTTTCAGACTGATAAATATGCTGTGGGCTTTCTGTTGTGTAAGGGTTTTGTTCTTTTCATTTATAACAAGTGTTCTGTTTCAGTGGGGTGTGTCTCATGCAGATGTTTTCAGTTAGGGACTGTAGCCAAGCTGGGACTCTAGACACCATCAAAACTAATAACAATCAAGATTCCTTGTTTATTCTATTGAGTGCAATGTAATGACCAGCACCAATAAGTGTAGATATGCTTCGTGTTGGCCAGACAAACACCAGCATGTTTATTGCAGATGGACTGCTCCTGTAAGGACATTGACTAAAGTCTTGTTGATGATCAGCTTTTATTGGAAGGAGTTGTGAGATGAAGTTAAGACAGGTTCAAGTGTGAGCTTTAGAGCTTTAGAGAGGGAGTTAGCTTATGCAGAATTTGTTTGGTATTGCTTTCTAAATTTTTATGTTGGTATTAATAAGCTGGGCTATGACAGAAAGGCTGTCTTCCTTCAACCAACATCAGACTATATCTGGTGGGAACACGAGTGGAAAGAGGAAAAAACAACCAGATCAAGAGAAGTCATGGGCTGACAAGATTACTAGTGGAGTCCTTTTCTACAATAAGAAAGAACAGGGTGAGAAGTTATATCTGTGTTAGTAGAAGACATGTTAAGCAGTTAAAATGAGGTCAGCCAGGATCTCTCTAAAGCCATATGGTGTACTGGCAAAGAGGCCTAAAACAATCTGTAAAGCAAATGGGTGGCCTCAGAGAGGTTCATCAGGAAGGCGTGATGTGATGAAGCGGAGAAGCTGACCTGAAGCTTTCTTTTGGCTTTTGCTAATGATTGGCCAAATTTCTTGTTTTGCTTTTTTAGTTACTGCAGCCTCTGCAGGTGCGTGTACTATTGATGTCCCCTGTCTTCAGAAGGATAGGAGAGTAGGAGCTCACACCTCTGTTACAGGAGGCAGATAATCATTGCTGTCTTCTGAGATTTTGCTTTGGATATCACACAAGTCCCAGGCACTACCTGCCCAGAAGTGTCCAGAAAAACTTGCTCAAGCTAAATTACTTAGAGAGTCTTAGAGGTAACAGCTTGTTGATAAATACTTTACTGAGATCTCCAGCTGGATAAAAGAATGACATTTTCTGCAGTACCTCTGGGGCTCAGCACACAAATGTATCTTTAGCATGGATCAGGCAATACCATGATTCCCCTCAGTCAATTGGTGTAACCTTGGATCTGAATCTCTTCAGGGCTCTTGTGGCTGGTGGCTCTCAGGGACCCTGGGCACTGAAGCAGCTGGAACAACAGGCACAAATCATAGGACTAGGTGATCTGAAAGCCCGTTTCTAAACTTGTGAGGCAAGTTGAGCCTTCTTTGGCCATATTGTGTCCACAGAAACAGGGTATCTTGAATTAGACTACTTTTAAATGCTAAATTTCATTATTTCAGGTGGATATTTGGTAACTTACGTTGATAGTTGGTAACAATTTGAATAAGTAAACCACCTATGCAATATACACACATATATTTAAACACAGCCGTGACAATTGGATTTAAAAAAAAAAAAAAGGATTCAGATCTGCCAAGTCTTTCATCCTTTCGTCATAGTCTTCGTCATGGTGGCCACCCAAGCCTCTCTTTCTCTTCTGATATTCTGTGTATTCACTTAAAGGGTATGGCATACTACTGAGTGTATGAAAGAAAATGGGTAAAACTGCCATGTGCTTCCCTATTTGCAGATACAACATATGGCAAAGTGTTATTTTTAAGGTGAGGAGATGGTTACAGGCTTACATTAAAAGTGACTAAATGAAATCTGACATGGATTTGGAGCAAAACTGGAAGATTTGAGTCAGCAGGGCCACTAGTGCAGAGGTCCTTAACTTTCATAAAATCATAGAATCACAGAATCACTAGGTTGGAAAAGACCTCCAGGATCATTGAGTACAACCATTCCTATCAAACACTAATCCATGCCCCTCAGCACCTCATCCATCCATCTTGTAACTACCTCCAGGAATGGTGACTCAACCACTTCCCTGGGCAGCCTCTGCCAGTGCCCGATGACCCTTTCTGTGAAAAATGTTTCCTGATGTCCAGCCTGAACCTCCCCTGGTGGAGCCTGAGGCCATTCCCCCCTTGTCCTGTCCCCTGACACTTGGGAGAAGAGGCCAGCTCCCTCCTCTCTACAACCTCCTTTCAGGTAGTTAGAGAGAGCAACGAGGTCTCCCCTCAGCCTCCTCTTCTCCAGGCTAAACAACCCCAGTTCCCTCAGCTGCTCCTCATAAGGCCTGTTCTCCAGCCCCTTCACCAGCTTTGTTGCTCTTCTCTGGACTCGCTCCAGAGCCTCAACATCCTTCTTGTGGTGAGGGGCCCAGAATTGAACACAGGATTCAAGGTGCAAACTTTGCTTGTTCTTCCCTGAAATCTACAGAAGCATGCAGAAGCTGAAAGCTCTTTGATGCACTGAGCCTGTTAAAGGAACCACAAAATGTAGAAGTCTACTTCATTGTATTGAGCAGCAGAAAGGGAGAGAAATAACGAATACCAACGAGACTGAGATGGAGCAAACATAATGTAAAGGTTCATGTAGATGTGATTAGTAGCCCACTGTTTCTTCTGTTCATTCAGAAAATATGAAGTCTATGGTTAAGCATCATATTCTGCCCGCATTTACTGTCTTTTGTTTCCCAAAGATATTAAAGTGTGCTTACAAATGAGAATACATAGCGGTAATCACATCCACAGTGGGCTGAAAAGCAGGAGCTTTTTAACCATGCACAACAGTAAAGCTGCAGAGGAGGTTTTGGTTCAGAGGCAGGATGGAGCAGTTCCCAGAAGTGTGTAGTGAGTCCCCCTCTGTCTTTGTAAAGGAGAGTAACGGCTTATTTCAAGACTACAAATGTCCAGGACATCTCTTCGGTCTTTCCTTTTCTGTATGGTTTGGATCTGTTTATCTAAAAGGCACCCAGCCCAAACACACCCAAGTGTTCTCTGACTCAGCAAAACAAAATATTGGTACTTTTCAAGCTGGTGAAAACTGACAAACTTGATGACACTAAAGATTTGGGAGCTTGAGAAGCAATACTCAGAAGCCCCTAAAAGTCTACTAGAGAAATCACATTAAGCAATGGGAAAGATGAATGCACAAGACTGAGTGTTTATTTATTTATGCAAATACACAATTTATAGCTGCATTGGTGATTTGTTAGCCGTGACTAGTTATACAATGGCTAGGCAGAGCAATAGATTTCAATGAGAGTGTCAGCTTGGGTCTTTCATACCTCTGTTTGGTTATTAAACCTAACAGTGAAGACACTGAAATAAATTATTATTACCCGTGATAAGCAATAAAGTCCTTGGGAAGAACTTCCTCACTTGTGGAGGGTTTTCAAGTCAGGCAAGTGAGTGTTTGTACTGGAGTTGTTTCTGCAGTGCCTTCCTACCCTTTATATTTGGGGAAAAACAACTCAGGGTAAAATTCTCACAGGTCATTCTAGTGCCATGGATATACCCTCCAGATCTTTTGTGTTAAATTTTTTTTTTTTTTTTTTTGCTATAATCCCTCCAAGACCAGCAAATCTGCAGTGCTCTTTCCTTGGGGCCCAAACTGCTCTTAAGGTCCAATGTGTAGGCTCACAGATGTGATGGGAGCCGGAAAGCTGGGCACTAGTGATCCAAGGGGACTCTGATTAACACAGCAAACAAATAGGATTTGCTCTTGAGACGAGCTCCATTTCTGTGGAAAGATTAATTTAGTGGAAAACATGTGATCCAGTCGCCTAGCTGCTCCATGCTTCTTAGTCCCTTGCAGCCTGAGGTGCTAGTGTGGACTTTTTTTATTGCTGCTGGTTTGCAGCCTTTCTTGTTGCTGTAGCCCTGAAGCCTGCTGCCAGCCAAGAAAAGCCTGCAGAGCACAATAGCCTGAAGACATCTCAGAACATCCAAGGTTATAGCTGTTGCAATATGCACATCCAATTTACAAATAATCTCTGACTGTTTACATTTAGCCTAGATTATTAGATAATGGGAATGGATCATCTTTGCCCAAGTGAGTCAGAAAAGTGCAGACCCTTCTTTCTAACTCATGTGGGTTTGTTCCTGAGAGGGTGACATTGTAAGGCTAGGGTTCAGGTAGGGGTACATTTTCTTCTGGAGACACTTCAGTCTGTGATGCCCAATGTTATGTCACAGCTCCTGTCTCACATTAGCTGAGTCCTGTCACTCTTTCCTGTACATGCAAGCAGAGCAGACTTACCTGCTTTCCAGGTGAGAACCTGAGGGCCCAGATCAGCATTTCAAAGTTGTTTGGGCACCCATATCAAGTCCCAGTAACATGGACCTTGATTAAGGCAAAAGGAAAAGTCTTTTGCAGGGCAGGGACAACATTGGCCTTTGTAGCTTTGATCAGATGAGGCCACATGAATTAAATAATTGCCTGAAATCTCAGACAGGCTCCAGATTGATTTTCTTCTTGGAGCCTTGCTACCAAAGGGAGAATTTCTTTATCATAGGAACCACTGAACAACACATGCAAGTTGGGTCTGCAGGGCAGCTTTTGTGGGGTTTATTGGTGTCTGAAACCAATGACCATGTACTGTTATGGAAAAGCTCTCACATATGCTATTTTCTCCAGCAAGCTGCCTGGGAGAACCACTGCCTGGTCCTTTTGAAAGGAGAGCATGTTTGCTTCAGCAGACCTCTAATTAAACACTACGGCAGACCCTCAATTTGTTGTGCTGGCTGCCTCTGACAGGAGCTCTCTGTCTGTGCTAGCAGTTGTTATGACATCCACATACCCCAGTGGCTGGAGATGCATACAAATAGATCCGTAAATACACAAAAGAATGTATAACAGGAGGGAGTAAAACCCCTACTAGTGCTTTTGCTAAGCCTACACGAGTGCGACCTGTGTTTGAAAAGCTCAGTATTTGCCCTAAGAGCAGGGGGTAACTAGGATTTATTTTTTATTCTTCTGGAAGAGGAAGAAAGGTGGGAATAAGGTTGCCTAGAGCTCGCGAGAGGGCGACATCGGCTCGGGAAAGCAGCCCGGAGCTCCGCACCGAGCAGCTCCCCGCCCAGGAACGGGACCGGGGCTGCATCCCTGAGCATCCCCGAGCATCACACAGCCCGTCTCATTCAAACCCTGACGAGGACACTGACCGCCCCTCTCTGCCTCCTTCCTCCCCATCCTGCCCTCCGACAAAAATAAATCTAGCGGAGCAGAAAATAATTTCAGGGCTAAATCGTCCGCTCTCTTTTCAACAGACGTGGAGAAGTCCCCAAGTCTGTCAAGTCACACGCCTTTGCAGAGAAAAGGTTCACACGGTTGTAAGGGCAGAGCGCCGGAGCGCAGATTCGATGCCAACGCAATAAGAAGCATCCGTGCTGCCATGGCAACCTCAGCTCCTGCTGGTGGAGCCCGACGGGAGGATGCTCTGCTCTTCTCCGCTTTGCCGCTGAGGCACAAGGGGCCTCTGACATCCTCTGTTTTTCACATCCTTTGGATTCTTCGGTTTTCAGCAGGGTGTGCTTAGAGCTGGCACCCCCCAGCAGGCATGTAGTGTTAGTTTCATCCAGCTGCAGTGAGCTAATTGCAAATTTGAACACGTAATGTTTGCCACAGAATGTAAGAAAGTCAAATGATGTTTCCTCTGTAGCTTTCTCTCTCAGGAAGCCCTACTGTTGGTTTCTTTTTTTTTTATTTTACTCCTTTCCTGTGGCAAGGATATAGAAATGGAACTAATCCCCATTTTGGTATTCCTTCAGGAAAGACAACGAGAACCTTTTGCTTTTCCACAGACATCTACCGCTTGATGGAAAGAGCCCCAATCACAGCTAATTCCATATGAAACCCCACTAAATAAAAGGCAATTCAAATTTTTTCTCCTGATTTATAAGGGCAAACTAAAGACAAGATCTCATGGATCATTTTCATCACTTGTGGTTGTTCTGTATGTTAGGACTACAGCTTGGTATGGCTGATTCAAGTCTGGGACACCACTGCTTCAGAGTTTGGTTTTTTTAAAATGATAGTAGAATCCCTCCCTTTCTCTTGCAAACTGGTTGCCTGAATCTATATGCTAAGTGGCAGACATAGGGATCTACTTCTTTTTTTTCTTTCCTAGTGGCTGTGCCAGTTCTTCTGTTTCCTTAAGCTTGTAGCATTTTCAGAACACCCTTTGAAAGTGCAGCCCTTCTACATCAATTCAGAGACATGTAATTTTATTTTAGTTGCCTGAATTTCTATAATTCATATATTCTAAAATATTGACATTGTTTTCTTCCTTGATCTTCTGGTCTTATCCAGCCCAAATCAAACACACACACACACACACAAAAAAAAAGCTTGACCTACTAGTTTAGATAATGAACTGTGTGATCCTACTGCAAAGAACAACTTGGCAATCTGTGGTGCACTCCTCTGTACACACACACACAGAGACAAATCCATACACACACATTTTACGTGCTCTGCTTTGCATGTTTTGAGATGGAAATGGTGCATTGACCTAAGAACTATATGGTCTTTGTAGTCTTTTGTATCCATGGGAAGTCAGTAGTATGTTCATCAAAAATCTATGTAAGTCAGTGCCAGGGAAAATCTTTAATAGGAAACTATTTCCAAAGGGTAGAAATACATCCATGGAATTTTACTACACTTTCCATTTTTGTTCTGAATCCCATGAGTTATATTATGGGTCATCTGATATTCTCATGAGTTATATTATGGGTCATCTGATATTCTCATATGATCCCTGTGTCCAGTATTGGCTAGAGAAAGTTTTCTTTGGTTTGGTATGACGCCATTCTACTTAGATAAATGACTTAAAAGATTTTGCTGGCTGCACCCAGCTGCACTACACCAGAGGACTTCATGAGTCTTGAAGGACAAAAGAGGGCATATGTTCCTTTAATTGCAATTGCTCTCTTGAAATGGCACAAGCAAGCAGGGAATGAACAATGAAATGTTAAATTTCTTATATGTGGAAGAGAAAAATTCACTGCTTTTCCTAAATTTTATAATTAATACCTTTAAATGCTATATCCCTCTCATCTGGTTTATGGGATGGTGTTCTAGCATAGCAGTTCTATGATCTAAGGTCAATCGGGTTTTTGATAGAGATTTATGACTTTGATATGTTTTAATTTATAATGTTGATATCTGTTCTCTCGAAAGAAATTTCATTTTCCATGGAAAGGCTCCATCATTAGGGTTTCATACCATTCCAGTCTACATCTGAGTTCAAGGAATTGTAGCTATTTTTATGCTTCATTAATTTAGACATTCATTGGAGATACCTACATGGTAGTAGCAACCACAAACATTCAAGAAGAGGCATTCATAGTGCTGTTGATGCACCCTTGATAAAAAGCATGAAAAAAATTATATAGTGAGGGCCATCAGGACTCAGCACAAAGGAATATCCTGTAAGGGTCCATGAACTATTCCCCCATGACTACAACCTCCCAATCCCCAGGCAACTTTTATGCACGAAATAAATAGTTGAAAACTGAAAAGGAGGTAAAAAGTCATACCAGTTCTTGAGCAGATAAAATCTGTGGAGTAGGGAACTGGCCATTTTCAGTCTTGACATTGTGTGACTGGGAAAAGTAAGCACTTGACCCACATGATAAAAACATGTAGTCAACACAATTTTTCTCACAGACTGAGAGTAGCTTACTTGAGTTGCATCATGTAATGTCAAGTAGGAAAGAGGGGACACAATACAACTGGCTGGTTGAAATAGCTATATAATTAGCCCCCTTTGAAATGTCTCTTAGATGGCAGATGGCAGAGCTTGAGACTTCAGGGTCCGGTGGTGGAACTTGTGTAAATCTTGCATGTTCAGACTCTGGGCTCTTGGGCTCGCTGCAACATCCAGGTAAAGCCTCATTGCAAAATGCATGGAGGAAGAAAGACTCCTACCAAATAACTAATGAAAAACAAAGGTTGTTTGAAGCATTGTCTAGATGGTTCTACTGTCTATTAGAGATGTACAAAACTAGGAAATCCTTTCCCAGGCTAGTAAAGCATGTAAGTACATAGTTAATAGCACACAACATAATAGTCCCAGGGACTCCAATCAAATTAAGCTATGTGCTTACAAGCTCTGCTGAACTGGAACCAGACTGCATTAACTTGCTTTAACCTCTCCACAGATCACAAACGCTAAGCTGGAAACACCTGCCTTAGAGAGCTGATGGTAATAGGAGACACAGGAGGAAGCAATCCTCCAACAAATGCCTTTTGGGAAGGTTTGGGCTGATACTGAGCCTAATGTGTGACTCCAGGTTTCAGCAGACTGAAGGGTTAGTTCTGGTGCTATACTGTGATTCATGGGAATTGAGTCAAACTAACCAGAGATCTTGGCCAGTTTTTATTGACTTTAGTAAGGATGTTCCTGCATATGGAAAGAGGGAATCTTCTTCATGTGGAAAGAGAGGGGCATAAAAGGATCTGTCAGCAATACTCAAACCTCTAATGAGAGATGAGCTGACCCGCCCGTAGGCTTGGCTGCAGTCACTGAGCCCTCAGTCAATGGAGTGGCACGTGCTTATGATGTGGATGGATTTGATCCTGTTTTGTCAACTGGAGTTTGCTTACTCTAGCATTTGATACTGCCCAAATTACCTTTCCAGACTAAAATACCCTGCCACTGCCACTACCATTCCCTACATGGACAATGTGCTGAATATACAAATATTTTACTGCTTAATCTCTTTTTTTTTTCAATTGCAATAGGATTTTTTTATCTGGAACACCAATGGGTGGTGTCTCTGGAACTCTGATTCCTCAACACCACAGCAGAGCACACTTAAAACATCCTGCATTTGATATATATGAGAGTCCATGAAAAAATGGCATGAGCTTTTGAAGTGGTATACTTTTACATGAGTAAAAATTAAACATTCTGAATGAAACTCGTCAGGGATTGTTGATGGCATCCATTTTGGAAGTCATGATAGCTGTAGGCATGGACTTAATTTTCCAGCACATTACAGATATTAATGGGTCATGTAAACTCAGGTTCAGTTTTTCATGCTTAAAGCCTTTAGCTATGTAAGGACCTGATTATTTTTCAGATCATCTTCATCTGACCACATCTCAATAAGTGTGTGTGTGCTAAAGAGTGTTATCTGTATCCATTTTTTTTGAGAGACCCAAAATTATGTACTGCCTTCACTAGGAGACTCAACATCTGGTTTGGGAAACCTTGGGAAGTGAAATGAATGTCTCATGGACACCTGATTCAAACCAAAGTTCTCCATGTTATGAATAAATTTGCTTTTCTACGTTGGAACAGTCAGTCTAAATGCAAGCTCTCAGCATTTCTGTAGTGTAACTGTTCTGTATTTATCAAAGCTCGGAAGAGGGTTCCCAATGTGTGACCATAGACATACACAACTGATAAAACACACATCCATGGCCTCCAGAGGGATTTTTTAATAGTGACTAGAGTCAGACGAATGCTGATACTTAGCTTCTCTTCCACAGCATCTGAGTGCTGGAAAGTCTGGAGCTGCTAGAGCTGTGCAGAACACAGGGAAACTCTCTGTTCAACCACTGTCAGGCAGACAATGCCTGTGCGAGACCAGGGCTAATGCCAAGCTCACTTCTTTAGACCTTCTCACAGTCTGTGCCAAGGACCTCATGCAAGGTCTGGTCTATGGCACTGTGTCACCATGAAAAGGCTCCTTTTTTATGCACAGTAGGAACTTTTGAAGTGCAATTTAGAATCATAGAATCATAGAATAACCAGGTTGGAAGAGACCTACCCAATCATCGAGTCCAACCATTCCTGTCAAACACTAAACCTTCAGCACCTCATCCACCCATCCCTTAAACACCTTCAGGGAAGGTGAATCAACCACCTTCCTGGGGAGCCTGTTCCAGTGCCCAATGACCCTTTCTGTGAATTTTTTTTTCCTAATGTCCAGCCTAAATCTCCCCTGGTGGAGCTTGTGGCCATTCCCTCTTGTCCTGTCCCCTGTCACTTGGGAGAAGAGGCCAGCTCCCTCCTCTCCACAACCTCCCTTCAGGTAGTTATAGAGAGCAATGAGATCTCCTCTCAGCCTCCTCTTCTCCAGGCTAAACAACCCCATATCTCTCAGCCGCTCCTCATAAGATTTGTTCTCCAGCCCCTTCACCAGCTTTGTTGCCCTTCTCTGGACTCGCTCCAGAGCCTCAACATCCTTCTTGTGGTGAGGGGCCCAGAACTGAACACAGTACTCGAGGTGCGGTCTCACCAGTGCCGAGTACAGGGGGAGAATAACCTCCCTGGACCTGCTGGTCACGCCGTTCCTGATACAAGCCAAGATGCCATTGGCCTTCTTGGCCACCTGGGCACACTGCTGGCTCATGTTCAGTCGCTGTCAACCAACACCCCCAGGTCCCTCTCCTCCTGGCAGCTTTCTAGACAGGCTTCTCCCAGTCTGTAGCTCTGCACAGGGTTGTTGTGCCCCAAGTGCAGGACCTAGGACTTGGCCTTGTTAAATCTCATGCCATTGGACTCTGCCCAGCGGTCCAGTCTGTTCAGATCCCTTTGCAGAGCCTCCCTAACCTCCAGCAGATCCATGCTTCCACAAAGACTGGCAGCAGTAAAAGGTGCTTGTTCAGCTTACTCATAAATCTCTAATAGATACAGCATGAGAATCCAGAATGTAATAAATAACATAGCATAGCATAGCATAATGTAACATAACATAACATGACATGACATAACATGACATGACATGACATGACATGACGTAACGTAACGTAACGTAACGTAACGTAACGTAACGTAACGTAACGTAACATACCTGAGTGAGAGAAAGGAAAAAGAAAAGATCTCTAAAGGCAAAGCAAAATACTGATTCATTTTGCGTAGTGCCTTGAAAGACTTTTCAGCCCATTTCCCCAGAACTTGGCAGAACACAATCTGATGACAAAAGGGAATGGCACACCTGAAATCATAGGAAACATCCTGTCTTACAGTTATCATTCAATATACATTAAAAAAATGAACATTTTCTCTTTAAAATTTGTGTATTATGTGAAAGTGTCAACTGAAAACTACATTCTAACCAGGAAAGTATAGAAACTCTCAGGGTTATTTATTGCTTTTTCTTGAGCAGGGAAGGAAGGATGAGGCTGGTCAGACCTTTTGCATTTCCATACATTACAGGGATCACTTCATCAGCTTGCCTCCCATATTCTAAAACTGTCTAGTATGCCACGAGCAAAATTGTGTTCAATAAAAATTAATGTATTTTTAAAGATTAGGTTTGCTTGCTACTTGTTGCTACGGTTGCCTGCTGCTTGCAGGCTGTTCTTCAGAGCCTTCAATTTTATACAGTCTACATCATCTAAGTCTATATCAACACTGGCTCATTTAATTTCTATTAGCATATTAGAACAATAAAATGTAATATAAAAATTGCTTCAAACTTTGTTTTGTATGAGCATTTCCTAAGATAAAAGCATCAGATGCCTTGACAAAACAGCAATAAAATTCACATCAACTTTCCTGGTGCAGAATCAGGCCCACAGAAAATCTTGAATTATTTGGTCTGAAGACTTCAGCCTATGAACATCTCACAAAACTCATCTCACAGATAATAAGGATGAAGTGCTATTTCATCAGAATATGAAAGCTAGCAGTGAAGGAAAGCTGCTATGCAGTAAAGGCACTCAGAATGGAAATACTCCATCCAAAACCTTTCGGCATAGCTCCTCACTCCTTTTTTTTTCCCTTGGAGGTGGATGTCATTTTTGTGATACTTCTTATGAAACAGTAGCTCTGCTGCCATCATTAACACATGGTTGTGAACTGTCAGTTATTCTCACTTACACTGATGTAGAGACCACAGTCCCCTAAGAAAAACCATGGAATTAGTTCAGATTTGTCTTCACTTCTGGAGAGTAGGATTTAACAGAAAGCAAAACTATGTAAGTGCAGCTTAAAATGTCTCAAAAGTTTCCCAGTGAAATTACACCATTCTATATTTTGTTCATTATGGTAGCATCCCTATGATAAATTACAGACATATTTGATAATTTAAAATACCTTTTATACCTCCAGTTTTAATCTTTTGTAGTATTATACCATACATTTCAATTCCCTAATAAGAAAATCTTGTGTTCATTCCCCATCCATGTGAATATATTCTACTAAAATACATATCCATTTGGCCTGATACTTATAGCACTTTTTAAAAGTTAGATTTTACGTTCAAAATCTCCCTAGCCATCCAGAGTCTCCTTCCAATAAAAACTTAATGCACTTGGGGGGAGAGGGGGAAGGAAGTCAGTTACAGGGTTTCTAAAATGAAATTATTATTATTTTTCTTTCTGTCTAAGGCCGTACTCCAGAGGAAGGTGACATATAGAACTGATTAGAGCAAAAAGCAGTGTATAATTGAATTGCTTTTTTACCAATGCTTTTAAAATGGAATGTGATAGAAGACTTTAAGTGCTCACATGGACAACCTACTTGACAACCTACATGCAGGTAGATCCACCTACTTCTCAAGCCCATGCAGCCATTTTTAGCCCCTACTGGTGAAACCTTGCTTTTCATGTCTGGCTGTGATATGTTTCTTTAGTCTCCAATTTTTGTGCCTAATAAAACACCAAGACTGTTTAATGGAAAAATATTATAGTGAATCAGCCCCTGTAGCAGGAGGGCACATCTTTTCCTTTGACCACACTTTTGAGCCTTGTGAAGTGTTTTGTTGTCACCTGCTGCTCCAATTCTGATTTCTTCTTCTGACAGTCATTTGGCCTCTTTTGGCAGCACTGGTGCTTTAATCAGCCTTCATGGCCTGTACCCTTTAACTTCTCTAATGATGGGTTTCATTGAACACCTGGACCTCTGCTTCCAATACTCACTCTCCTCTCTCGTGTGTGCTATTTTGCTGTATGTGCCACTGATGAGTGGTATCACCCTCAACCTCTTTCATTCCACAGAAATGTAGACAAGCCAGTCCTAAGGAAAAACTCTACTACAGGCTATTTCTCCATGTTTTCTTTTTCTACCAAAAAGAAAAATAAAAATTACTCTAGACATTAAAGTATCACATTTTTTACAGATTGAAACCAAAGGCATCTTGTCTTTGCAGTCCTGATACAGGCCCTGTGGGAGTTTTCTTGCCTTCCACTGTGGGCTGGAGTGGCTATGGTGACCTTAGGGATGCAAACTCCTCTGACACATTATGAGAAGCAGTTCAGCACAGAAGTCGTAATTTCCATGGGGAAAACCAGCCATCAGGCAGCTGCACATGCCTAGTTGCATTTTAAATCATAGAATCATAGAATAACCAGGTTGGAAGAGACTCACCAGATCATGGAGTCCAACCATTCCTATCAAACACTAAACCATGGCCCTCAGCACCTCATCCACCCATCCCTTAAACACCTTCAGGGAAGGTGAATCAACCACCTTCCTGGGGAGCCTGTTCCAGTGCCCAATGATCCTTTCTGTGAAAATTTTTTTTTTAATATCCAGCCTAAATCTCCCCTGGTGGAGCTTGTGGCCATTCCCTCTCGTCCTGTCCCCTGTCACTTGGGAGAAGAGGCCAGCTCCCTCCTCTCTACAATCTCCTTTCAGGTAGTTAGAGAGAGCAATAAGATCTCCTCTCAGCCTCCTCTTCTCCAGGCTAAACACCCCCAGCTCTCTCAGACATTCCTCATAAGGCCTCTTCTCCAGCCCCTTCACCAGCTTTGTTGCTCTTCTCTGGACTCGCTCCAGAGCCTCAACATCCTTCTTGTGGTGAGGGGCCCAGAACTGAACACAGGATTCGAGGAGCGGTCTCACCAGTGCCGAGTACTAAGGGAGAATAACCTCCCCGGACCTGCTGGTCACGCCATTTCTGATACAAGCCAGGATGTAGACTAGAGCCAATTTTAACACAGTCAGCAACAAAAAACTTTTCGAATCTGCATTTCTAGAATTTCTGTCAGAAAGTACGATTCTGTTCACCGCAGTGAGGTAATACTTGGTCTCAGTTGAGTGCTTAAATTTTACTTTGCATGACTTGGATCACCCAGCAATGAAAGGCTCTCATTTGAATCTGACAGAGCTTGGACTTAACCTACACCTCCTTTTTCTTAAGCTGGAACCTGAACATTATCTGACACTTTTTTTTAGTGGAATTCAATTTGCAGCATGATTTATCCCTCTACTTCTGCAGGACATGCACACACAGAGCCCTCATTTTGGCAGGAAATATTTCTTCTCTGAAACAACTGTCAGGCATTGGAATAGCCTGCCCAAGAAAGTGATTGAGTCACTATCCCTAGAGGTATTTAAAAGACATGCAGATGTGCTGCTTAGATTTTAATGGTGGACTTTACAGTATTAAGTTTACAGTTTAACTTAAGGGTCTTTCCCAATCTAAGTGATTTTATGATTCTTTGAATGTAGATCCACTTAGCTGCTGTTCATTAAAAATAACGTACTTTTGCAGACAAATATTTATGTGCATGCTCTCAGAAGGAGTTTTTCTGACTGTCTTCAGATTTGAGACTTCTAAAGTTCTAACTCTGTGAGTTACATAGAGGAGCAGAAAAATCTTGCTATAAAAATCAAAGGAAGTCCATGTTATTACTACATAGAAACAAGCAGATATATATTCCACAGTTCTCTTATTCTTAAAGCAAACATTTGAGTGGTTTAAGCATCCTAATGATTATTTGCAGATTAACGTGTGCTAGACTTGATCTCCAAATTCAGTTCATGCTAGGAAGTCTTCCTTACACTTCATCTTCCCTTAAAGCTGCAAAAGAAGATAATAAGTCCCCTTTCTTGCTTTTCAGTTCCTCAGGAGTGAAGTTACATTGGGTGCCCACTGAGTGCCCTTTGCTTTCCATGTCTGTATAGGTGTGTGTGCAGTGTTTATAAGCATGGTTCTCTTTTTTCCTGAGCACGACAGTCATAGGTGCAATATCAGTCTTCTCCCATTTAATTCTAGCAATATTTAGTTATCTGTAAAGCACAGAGTGATAATCTGTTTCCTTTTCAGACCTTCAAGCTGTACTCTCGTAAGCCTGCCCTTCTTAAAATGATAGAAATCACTTACAAGTGACCATGGTTGCAGCTTACCTGGAATTGGCCCAGTTCTCCTTTGAATTTGAATAAGCACTGGAGAAACATAATGCCTTGCATATATTAGACCCTAAATTATTTTGTTTGGTCAGTTCATAATCAGTGCAAACTTCCTCATGCAGCTGTCAAGTAGTCCCTTGCCTTATCCGTAGGGAGCAGTGTTTTGAAAGCAAATACGTTTTGCTAGGCTGTTTTTGGCGTATCCACCATAACTTTTCCATTATTCACAGGGTGGGACCTGGGGTAGAGAAGTGAGGCCATTTGTTAAAGTACAGCCTGTACTCATGGGACTCATTTTACTTAAATGTAACTGGCACTGTGGAGTGCATGCACGTATATCTTTAGGTCCTCCAGCTTCTTGCTGTAGAACCAGATCCTTGCTGACAAATCCCCTTACCCCTAGCAATTCATTTATATAACTGTACAGTCAGACCTATTTTTGCAGTCTAGAAAGGGCTGGAAAAATATAGTAGTTGCTCACTTAGAACAACTACCTTTCTCCCCAAGCAGTCCCACTCTTTTCAGCAAGGAGTCATTCAGTGTGAATGGAGGTGAAGTGTTTTCCCACTAATTGCTTTGCATAGAGATTGTGCTTTATGATTAAGCTTCTCATCTAATCTGAAGGTACACAAACATGTGTTGTGCAGTGTTCAAGGCTGAAGCTGGGAGAGGTGGACTCACTGGCTGGACTCATCTTGTTGACCCTTCCTGTTCAGTGAGATTTTTTTCATAGGTTATTCCATCTTTGGGAAGTCACCCTGCTCAGATGAGGAACCATGAAGGATCCTCTTTCCTGCCTGATTGTAAGTTGGCTTCTCTGGACTCCACAACTTGCTGCTTCCATAGTATACAGACAGAAATATGGAAATATGTGTGGAAAGTTCAAATGCCAGCATTAACAATGAGTGGTGATGATGTCTATGTTGATGAACTGTGACAAATTCTGATTTCATTACTTTGAACTCTCTACCCTAAGGAGAAAAAGTATGTATTTACTTATCAGCTCCAGAGAGCTGAACGTGTATAAGATGGTGGATGAGTAGTGGTAGCATGTTGTTTTGTAAGTCTTTTCCCAAGCCTCAGGAGTCTTTCACATCTTTAAGTCCATCAAAGAAATGCATCTAAAATATGTCTCTTTTTCATACTGTTTATACTTCAGGAAAGAAGGGAGTTTAGGCACACAACCACTTTAAGATTACTCTTTTTTTTCAACTATCAACAGATTGTTAGTGAAACAGATGTTAGCATGCAGTTGTTCTGTACACTGAAGATACAGAATTGCAAGCATAAAAGAGTAAGAAATACTCGCAGCACACAGACACTGATGTCACTGTCCTCATTCACAGACCCATTCTTCTGCTTCTCTGTAGGTGTTACGGCTCAGACTTTCTCTCTCAGTCTATGTGCAGTCCAATTGTTTTTCTCTTTCCTTCTAGTAAAAAAGGCATGGCCTGCTCCATGTGAGGTTTAACTTTCAGAGGCCATTTGCCAAACTATTTATCACATTTACTTGACAAATCAAATGGAATGAGAAAAAATGGCTTTGAATCTCAAAAATCATTTCAACCTATGGTGTTGTTAAGACAGCTCTAGTTATAATAGTAACAGCTTTTGAAGGCATTAGTAATTCTGCGCTAAACAGAAGTATTGTCCTTGGAACATGATTCTAGGGCATTTCCTGCAATTCAACAATTTAACTTTTGATTTCAAGTTGTTTTCTTTAAAAGCATGCCTTTCTGTAGTGATAGGGATAGAATGGACAACATCTTACAGAAAACAAAGGCTGACAGGTCTTTCTAAAAGAAATATCTTCTCTCACAAATGCTGCTTTATTATAAAATCTACACTAACCTTGCATTAAGAATACCAAAACTCTGAAACCATCAATCAATTCAGCAAATAGCCCTTTATCCCAAAGAGAGATATTCTCCATGCTGGGGAGGTGTCAAGGCTGGTTCACAACAGAGTGCTCTGCTGCAGACGACTCTGCTGGACACAGGGTGTGAGACAAGAAAATTCTTGACCAAATGCAGGCATATAACTGTATTCCCTGAGTCAGCTTCCTTCAGCTCAGTCCCTCTCAATATCCCTGTGTAGGTACTTATCTTCTCCCTGCTGTTAAATAGCATCCCTCGGTTTAAACCTCGCTGAGCAGAATTTAAGCCAAGGCAGATTGCCTTAATTTGGGCACATGAAGAGCAAACTCCAATCAGTTGCTGAGAGCAAAGTGGGTCAGCCATCCCACGTTTACCAGCACACTTCTTTAAAAGCTTATGGACTGTGATCTTCTGTTAAGTAACTTTTGCAAGGCAGTGAAATTAAATCCTGAGTCTGAGGGCTATTCGCCTCTCCTTGTACTCTGAAAGCAAAGGCACACTAGGGTACTTGAACCCTTTGGGAATATCTGTAGTTTCATCCAATTGTGTCTTTTATTTTCAGTTTTCTAAATGAAGTTTTACAGAAGTTTTTGGCAACATACTTCTTTCAAAACTGAAGGCATAAGTATTTGATGGGTGAACTGTTCAGTGGATAAGGAATAGGTTGGATGGTTGCATTCAGAGAGTAGTGGTCAACAGCTCTTTGTCCAGGTGGAGATCTGTGACAAGTGGTGTCCCTCAGGGGTCCGTACTGAGACTAGTGCTGTTTAATATCTTTATCAATGATATTGACAGCAAGATTAAGTGCACCCTCAGCAAGTTTGCAGATGACACCAAGCTGAGTGGTGCAGTTGCCACACTAGAAGGATGGGATGTCATCCAGAAGGACCTGGACCGGCTGGAGACGTGAGACTGTGAGAACCTCATGAAGTGCAACAAGGAAATGGACCACTGGGTAGACTGAACTAGTGGGGCATGTCCTTGCCCATGGCAGGGGTGGGGGATTGGAACTAGATGATCTTTAAGGTCCTTTCCAACCCAAACTATTCTATGATTCTATAATTCCAAGGGCAAGGTTCTTCACCTGGGTCAGGGCAATCTGCTGTTTTGTGATGATGTGATTGAGAGCTGCCCTGCAGAGAAGGACTTGGGGGTGCTTGTTGATGAGAAGCTCGACATGAGCTGACAATGTACGCTCGCAGCCCAGAAGGCCAACCATATCCTGGGCCATATCAGAAGAATTGTGGCCAGCAGGTCAAGGGAGATGATTCTGCCCCTCTATTCCTCTCTTGTGAGACCTCATCTGGAGTATTGTATCCAGTTCTGGAATCCTTAACATAAGAAGGATATAGAACTGTTGGAACAAGTTCAGAGGAGGGCTACAAGGATGATCAGAGGGCTGGAGCACCTCTGCTGTGAGACTGAGAGAGGTTGTTCAGCTTGGAGAAGAGAATGCTCCTAGGAGACCTTATACTGGCCTTCCAATACCTGAAGGGGGCCTACAAGAAAGCTGGGGAGGAACTTTTTACAAGGGCATGTAGTTTTAGGATAAATGGATTTAAATTGGAAGAGTGAAAATTGAGTTTAGATGTTAGGAAGAAATTCTTCACAATGAGGGTGGTGAGGCACTGGCATGGGTTGCCCAGGGCAGTTGTGCACACCCCCTCCCTGGAAGGCAACCTCAAGGCCAGGGTGGATGGAGCCTTGGGCAGCTTGGTCTAGTGGGAAATGTCCCTGCCCATGGAAAGAGGGTTGGAATTATATGATCATTAAGGTCGGTTCCAGCTCAAACCATTCTATGAAAATCAACGCCCTTTCCCTCCTTCTCTGTCCTACTCCCAGATCCCTACTCTTAGAGGTCACAGAGGGCCCTTCCTGTTGGGGACCCCTATGGATAGGCCGAAAGGATGCTGTGGTAGGTTTTGGGTCATGAAAATATGGGACCCTTCCACAGGCTGTGGTTATTGTTGGCCTTAGCTCTGCCTTTTCCACCTGTGTTGAGTGCAGGGTATGCTGGAAGGAGGTATTGGCATGTAAGACAGAGCACACATGGAGGGGTGGAGATGGTGTCTAGCTGTCCCTCCTTTCATCTAAGGTCTTATCACCTGGAGCTGATTGACATGTTGGGAATTATATTTTTGATATCACGGCTAGGGGTCTCACAGCTAACACTTGCAGCTGTTAAAAAGGCAGCTGGGGATCTCTTGGAAAAAAAAAAAGTAGAGGAGAAGATGCATGGTCAACTGCCTTCTCAGCATCTAAGTTCTTTCAACACCTCTTGGTTCATTCTGCTAAGAAATTGGATTTAAACTACTCAGTAAATCCTTCCAAATCATATCAAGCCCACTAGAGAGGCTAGATGGTCTGTATCTTTCACATTTGCATAGAGGTATTGAAATGGAAAGGTTATTAGGTCAATCAAGATACATTTCTGGTCAGCTTTTTTTTTGTAGGAAATAGTCTGTCAAACACATGAGCCAAATTATAGGGTTTTCATTTCTGCCAAGATATAATTAACAGGCTCACAGTGATATTAAGTGCCATGAGAGTTCATTTTGAGATGAAACTTGACCTGAAAGACCCACATCCAGGACTGTTATTTTTTCAAATATGCTTTGTAATAAGATAATTATAATAGCTCTAAAGTAGTATTTTATATACACTTAAAGTGGCTTGTCTATTTCTTCACTAGCAGGACTTCATGTTTCAAAACATGGGCTTCTGTCACTTCCAGCATGGTAATTTGGAGTGGCCGCTGTTGTTTAGACCCTAATGCAAGCATCAAGGGATAGGATTAAGTGGCGAAGTGTAACTATAGGAAATCAAGCTAAATGCCAGGTAGAATGTAAACAGAGGATGGGATGTTCTCCCTTCTCTTGTCCTGAACTTGATGTTGGCTTTAGACAGGTAATTAAAAGCATGTCTTCAAAGCCATGAGGCAGCACTGGGAGGGCACAGCATGGTCCTGTGAGTATACCCTGCATTGCTGCCTCACCGTGGGCCACGTTAGTAGAGACTCAGTGCACTGGGAGGACAGAAATGTAATATCAGGAACATGACAGCCTGTGCCAGTGAAGCAGTGGCTGAGATTCTGTTTGGTGCCTCTGCCGCTAACAACATAATTATTTCTATGGTGATGCTGGCCTGTTTGTTCAGTGCCTTGCCATGGCATGATGGCACAAAACCATCTGGCTCCCCCACACTCTTCTCTACTCCATTGCCATGGTACCTCATGAGCTGGGTATCTTCCCAAACAATTGCTCAAAACCAGACCAAAACAAAATCTAACACTTCTGAGGCAGCTTAAGTACTGCTTCCCTCCTAAATTTCTAAGTACAAAAACCTAGGAAAACCACTTTAAGTTCTCACCTTTCAACCTACAAGTAACTGCACACTATGAGCAATTACAGCCCTTATGAAAGAAAGAGCAAATGGTTTCCTTTGCTGGCCAGAAAGCCCTTCATAAATCAGAGCCATTACAAAAAGATAAACTCAGGCATTTCATTCCCTATGCGGAGAACTGAATAAGGTAAAGAAGCTGAAATCATTCTGCACTCTTGTGGAATGAGGAATGGCAGGATAACCAGCTTTTATGTAATTGGACTAATAGCTGTGGTTTATTTACATCATTACATGAGTGCTGTCTAGTAAGGTTTCCTTTTATCTCACGTCACTCTCTCTGCCCTGAAGAAAAAGACTGGTTTCCTAGAAGTGCATTCTTCCACATCATGTGTGAATTGGGCAACAGGCACTGACATGGCTGATTCAGGGTGCAGCACTGTTCATTTTATCGGTGAGGAAGAAGCAGAGATAGCTGGTTTTGATGAGCAGTGTAACAGCTATTGCTGTGCTGCTGCACTTAGGCTAGCGATGGCTGCAAGCAATCCCTGACAGTACAGATACTGCAAATCCACAGTAATGCTTGTTAATCTTGCAGAGAGAAGACACAGTTGTAATGAAGGAAAAGAGCAGCTTGATCTGCTTTGCCATAGGGTGTCTCAAAGCAAATGAAGAGTTTGTAGTTATTGGCTTCTTTGACAGTAAAGGATTACAAGGGAAGAGCACCTACTGGTGTTGTGCTTCTGCCACCCTGATGAGCTTGCAGTTTACCGGGCTCCAATTTGCACAGACTACATTATTAAAGGAGATGTCATGTTAGGAAAGAGGGCTGGACATGCTTGAAGGCACTGGATGACAAGCAAGATGCAAGCGAATAAATAGCAAGGGGAAGAGAAAAGAAAACAAAGACCCTAGGAGTGCTGGCCTCACTTGGTTTGTGATTTGAGGTCTGACGAATCGCTTCCCTAACCATTCACTTTTATAATTGTAGCAGCAATGGGTGAAGAGAAATGTTCAGTTCTGCTTATGTAGCCTCTGTTTCCCAGCTGTAACTCTCCTGACAAGGTACAGTCTTCTACTTTCCACACACTTGAGTTGAGTTTTGGTTTTTAAGGATCACTAATATAAGGATCCCGCATCTCAAATCCTGTGTTCAGTTCTGGGCCCCTCACCACAAGAAGGATGTTGAGGCTCTGGAGCGAGTCCAGAGAAGAGCAACAAAGCTGGTGAAGGGGCTGGAGAACAGGCCTTATGAGGAGCGGCTGAGGGAGCTGGGGTTGTTCAGCCTGGAGAAGAGGAGGCTGAGAGGAGACTTCATTGCTCTCTACAACTACCTGATGGGAGGTTGTGGAGAGGAGGGTGCTGGCCTCTTCTCCCAAGTGACAGGGGACAGGACGAGAAGGAATGGCCTCAAGCTCTGCCAGGGGAGATTTAGGCTAGATGTTAGGAAAAAATCTTTCACAGAAAAGGTCATTGGGCACTGGAACAGGCTGCCGAGGGAGATGGTTGAGTCACCTTCCCTGGAGGTGTTTAAGGCACAGGTGGATGAGGTGCTAAGGGGCATGGTTTAGTGTTTGATTGGAGTGGTTGGACTCGATGGTAGGTCTCTTCCAACCTGGCTATTCTATGATTCTATGATTTACTTCCTCAGTAGGGGATACCATATAAAGAAGTGATAGTATGTAGAAATAAAGGAATGTGAAAATAAATGAATTAGCTGTGCAAGTCATAAGTAGAAAACACAAAGAGAAGGGGAAAAAAAAACCCCTTCCTGAATTGAAAGGATTGGAGCATGTATTTTGAAAGATGGGCCCACAAAGACTCCAAAACTGGGGAAAAGACAAAGGAGAGGATCAGGATTCACATGTGTGAACCTCATACATTTTGGGCCTATCTAAAAACTGTGGGTAGGAAACCTTTGACACCGAGAAAGTAAGGTTCACCCGAAGCCTCACAAGAAAGGAAGATTGGTTGCAGAGGACTTCTGCTCTGTCTCATCCCTTCCCTAACCCAGCTCCACTCCCATTCCTCCTTCTTCTGCTCAAAGATGAGTTTTGCACATGCAAGTGGGAAAGACAGGGCACACGTGCTGGAGTCTCACTACAGAAGTATAGTTATATAGGTTCCATTACAGTTTTCTGCATCCCAAAAATGACTGTAGTGACTGCCAGAGGTTTGTGAAGGGGATCTGTTCCCATTCCCTAGGAGGAGGTTGCTGCACCAAGGCTGCCATTTGCTACCAAATGTATTTTTGGAAACAGACCCAGAAAACTTTCATGTTCTCAATATTTAGTGTTACAGACCAGTCAGTAAAATGCAATAATTACAATCTGGCAGTTTTCCCCTCAACTCTGCCTGCAAATAATGCCACCATTAACTGTTTACCAGTTTATTTGTTGTGACATGTTTCTCTACTTTTCTCTGCTCTTACAGTGAACTGTAGGTTCAGTCAATACCTTGTTATTTTGATCTATATTAGACACAAAGCCCACAGTTGCATCAGTGATGCGGCTTAATAAAAAAAATCTTAATGCACTGTGAAACCTTTTCTTCTAGTGACTACGACAGTGACAAAGAGTGGAATTATGGTCATGCCAAACAAAATACTGCTTACACCAGCTTTGTCAATTGTTTTATGTCACTTACTTTGATTAAAGGTTTTTCACTGGAACTGCTGCCAGAATATTTGTTCTCTGAAACAGCTAATATTGACATAATGTAAAAATGCTTCTGTCTATACATTAACTCCTTCTCCTGAGCAAATAAAAGGTGGTGTTCCATTCTTCTTCTTCTGTTCTTCTATAAAGTACAATGTTATCTTAAAATGCTAAACTTAGAGCAGCCCGGTGAGATGAACTTCTCTGTTTCTCACTCTGGTGAATGATAAGAGTTTCAGAATATGAATAGAACTTCCTTAAGGGCCTTGCTAAACCAATATCTGTCTATACCTAAGCAGCTTCATCACTGCCAAGACTCACAGATTTTGGAAACCGAAAGTCCAGAAGAAGAGATGACCCAAGGTGGGAGATGGAAGATGCGCTCGTTCTCAGTGCCCCTTTCCCAATACCCAGAACATCTCATCCTCCTTTCTGGTCACTGGCCCATGATGTCCTATGGGCCTGATGCTGTGGCACTGCGAAGTTATCTTGGTATAGAATTATTTCTTTTCAGAGTTCATGGTTGTACATCTTAAGAATATGTTCAATTCCATATAAAATCACTTTCAATCCCTAGATTAGACTTACCATCAGCTGTGTTCTTATATCCCATTTGTATAATGATGAACTAAAATAAAGACAGAGTCATATTTGTTGTTGCAGGCTGAGCAGTTACAAGTATCTAAATGCTATGTATGCCAAACTAGAAGTGGCTAAATTTCTTTTGCATGTATTTGCTCTCCAGTGGAGAATAACTTTTCTTTCCATACATTATTTTTATTAGCTATGGTGATTTTACATAAGTCTTATCTGGAGAAGGATATTCCTGTTTTAAACAAATACCTCCAGTTGTTTTACTTCCTTCTTTTTCTTTCTTTATTTTTCACCCTAAGCTTATAATTGATGGCAAACGTGTTTGTGAGCAGGTATTTCAAGTCAGCTGAAGGTTGCTACAGAGCTGTGAGATGTGAAGGTTGCATTGAATTACCAGCCAGTTTAGGAAATTATCTTTACTATTGCTGGCCCCTGGGGTCCCTGTGCATGTGTGGGCCCCGTTTCCCACTCTGCTCAGAGCTCTGTGTGTGCCACCTGCAGGTTGAAGCCACTGACTCTCCTCATAAGACTGCTCTCAAGGTGCATGGTGCAGGAGAGGGAAACCTCACGCAACGAAATAGAAACCTTGAATATCTTCTAAATCCAGACTATAAGCAGGGGCCAAAATCTCGATATGCTCAACAAATTCAGGTACATAACCAGACGCTCTTTCTTTCTGTAATTATTTTCTATGTGGATAAGCTGCAGATCCTTCCGTTTATATTAGACACAGGTTTGGATTAATCCAATTTCCCTCAGGTCATGTCCCAGAGCAACAATTCCAGTTTCTATGCTGTACACATTTGCGTGCCTTTCTTGTTTGTTAAAAAGGAAGGAAAAATACTTTTCATATCACATGCTACTAAGCATTTTGGCTCATGGGATAGTTTCCACAGAATAGAGTTCAGAGCAGAAAAAAATCTGTCTGGTAGTGAATAGTCAGGTTGTTGATTAAGAGCAATTCTGGTGGAGAAAACTAGTGTCTAGGTTTGATGAAAACTTAATGAAACACACACACACAAGATTCCTGTGATCTGTAGCTCATTTTGAACAGAAGCTGAACTCAGACAGGCACATCTAAGGTTTTTGATAAAAGTTTCATAACTATTTGTGCATGACCCAGACCTGGAAGGCAGCAGGGAACCTGACTGTTAAACTGCAAAGAGTATAGAGGGAACCAGGGCAGTGGGGAAGGAGAAGAGTCTGTCAACATTTTTGAATGGGAAACAGGGCACCAGTAAAGGCACCAGAACATAAAGGCTATTTTTAAATCCATATGCCTTAGCAATCAGCTCTGAGTAAATGAGCTGCTAATTAGCCGAAGGAGAGTCTAAAATAATTAAGATACAATGAAGAATGTGATCTCATTTACAGTGTCGTTACAAGACTTGAGCAAAATTTTGGCTAACACATCTTTTGCAATCTATTATTTGTCTGAAAAGCTTGTGTGGTATCCTTGTTAAATGTGGCCTGGAAACAAGGCAGTGTACTATAAACACGGAAGAAGTAATGTGCTTCACACAGTTCAATCCTCATTTTGACAGTAAATACATTAGAAAGTCAGATGCGATCTAGGAACGGGGGAAAATCTCTGATGCTATCAAATACTAAGATACTGCAAGACAAAGGAGCATTGCAGTTAAATTTGTTCTAAAGCTCATACCATCATGTAACATAACCGAAGCCAAACTGTAATACTGCATGTTGAACAGTTTACAACTGCTTTTTCAGCTATGCATGAATTATAAATGCATATTTCCTTTCCAGATTATGTAGTTAATGAGTCTGCTTGGAAATAGGCTTGTCTGTTTAGAAAAGCAGGGTAAGTGTGAAACACAAATGGATGACCAACAGGCTCACAGTTCTGGAAATAACACCTCCTGACAGCCCTACAGTAGAGCCCCACTTTAACCAAGGAAAGGCAGTCAGGCTTACTTATGCAACATAATATGCCCTGACTGTACTAGCAAGCAAGATGCTTTTCACTGTTTCACCAAACCCAGTGAAAGAACCCTCCATGAGAAAAGTACTTCACAACAGTCCCATTCCTCCTCATGTCTTACAGCTGTGCCCTGACTCAAGTGCATCACATGCAGATGCACAAATACTCAGCCAGAGCATAACTCAGCCACTTACTGAGCCTAATTAGCTTGGAAAGAGCAAGAAACTCTGAGCTGGTGTCAAAATGCAAACTATGAAACCTGAAGAAAGATTAATCTCCAGTTTCTACAGCACATTCTTTATACAGGTTGAAAGACCTTCTTGAGTTCATACATGTCTTTTCTATACATGTTAGAGAAGCTTCCATAATCAAATGACCACTGGCTTAGAAAGGAGAGACTTCGAGATGTATAATAAAGGCATCATGGTTGTGCATTTCTCTAGTCTATGTAAGTGTGTATCTGGGTCTGGTCTTCTTGCAAGGCTCCCTTTCCAGTGGTGATTTAGCTTCAATAAAAATGACACTTGAGATTGATGGGTTTATTCTGCATACTTCAACCTTAAGAAGCAGAAACTGAAAGCAATCAAAAGATAAGACGAAGCAAGAGGTAGAGTGAAAGTGGACAGTTTGAGAGTGAGACCAGACCTGCTCTGTAGCACTCAGCAACACTCCCAAGAGCTTTCCGTTGGAGGTTTCCCCCTGAATTTCTCCTCCCTGAGCAACATGGGCTGCAGGACTTTCAGATCCCTCTTGAGCAAAACAAGTAGGTACCTGATTTCATGTTCTCCCTCCTGTCTTTTTTCTTAAAATTGTCTTTTGCCTGCTAGTAATTACTTGCTGCTTCCACACAGGCTTTGTAAAGCCATGATACCATTGGATAATCATCAGCAGAACAGCCTCAGAAGTGCTGCTGACCTGATTGCAAAGTATCACATTAAGAAAATAGGACTTTTTTTCCCTTGCTCAGCATACCAGCAGGGTTTCTGCTTGATCACTCTGTGTGTGGGAGAGGAATCCAGACACTGTTGCATTACTCACTGGCCTGAATAGAGAAAGTGTTTCCATATGTTTTTCCTAATGTTTGTGTACATATTACAAACTGAACTCTTAAAGCAGTTTCTCTGAATTTCTAGTAGTGATAAGGAGATCAGAGTTAGGGTGACTCTGTCACAGGAAAAAAAATGGCTTTTAGCTTACTGACATCTAATTTTTTCCTTGTTTTTCATGCCAATGTTTTTGATGGACACATCAACCTAGATAAAGAAGTTTGTTGTAACCAAGTTAGCACAAATCACAAATCTACTGAAAATATGTGTGGTTTCTTTTTTCTTTCCATCCTTCATTTCAAGTAAGTATTATTGTAGTGTGTATTCATGATCTGTTTTATTTTACCATAACAGCAGAGGCCTGAGATTCAAATACCATCAATATATTCATATATAGTTATCCTAGATATAAAGCAGGCATTATGCACAGAAAATAAATGCATTTAACTACCTTCAATACATCTGAATAAAGCTGTACCACATGACAGGGAATGAATTTCTCACTCATCCTGACATACTTGGGGTGATGTAAAGGAGCACCACCACTGTGGCCATAACTTCTAACCATTGGTAAAGCTCAGCCATCATTCACAAATGCACTGGTTGTCATGGGTCCCTATGAATTTGAAATGTAGCTAGAGACAATAATGAGCAGAAATGGGCAGTGTAAACATTGGAATAACATTACCAATACTTCCAGTTTGCCTTGCTGGCTTAACCTGTTGATGATAATGAAGCCAGCCTTGAAGGCTGAAGAGTAGCAGTTAAACTCCTGACTGTGCAATTTATCCACAGCTGGGGAAGAGGTCAATTCCCACAAAATCAGTGGTTCTGTATCTGAGGGACTGTAGGAGACTGAAGCTTTGAGGGTCTTGTCCCTGCTAGGCAGGACATCGGAAAGCATTTGTCAGGAGCAACTCATCTCTCAAGTCCAAAAACTGATGAAGAGATCCACAGTGTGACACAGGAGATAAAGTGGTTATCAGCTAAGAACATGCAGACCAGCTGGTGGCACTGGATGGACTTACACTGGTGGAGAGCAACCTTGGGGCTGCTGCTATACCGAGGTGGTGATCCTGACAGTAGGGCAACCATCATGGGAACCATCATGATGATCAGGATCAGTCCTGCCAGAGGGCTTCAAGCAATGGCAGGAAAGCGTCAGAGAGGAGGGAGGACCCTGGCAATATGGAGATATGGAGGAGACTAGAAGGAGGACGACAAAAGAGAAAGAAGTTCCTGCAAGGAAAAAGGGGCAGGAGAATGCATGTAAGCATGGAAAGAAGCTTCATAAATTCAAGGGGCATGAGGGCAGGAAATTGGAGAGAGCATCCAGGAAAGGGTAAAAAAAGGCTAGGAAAGCTAGTGTCTTGAAAAGAGTTGCTGTTGATAAGGCAACAAGAAATCATGAAGATGATTGCTCAGGTAAGAAAGGGCCTGAGCTTTATAGGGGAAATGTCTTTTTTTCCTGGAAAGTGAATGCTGGAAAATGATATTGCCCAAGTAAGTAGAGCGCCTTTGATTTGATTTGAAAAGCAAAGAGAAGATATTATGATGCTGGGTGACATAGAGCTGTTACTCTCAATGGAAACATAAGGAAACCTAGTTTTTTTAGTATATAGATGACTGGTAGTGGCACTGATCTTGGTCGTCTGCCACTGATCTTGCTAACAAAGTGGTTTTCAAGGAACTCATTTTCACTGTGCAAGGTATAAAGGCAATACCATAGGAAATGAAGATATTAAAAAATCATGGTTTCTGAGAGGCCATAGGTGTTCCACGGGGAGAAAATGGGTTGAGGGATGCTAAGGGAAGTAATTTGACCACGTGAGCCGCTGCTGGAGCTAACCAGGCTGTGGACTGTGAGATGGCCTCACTGCAAACCCCAGCATCACACAAGAGCAAAAACCTCGATAACCCCATCTTGAAAAATAGCCTTCAAGTGGGCACTTGGGGGCAGTGGTTGCTCAGCTGTAAGGAAGGCATAAATAATGCGTGGTTTTTGGACAGGAGCTGTATGAACACTACTATAGGCAAATGACCATAATGCAAACACAGCATGGGCCAAACTGTAAGCTCTCCAGGTCTCACAGGGCTTCGGTTTTCAGAAATACACCCAGCTTACAGAACTGAATTACAAGGCAGTTATTTGGTTTTAATTTGCCTTCATTTCTCAGGGCAGCATGTAGTCATGAAAGGGCTCAGAAAAAAGATAGGGGCTGTCCTTCAGAGTTTGCCCCTTTCTATTTATTTCTTTGCTTCACCCAGACTGTCCATGACTTTTTATAGAAGGAAAGGAGAAGCCTGAACCTTGAGAAGCCTGCAGTGACATTAGTACTAGGACCTACCCCAGTGGATGTTGGAATGCATGTTCTGTTTTTCACCTGTCTGTGCCTGAATACAGTATTTAATACCAGCTCATTTCACAACATTAAGTGCTCTTTAACTGAATTTATGAATCTTCTTCAGACCAGCAAACATCAAGGAGCAGGTGAAGTTGCCCTTTCTTATGTTTTGAGTCTCCTCATAAAAGAAGCCTCAGCAAACAGGTAGGGTGAAAAAGGAGAGGGATTCAAAACTTGCTAACAATCATCAGAAAGTCCTCTGAAAAGTGCACATAGCCAAGACTGTGTTCGTTCTTCAGCATGAATTTTCATTTCCAGAGGCAATGGGAGAGGTGCACAGATGTGTACAGACAGATGTGACTGCCTCTACCTCCTCCTCAGCCTAAGTCAGCAGGCCACAAGCTATTTTTGATCCTCGGAGCCATCTGTCTGGGCAAACATTGCACACTGCCCAGGTGAAATCATTCTTTCTTTCAGCAAGTCTTCCTTGGCAAGAGGGCCAAGATGAAAGTAGGAAGCCATGAGACCTACTATAACAGAGGGATGATACATAAGCAGTTAGGGCTTCTTTAAAAATTTGTGAAAAAGCACAGTGGAAATGTTAGGATTTTATCACAAAGTGCTTCATGAATTATAATTCAAAATTTCTAAAGGGCAGCAAAGAAAAATGTTAAAGCCCCATTCGGAGGAATTAATCTGAAGAGGCAGCAGTAATCCAATGAAAATAAGCACAAATGATTTCCATGCTTAGCCGTGTGTAAAATAAATGTCCTCATCAGAAACTGGGGATTAAAATGAATACTTCAAGTTTTAGTGGTGCAAACAAATAGGGGAGAAGAGATTTATGGCATTTTGTGGTTTAATTTTGTTCCTTTTGTTCTGTGCCAAATTACCCAAGCTCTGTGATGCATTAGTCCAAAAAAAAATGACAAGTGTCAAAAACCAAAGCACAAAGCAGATTAAAAGAATTAAAATTAAAATTAAAAACAAAATTGTGGGTTTTCCTTGTCCACCTCTTCTGAGATCTCTCTTTCATAATTATCTAAGTAAGAGTCTATCAGTATAAGACAAAACTCTTTTGTGATATATATTGTTTACTATGTTTTATGCACGTGACTGCCGATTTTATGCATTATTTTTTTTAATGTTCTACGATTTGACCCTCTTGTCTTGTCAACCAAGTGAGGGAGTGCAGTTTCACATTAAAGGAGCTCTGTAGAGGAAAGGCTAGAGAAGAACATCCTTTAGGGTCCTCATGGACCCTAAGTTTTCTGCTCCCAATAGATGCCTAAAGGGAAAGCAGCTGGAGGTGTCCCATCTCACTTCAGGGGGTGTACAAAAGGCAGAAGTGATTTATGCTCCAAGCAGGAGGGCTGTAGAATCTGGATCTTGCAGTGGTTCTTCGATGTTGTTATTCTACAGAAGCAGATGCAAATGGAAAGATAGGGATATACAAAGCTAGAATAAAACAGAATAATCACAGAATCACAGAATAACCAGGTTGGAAGAGACCCACCGGATCACCGAGTCCAACCATTCCCACCAATCCCTAAATCATGCCCCTAAGTACCTCATCCACCCTCACCTTAAACACCTCCAGGGACAGTGACTCAACCACCTCCCTGGGCAGACCGTTCCAATGCCTAACCACCTTCTCTGTGAAGAATTTTTTCCTTATCTGAAGCCTAAATCTCCCCTGGCAGAGCTTGAGGCCATTCCCTCTCGTCCTGTCCCCTGTCACTTGGGAGAAGAGGCCAGATCCCTCCTCTCCACAACCTCCCTTCAGGTAGTTGTAGAGAGTAATAAGGTCTCCTCTCAGCCTCCTCTTCTCCAGGATAAACAACCCCAGCTCTCTCAACAGCTCCTCATAAGATTTGCTCTCCAGCCCCTTCACCAGCTTTGTTGCTCTTCTCTGGACTCGCTCCAGAGCCTCAACATCCTTCTTGTGGTGAGGGGCCCAGAACTGAACACAGTACTCGAGGTGCGGTCTCACCAGTGCCGAGTACAGGGGGAGAATAACCTCCCCGGACCTGCAGGTCACACCATTTCTGATACAAGCCAAGATGCCATTGGCCTTCTTGGCCACCTGGGCACACTGCTGGCTCATGTTCAGTCGGCTGTCAACCAGCACCCCCAGGTCCTTCTCCTCCAGGCAGCTTTCTAGACACACTTCTCATCTGTAGCCGTGCATAGGGTTATTGTGCCCCAAGTGCAGGACCCGGCATTTGGCCTTGTTAAACCTCATGCCGTTGGTCTCTGCCCAGCAGTCCAGCCTGTTCAGATCCCTTTGCAGAGCCTCCCGACCCTCCAGCAGATCAACACTTCCACCCAGCTTGGTGTCATCTGCAAACTTGCTAAGGGAGCACTCGATGCCTTCATCCAGGTCGTTGATAACAACATTAAACAAGACTGGACCCAGGACTGAGCCCTGGGGAACCCCACTTGTCACTGGCCTCCAGCTGGATTTAACTCCGTTTCCCACCACCCTCTGGGCCCAGTCATTCAACCAGTTTTTCACCCAGGAGAGTGTGCGCCCATCCAGGCCAGAGGTCGACAGTTTCCGAAGCAGAATGCTGTGAGAAACTGTGTCAAAGGCTTTACTAAAGTCCAGGAAGTCCAAGCATCTAATTCTATGTCTATTATTTTCTGCAGGCTTTGCAGGAATTTGAAATGGGTCCTGTTTGTTTGCTCTGATAATTCCATGGACTATCATTCTTGCAGGCTGAGTTTTGTTTTATCTTTTATAATTTCTGGGTGACATTAAAAATGAGCATTTCTTTTGGTCAATCGGTTTAGCACATTCCTCAGCCGAGAGCTGGATATGAAAGGCCATGGTCTAATCTCAGTAAATTCAACAGAGACTGACGTCACTGGGATTAGTGCTGAACCTACATACTTGTAAGAGGCAGGTCCAGAAACTGGATAGAAAAGCTTGGAATGTTTGTAGATGTTCAACTATCATACATTGCTACTTGATGGTAAAGAAGGAAGAATGAAAGAAAAAAAATATTCTGAAGTAATCCTTTCTTGTTGGTAGAAGGAAAATAGATATGCAATTAATAATACATAATGCAGAATTAACAGTCTATTACACCTTCCACTGAAAATGGTAACAAAGATCTGGGTTTCATTAGTTTTGCATTGTCCTGGGCAGGTCATTTACCTGTCTACATTGTGAAATTAGCTTCTCCCAATTAATGCTAATATCAATTCTTTTTGTTCAAATCAGCCTTTTCTGAAAAAAGCAATAAGCAATGTAGGATTAGCATTAATAAGGAACAAAACATAAAAAAAGAAAAACAAGCATATTATGCCTGCTGGGTTTTTGCTGTTACAGTTCCACTTCCACCTCCACTGTTAATAAGGCTCTACGTGAAATTGGTTTCTTTGATGATGGAAAAAATATTGTACTTCTAAAGGACATTTTTTCCTTGCAGATACTGTTATAAGCAGACCAATTGTGTGTATGCAGCGGAAGGCAAATATCAGAAACAGAGTGTGAATCTTTGCTTCTTAAATCATTTAACAATGGCAGTGGTTGTGCAAATAATCATCCAAGAGGAGAAAATTGCAAACCCTTGCCAGCCGCAGTAGCCTGAAGTCCTTTACTTTGTAGTACATCAGTTGCATGGAGATCGCAGATAAAAGAGTCCAGAGGAGCACAGATTATGAAGTGCAAGGGCTATCTCACATTTAATACCCCCACACACACCTTCTTTAGCCTCAGAATCTAAAGAAGCTGTTCTGAGTGCATTGCAGCCGATTTCTAGCTATGGCTTTGTCTGTCACAGAAACTGTGAATTTAATCTCTTACAGGTGGCAGGGGTTTCTTGACTGAAGACAGCTTAGAGGAACAGAGCACTTCACTGTTTTGTATGTTGATGTTTCATGCCCAGGTAGAGAAGAGATGATAAAATCACCACAAGCTTGAGTTTTACACACTGGATAAAAAGCACTGGAGAGGTTTCATTATAACTGTTCTTCAAAACCTCTCCATAGTGTAGCTTCACTGAATGTGATGCATTCAAGTCATCAGGAAAGAGGAGCTGTGATATTTCACAGGCAGAGTAAGGCTATGGACCAGGAAATGACTGAAATGAGATACCACTGAGACATCTCTCTGTGTTTGGGAGGGCTCTAATTCAGTTTTGTCAACCTATAGCAAGAAGAGGATGTGTGAGGGAGTTTGTGCCAGGCACACAACAGAGCTCTTAAACCTGCTCCAAGGAAAGGGTGAAAGATAAAGACACAGCTTGCTCCAGCCAGAGAGCATTCAGACACTCAGGCAGTGTGTCATCTCCTCTTTGTAGATCTGCAGTGTATCTTGGGGCTTTCTAAGCCAGCTGGCCCCTTTCTACAGAGATTGAAGGAGAGACCAAACTCCTGTTGTGTCTAACACCCCTCCTCTCCTGCATCCCGACCTCTTTCTCTCAAAAAATGAGAAAAAAACCCCAAAATACATTGTTTCAGAAAGCTGAGACCAGTGTTTTTTTTCCCAAATACCAAGAATTGCTTGCAGACCACAGGCAAAGGGCTGGTGAGGGTTTGTAAACAATGCCATTTGTTGATCACTGACAGTATCTTCAGTGTGTCACAGTGTCCTTTAATGGGGCAGGACACGTTGTCTATGTGCCTTTGGGCTGCAAAGGACATGATGGGTGGGGGCAGCAAGTGGCTTTGGTTGCACAGATGGAGGGAGCGGGAGACTAAAGCAGAAATATGTCACTTCCTCGTGAGCAGCCTCTGCCTCCAAGAGACTTTGTTTCTTCCCAAAGCCCTTGCTGTGCCAGTTTAACCCTCTGACCACAGTAATCTACATGTGACTCAATCTGCCCCTGTAAAGGGCTGCAGTTTGGCATTTTGCCATTACCTGGAAAATTAGCTCTTCAATAGAGTTACTACAAACAGTATGGTCCTGGGACTGGAGCTCTATAAATGAGGATTTTAAGAGGGGCATGGCACTTGGTAATGCTACAGACAAGAACAAATGAAGCATATAAGCAATTTATTCTCATCTGTCTCAGGAGCTGCCCCACATAAAAGCAAGATCACCTTTGGCCAGTGCCAGAAGTATTTCTAGATGAAGTATTATAATATGGACCGTCCTAGGATGACTATGCCTCTTTTTAAAAACACATGCACTTACTTTTATTCCCAGATAAAATGAGTAGTGTTTTGGAAACATTCACAGGATGGTCTAGTGCAAGTATAGAATCACATTTAGATAAATCAGAACATGGTCAAAGAGCTGTTTCAGGTTTGATTGATTAATTTGATTGCATTCTTCTTGGGAATGAGTTCCATGCTTGCACAGTGCTGTGATTTACTACCCAGGTACAAAACAGGTGCTGTAGTCCAGAGTACAATAGTTCTCTTCAAGTGAAACAAAATCTAACAAACATAGTGGTGTCCTGGTTGGTGGCTTGAAGACAGTTCCTGACAAGAGTACATTACTGCTTGCCTCTAATGCTTCTTGCAAGAAGCACCTGACAAGGAAGAACAGCGTTCCTCAGCTCTGTCAAAGTTTTGGGCCTGCATGCTGCAGATACATGAGTTGCTTGGTGCCAGCACAAAACCAAATGTGACACTTGTACATCATCTCTGTCTCATATTCCAAAGCATGCAGCAAATGTACTACAGGAGGTAGCCTTTTCCATACAATTTTTTTCCAGATGTATCACTTTTACCACTCTAGCATTTGTCCTTGTTGCTCTGCCTTCAAGTTAAATCTTCATATGACTGACTATTCAGCACTTTGCAAAGTAGGCTTGGCTTTGCCTTTGTAGGAAGTAGACATTTGCCCTATTCAAAGCAGATCTTTTCTTGGTGAGAAATTAAGAACAGCAGGAAAATAGAAGGATCTGCAAAGAGTTAAAAAAAATTACCTTCTTGAGAAAAACTAGATGGAAATGCTTAGGGAAGTAGGCTGTATAAAAGCCAAAACGAAACATGCAATTACCGATCATTCCAGCATGTCTGTGGGTATCATTTGATCACTTGTGAGCACTGACCCAGTGAGGCAGTCCCTCATGGGAGCTTTCCAACCACATCCTCATCTGCAGCCCCTCAGGCACTGCTGGAACTGGGGCTACCCTGTGTGACACAGAGGTACAGGCACACCACCAGAGGGGTCTCTGTGGGGTGTATTGCTGATAAGTGCTCACAGACCCATGCTGGATCTCCAGGTTTGGGTGCTAAGGCTGCATTATCAGTGACACAATGTCTTCTTTCTTCTAGCTCTGTGTTTGTGAGTCTTTCCCATTGATAGCCTTGTTGTCTGCTTAGAAATATCTGCCTAAACATGTTCGATGCTGCTGACTGATCTGAAAAAATGTAGGAAAGTACTCTGAATGGTTCCCAGCAGTGGTCACGAGAGCTGCCAAGGAGCACAGCATGGCCAGGAGCAATTTCAGGCTATAAAGGAATGTCCTAATCTCAAGAGGGTGCTGGGCATGTTTGGCGACCCTCTACTCACAACTCAGCTGATGATCCTGCTGCTGAGCCTGAGGACAGGGGTCTGCTTTCCCTCAAAGGCCATGATCCCATTTAGGAGCTGTTGACAGGGAGGTACAACTTGTGTGGTACTCATCAAAAGCAAAGCATGCTTCAGCTCTAGCTGCAGCCACAGAAAAGACCCTTCTGTAAGGAGAGTCTACAAGGGGCTCTCTGTAACCTGGATGTGCAGTGGGTAGAAGGGAGCAGGGAGGCTAGATCTCTTCCAAGACACATCCCTCGCCCTCATGTAGCATGACTTTAGGAGGGTTTTTCACTGCATGTGTGACTGGGCAGTACAAAGGTATGATGTGATGGTGTTTTGGCATGGGTTGTGCTGCAGTGCCTCAGTCCACTGTGCAAAGTGTGGGTGCTGCCAGGGAGGAGGGAAGGTGTGCCAAAAGATGCACTCAAAGGCCATCCCAAGGGCTGAGGACCATGTTGCAGCATCCACATCCAAAATATGGCTGGAAAGAGCCAGGTATTTAATATTGGTTTTTCCTTCATGGTTTGTTTCAGGGAATTCTGTAGTTGTATTCTTACTGCATCTCTTAGTCACAACTTGCTGTTAAATGATGCCTGTCACATGGGATCTAAGATTGTCTTATTTCTTGCTAATATCAAGCTATTAACAACCTGAATTCTATAAAGGTGTTAATGCTTCAGGAATCATGAAATCATGACAAGAAGCAAACAATGTTTGCATTCAGATCATGTCTCTGAAGGTCTAACATTGATTTTAATTTCTGCAGCCTGCTCCTCCTGCTTGGGCCCTGGTTGGGTGAGAAATTCTGAACCTGCTGAAAGCCTCAGTCAGAGATACACGTCTTTGGCAGCAGGACTGGCCAGGAGAAGAAGGACCCCAGAGGAGACTGGGAGAGGGCTAGTACAGAAACAGAAGAGACAGTCTCCTGTTCCTATCAAATGTCACTGTATTGCAGAGCAAAACTGCCTTTCCTTCACCAATACACCATCTGAACGCACTCTGTGAATGTAGAAAAAATCCTTTCATAAAATATCCTTTACCAAATCACAGAAACCCTTCTAACATAAATTTAAATCCACGAGGTTTTCCATAACATCTTTGATAATTAAAAGTTGCTAACCTGAATGCAGCCTAGCATTTGTTTTCTCCAGGCTTTGCAATAGTAATAAAGTGGGGTTTGAGTAGAGGTTGTGGGATTTTTTTCTTCTGCTTTTCCCTGAAGAAGAAAATGCTTGTGCACCAACCAAGGTAGATACTAGTGTTACGACTATAACACTTCCAGAGGCTAGTCATTAACAGGACATTTGGATGTATCACAGATGACTTGAGTGCTCTTATTTGAAGGGCAAACAGTCATGGTTACTTGTGTAGGCACAGAGAATATTTTAAAGCAGCATTTTGAGTCTGCCTTTTGTGTAGCTCAGAAAAAAAAATACAAAATACAGGATCTCTGGTAGCTACAAAAACATTCTTCAGGTTTTTAACACCAATAAACTTAGAATTCACCTTGTTTTTCCTTTCCTTTTCTAATTTTGTTCACTGTTTTATTCTCTGCTGGTACCAAGAGAGGATACATAGCTGCAAGTAAAATAATTGCTTTTATCTAGTATTTCTCCATGCTCTGAAATCACAGTTTTATATGCCCAAGTGACAGTTGGGTAAAGGACTCAAGCAAACAGTTAATGAGCATTTCTTCATTAAAGTCACTGCAGGAAAAGCTTTAAGTTCATCTGTTTTCTGTTTCTCCTGTCCTTCACAGATGAGACCTTGAAATTCCTCTCTGAATAATTTTTCTTTTTTTTTTATTTCACTCTGTTTTGTGCTTATTTTCTTTCATTTGCTATCATAGTACAGAAAAATGAACATGGTTTTATGGTTCTGTTTTATAATTTACACAATATTTATTCCCTTTACAGAAATAATGGAAAGAAATTATGCAAGACAGTGAAACAAAATCTAGTTGGAAGCCAGTAACTACCATTGCATTCAAGGGGTCAATATCAAGTTTAGTCCTGCTTAACATCTTCATTAATGATCTGGATGATGGGGCAGAGTGTGCCGTCAGCAAAATTTTTGACGGCACTAACCTGGGAGGAGTGGCTGATATGCCAGAGGGTTGTGCTGCCAGCAATGAAGCCAAGACAGCAATGTTCCCTTCTGGCAAATAAATTTAATGGTACCCTAGGCTGCATTAGGAGGAGTGATGTCAGCAGGTGGAGGGAGGTGGTCCGTCCCCTTTACTCAGCACCAGTGAGGCCACACCTAGGGTTCTGGGTCCAGTTCTGGGCTCCCCAGTACAAGAGAGACACGGACAAACTAGAAAAAGTCCAGCAAAGGGCCACAATTATGGTGAAGGAAGCAGAGCATCTCTCTGGGAGGAAAGGCTGAGAGGGCTGGGACTGTTCAGCCTGGAGAACAGAAAGCTCAAAACTTTTCTCATCAATGAGTACAAATAACGGAAGGGAGAGTGCAAAGAAAATGGAGCCAGGCTCTTCTCTGTGGTGTCCAGTGACAAGACTAGAGGCAATGGGCACAAAGTGGAGTACAGTAAGATCCATCTGAACATCAGATGCATTTTACTGTGAAGATGACTGAGCACTGGTACAGGTTGCCAGGAGATGTTGTGGAGTCTCCATCCCTGAGGTCATCAAAAGCCACCTGAACAAGGTCCTGAGCAGCATGTTCTAGGTCACCCTGCTTGAGCAGGGGATTGGACCAGATGACCAGATGAAGTAAAAGCTGAGAAGTCTCCAGAAGTCTTCATAGTCCTTTTACTGCTGGAGCCACCTGCCACAGGGAAGGCTATGATTCAAAATAACCTTGTGATCAGTTCCACAAAGAACAGATTTTGCACTAACACATTACTCCTTTTTTCTTCTTTCATCTCTCTTAGTCCCTCTCATATCACACGGCCCTATATCTTATAAGCACAGAAGAGCACACTTAGAAAAAGTCTTGGTGTGAGCAGCTGCCTGGGGTCCATGCCAGCTCCCCTCTAGCTTGCACCACTGAAGTCCCTCCATACCTTAAACATCAGTGCCCCTGTAGCCATTGCAGTGGAGTGGGAAGCTGTGTGCCTTGTAAATGCGTGGGTTTTGTTTCTGACAGCAGTGGTACTATCCTACTATTTAGCATCTGAAGGCAAAGTTGAGCACAACTCAGCCATTTGAGGCTGTAACAGAATTTTTCTACAGTATGTGTTACCGCTGCAGCGCTCCTTTCCAGGAAAGTGGAAAGAGCATCCCATCTGTGAGTCGTTGGACAGGTTCCTGCAGGCCAAGACAAATGCAGAGTTTGAGCTAAAAACTGCTTTTATGGAAAATATGAAACATGACAGCTGTTTGGGTTGGAAGCTTCTTCACCAGCTCAGGGCCACATGCAGCCAAGAGTGTGTGTGCTCCTAAGCACTCCATGGAATGTCAGATGGAATGTTTTATGCTTCTTGAGTGATGCGTTTGCTTACTGTAGAGCCTGCTAAATCTCTTAGGTGCCATGGGCACCCATATATCTCTGTTTCTTCCTCCTGCCCCTCCTTATTAACATTTTGAAAAGGTTTGTTTGTTTTTTTTTCCTCTAAGAGACCTTACAAAAAATGAGTGAAAGCTTATGTTGCTACTTTTCATCTCTTTATTTTGGCTGTTTGGTTTTGCTCTAATTTGGAGAGAATGTGATGCTATGACCTGCATCCCAGAGAGAGGAAATGGGAGATCATGCATGGAAAAAGTTCTCTAGTTTTTCTCCTGTAATTTCAGTGATCACATCATACTAAATGATCAGGCCCTTTCCTGGAAGAGAATTTGGTGTATTTTTCTTCAATCTTCCAAGGTGTATACGCTCAGACCTTCACAGTAAACCTGAAACCAATTTAGAATAGGTATCTTTAGGTCCTTCAAGGTCTATATCATACCCCATTTAAACAACCAATTAAGGTTTAATTTCACTGTACTTTTCAGATACAAGGCAATCACTGTCTCCCGCAGTGCCAATAAGGACTGCAGCAACAAAGGCTAACACTTCAAGTAGTAATTTAAAGATAGAGAAAGGAGATGCAAGTAAAAGATTTTCTGCTTCGAAACCAAGCAATTATAAGCCTACAGCGGCTATTTCCTGGTGTGACAACTGCTGGTAAAAAAAATAAATGAGAGATATACTTAACCTATAGGCTCCACAGTCATTTTGGAGTGAAATATCTTTTCTTGACTTTATGTGTTTCTTTCTTTACTATTTTTTTCTTTTGGTTTTGTTCTGCTTGTGGTTGGTTGTGGGGTTGGTTTTTCTGCTTAGATTAAGGGAGAGAAAGTAACAGCAGGTGCAAAAGATACTAATGCAGAAGTTTTCCCCACTGTGCTGCCCAGCTGATTATTTCAGTACTGACCCATAAGCATCCTTTACTGTGGCAGGGACGCCTTTGAGAAGCCATATATAAACCCTTCCTTGAGTGTCTCTGCAGTAGAGGCTTAGCTATCAGGCTTCTAGCACTTCCAGTTAAGCTGAGTGTCGTGTGTAATGATTTTGTGAAGCAGATCCCTGTTGGTGAGAAGCTAACTTGAAAATTACTTATTTCATTTCACACAAGATGGGGAATGGAGGGAGGGCTAGAAATGAAGTAAACTACTGTAGCTAAATGCAATAAATTCAAATGGGAACAACTTTGTTGACTTCACCAGAGGCTGTGTGCTGATTACAGTATTTGAATCAGACTTCCCCAATTGCCTAACACAATGATTCCTTAGAGTCCTAAGTCACGATTTTACTAATTAAGAATACATGTCTGAATATGTAGATGTACCAATCAAATTACTCAAAAGTTGAATTTGTTCTGTTATATCAGCTTTCCTTATTTACATTTATTAAAAAAAATAAGTGGGGAGTGAGAAGGAGAGACCATGGATTATATGCTTAACATACTGGACATCTGCAGACATTCTTATGACATTTAATAAGCTAAAAAAAGGAAAGTTTAGGAGGTTTGACATCGTAGTTACAAGGGAATGATGGCAATTTCAATGTCAGCTGTTTTCAAGGCATTCAAAGCTACTGCCATAGTTTTTCATACTTAAGGATTTGTTGCATGATCACACTTAAAAGAATAGAAAAAGACTGGAATACTGCCCAGGTGAGGGAAGCAGTGAAACTGCATATGAGGAATGTGAATCCAGCCCAGACATCCAAACATACAGCCCAGGCCTCCATCTATCCCCTGGACACCACCTACAGTCAGTGGAATCCAGTCATTACACCCTCTGTGTTCATCTCATTCTAATGCAGATGCTCAGACAGAGAAAGCTCATAAGCTGGTCCCTAAATGTGCCTATTTCTACAGTGAGCCCATGGTGACTAGCTCAGCTATGGACATCTTAAGTGATATGAGATAAATTCCACCCAAGTTGGCTGTCAAATGCTCACTCAAGTAGAGAGACTGTTTTGCGTCCTTTTATCCCATTAATTTCTATAAGAGTGTAGGTGTTGTTTGTGACAACAGAGTATAAAACATTTTCAGGCACATCTGTGACTGAAGTTGTCAATGTATTTTTAATATATGGTTTGGGACAGACTTATTCACAGTTTGTTGTGCTCCATGTGGTGGATGAAAAGAAGAAGACGACAACCCCACCATTACTGGTCTCTTAATCTCTTTGAAGTTAATGTATCCTTTCTATCCCTCAAATTCCTGCATGCTTAATGATTTTACTAGGTAGGAGGGAGGACTAATAACTCTGACTGTGGCCAAATTGAGAGAAAGAGTTCAAAAAAGAACCTTATTTCAAAGTGAAGCAGGTATGAGGTATGGGGGGGATGCTCAGTAGCCTCAGTTGTATCTCATCCAGGCACCTGCCCCATTAAGCTATACAGAAAAAAAAATGCAACTTGCAACTGGGAGCTGAGAAGCAGAAAGCTTGGGACGCAACTTCTGAGCCCAGGTTGGTGGCTTTCTGGGGTGGCTAGAGGACCCCCAGGCTTGGGCTGTCAGGGCAGGGTGGTTTTTATTAGTCCAGCTGCCTTCCCTCCTCTCACAGACACGGTACTGGGATGGCCCTGCAGCCCACCTGCCTGCCAGCAGAGCCCTGCCAGCACCAGGAGAGGCTGCAAACGATGTGGTTGGAAATCAAAGAGATCTTCACAGAGGCTGCTGAAAAGGTTGCCCACATCTGGAGTTTGGTGGTGGTTGCCACAATGAAGAAGCTTCAAGATGGCACACCAGGAAAAAAAAAAATCCCACCAACAGCTTGCTTGTTACACTTGTGGTTATAAAAATTGCAGAAGGCTCAGCCAGAAACAATGGGAATAAAAATGTCTGTTCTGAACTGAGGAAAAAACCTAACATTTCCTAAAAAAACTGGAAAAAAAAGTGTGAGGAGGGAGGGCAATCAAAGCTTTAAATTTTGTTTGCAACCCTATCTTTGTACACGCATGTTTGTTTTAGTTAGCCTAAACTGCAATACAAATACACCTTGAATCTCAGAAAATAAAGTCATAGTTACATAATTAAAAGAAAAAAAACATTTTCACTGTTTCAAAAGTTCTGTATCACTGTTCTGAGCAAATATTTATATTTAGCCCATAATTTAGATTCAAGAGAACAGCAATTTTCTGACAGGAAATATTAAATTACCAAGTTTGCAGTCAGCCATAGTACAAAGCTTAGCTGTAAATCATTATTCTTGTATTCGTACATTAAAGACCAATGTTTGACCTTCCTTAGTATCTTGGCAAATCACACCTTTTGCCAGGCATTAAAGGAGAGGAGTAAGACAGGGAAAGCATGCTCTGTCTTCTCCAATTTAAAAATAAACTCGTATTTTAGAATAATAAATTTAGACTAAAAGCTGGAGAGTGCACTAAGCCATAACTGTCTACTAAGTTGAATTCAAACCATTTTTAATTCAAATAATTTTAAAAAGTCTAATTTCTCCATTACAAAAAAGCATGCAATCACTCTGTAAATAAATAGAAATTTGCCTGAGCACCATATGAAAGAGCCCCTCCCCCATAGGCTGTCTTCTTGTCACAGACAAATGCTTAATAGGTTGTGGCTGGAAAATCCCAGGGAAAGCTGGAGATTTTTGAGATGAGCACTGATTGTGCAGGAGCCTGCAGCTATTGCTGACCTGCCTCTTTCACAGAAAGCGGATTATTACATAAAAGAGTGCTAGAGATACTGTATGAAAAATACATTTTAATTTCTTTCTCAGCAAGAGAAGAAGATAGAAGGGAAATGGGAATAGCCAAAGCAACCCCTTCTGCAACTCATTTAGGTGGGATTCCTTTATTATTTTTAGTGTTATTATTGTTGTTACTCTGAAAGTTCTTTAGAGGATCTCATATGGATGCACATGAATGGATTCCCAGTCCCATGGTCACCCTTTATCTCCTCTAGACACATAGAGCTGGTCTTTTGCATACAGAAAACCGTATATGAATACACATAATTTTGGGTCTTTTTCTCACACTTTGCCTCCTGCTACTCCCTTCTTACCTATCAGACAGATTGAACCAAAAGAAAGACACTAATTGTCTTTCTAATTACTGTGCACGTGGGGGTGCATCAGCCTAGGCTTTTCTCTTAATTGTTAGCTGGGGGCCTTTTCATGTTGCATTTAATGGCATGGAGCTGCCTGCTTTCCCACCTTGCACTAAAGAGCATGAATGCAATGCCATAACCTCAATATCTTTCTTAAGTGCTCTCTACTCCTTCTCCCCATCTGTTACAGTTGCAGTCACCAGGTGACAGCAGCTGTTTCTGCTCACCTATTTTCAGCCTCAAGTTTCTCCCCAGGTCCATGTGGCCCCCCTGCCCCCCACCCCCTTCACTCTCCTATCCCACTCCAGCCTGGCGCTGATGTTGCACTTCAAGCAGCTTGTTCACCTGTATCCATGGCAACCAGGATGACATCAGCTTGAGGACTCAACATCACAGTGAGGACTCCAAGCCAATTATATGCTAATAATGCCCTTTTAATAGCAGCCGAAATATTTTTGTTAAATTAAAGAAAAGGGGGTGGATGTGTTAGGAGATGTAGAAAATGGAGGAAAATTTCGCTTTCCTTGTTGGTTGCCTAAGCAGTGACAACACTGCATTTTCCCTAGGCACCACAGCAGTCTCAGCTGCTGTCAGAAATCATCCTTTCATATCCTTGAAGCAGCTGTCTGCATCCTCAGCACTTCTACGACCAGCTGCAAATGCTTGGGTGGCCACTAATGTCTCATCTGCTGTTGAGATGGGTGGAGGGGTGACACTGCTACTACCTCAATTACTGTTCAATTAGGCAAGGAGGCACACAGCTTTCCTCTGGGCAAACATATGCCCTTGCCTTTCATGGACCAGCTCAGCAAGGCTTGGGGCAGGGTATCCATCCTACCTTTGCCAGCTTGATGCTGCAGCAGGCAGAGAGAGAGGAGGGAGGGATGTTACAGGGATGTCACCTTGCTCTCCTTGTAGAAGGTCCCGTACACATATCCATAAACACCCTGACCTATGCTTGCCTGCCTCTCCACTGCTTCCTGTGCTCATTCTGCCCAGGAGTAGCTGGGGAAGAGCTGCCTGGAGCAGCTCTGCTCTAGCGAGGGACCTGTGGGCTCTGCAGTGTGGGGCTGGGACCCATGGCAGATCTTATGGGGCTGCAGTGCCGACACAGCTGAGCAGGGCAGAGCTACTGCCGTTTTAAGCACAAGCAAGCAGCCCTAATGTCTTGTCCTCCCCCACACAGGCAACTTTCCTTAACACGGAAATTTCCTAGGCTTGGAGCAGGGATCAAAAATAGCTTCCACCTAATCAGATTTGTGTATGAGCAGCCATCCTAACCCGCTTGCTGGCAATTAGTATTAACAATGTAGGTCAGGTCAGCAGGCTCTCAACAGCAACTTCCTAGCAGTGGGGGAGCAGTCATGCCCCCAGCCCTCATTGCCTGCTTCAAAAACTGCCTCTCCAGCTCCCTCCATCACATAGAGCCAGAATGCTTCCCCAAGCTGGCTGCCTTTGAGAGCCACCTTTGTAGCTGCTGGCTGCATCGATCCTTGGGTACCCCTGGGCAAGCAGGGTGCACCAAGGCCAACTTGCTGGTGGTGCTGGGCTGTGGGCATTGGGGAGAATCGCTGGGTGTCTGCACCCGTGGGGCTGGCCTTCAATGGCTGCCTGGCAAGGCTGGGGAGCATATTGCATCCCTCATCTACCGCTCACCTCTCCAAAACCCTCAGAGTATGACTTGTGCATATAGAGCAGGCTTTTTGCAAAGGGAGGAGTACCTCACCTTCTCAGCTCTTAGATGGTTTGGATCACAGCGAGTCCTTTTGCCAGTCTTTCATCATGTTTTATCTTCAGTTCATTGCCAGCAATTCAGGAAGCAATCCCACCCCTCGTGAAAAACAGTTGTTAATGCTCCATCATGTCCCATTATATCACACAAGGTCAGCTTCAGACTGTCCTGACTCCTACAGGGCTTTTCCTGTAAAGAAGGCTTGTGAAGCTATCGGTCCCAAGGATGAGGTGAGACTGAATGCAGGGAGTAAACCCCTCTTGGCTAATGGGACGAGTGGTCCGGGCTCGTTACCAAGAAGCTCAGAGGACTCAAATCTTACAAACTTCAGCTGGAAGGTGAAGCCTGCTTGTTTGAAAGAGCTGCTGTAGCAGCAAATGTCACATGGGAAAGAATGTGTAGAGGACCAAAAAAATGAAAAGAAGAAGAAAAAACAGAGGCTAGGATGAGAAATAGGAAAGAGAGTAAATAAGAGAGGAAAAAATGTAGTGGAAAAACTGTACCCAGTTACACATGGGAAAAAAAGCAAGTATATGGGAAAACTAAACATTGAAGCTGGCCTTTCAGGCTTCATCCTGACTGTTATGTGTGAGCAGCTCCAGTATCAAACTTCAGAATATATGGGAAAACCAGGAAACAAAATTACTTGGATAAGGCCAATTTCCCTACTAATTTTTATGAAATTTAATGGTTAGAGACACTGCTAGGGATGCTGTTGTAATGTTATTTTATGGTTTGATGTAGTTATTGCCATTAAAGGGCCTGGTCATCTATCAATACTATCTATTGTCATGGATAGAAATTAGATTACTGATAGACTAACATATTGAATTATTTACTTTTATAATAATGGACAATTTTTATCTTACTAAGAAAGTAGCTAATTTGTGTAACAATCTTTGGTGTTGATCTATGAGGATTTGTGTTGCTTTTGTCCTGTCTTATTTGTGTGAATTCCTTCTCCTTAATACAAATGTAACTGCATTGCTTGGTGAACAGTGGCCTTTCAGCTGAACAGTGAACTGATTTAAATTGAGTATTGGACTGCTTCCCTTTGTGCTCCATAGTCCTATAAATTGGGGAAGCTATTAGGGGAAGGCTACTATGAGCAAAATAAATTTTTAAAACCTTAGCTGGTTCAACTCTTTCTCCTGTTATTCCAACACATTATTTCCGAATTTCCAGATGTCAATAATATACAATAGAACAGTATCCATCTACTGCTGCCTATATTCTTGGCAATCTTTAAAAGTGTGCTGAGGAAGACCTGTCAGCAAGACTGGGCAAAAATATACATGAAAAATTTGAGGGAAAAAAATAATAGAGGAAAACACAAGAAGGAGGTGTGGGAGGTTTTTTAATATTCTTGGGGCAAGAATATTTTTTTTCTGTTGGACAGAGGGTGATGGGAGCAAGAGGGCTTTAGATCTCAAATGCATTTTCCATGCAGAAAGAGTTGAAGAAATTCCTCCCAACATGCTTCATCCACCAGCTGCTCAGGACCTAACACAAATGAACTACCCACTGGTGATATCAGCAGAACACAGACTTCATGTAGTCCCACAGAGGCTAATTTCCTCAGTGCCATCACCTTCCCCTCTAGGGCTCAGGGAAGCAGTCAGAGAGAGAAAGATTTTTTTTCTTGGTGACATGGCCTGTGGGCTGTGCCAGGCTATGCGCTCAGAGTGCTGAGCGGTGTAGCTGAGAGAAACTCCCTCCTGGGGTATAACCTGTAATGCATTGTGTGTGCTAGCTGAGTGATGGAGCTGAAGGAGGATGTATGAAATATTGTTTGGAAAAACCTGTACTTGCTTAGTTGCAGCTAGAGAGAGAAAAGGCTTACACTGTCCTTATTCTGGAGGCAGGAGAGGAGGACCAGTGTGGACACAAGCTCCTGTGAGAAGAGTGGAGACCCGTTTACAAGGGAGCTACTTTACCTGGGAGGAAGGAGCTGGCTTAGGGAGAGCTGGGGCCTTCAAGCTCTTCCTTGGCTAGAAGTGGAGAAGAGGATAGCCAGCTCCTATGCAGAAAAGATCCTCTCTGTGAGCAGGAGTAAAGCTGATTGCTTATTATTTTCCCTGCTGTGAATTGAAGAAATGTTCACCTTGAATACATCCAGAAGAGGCACTAAGCAGGGCTTGAGCTGCTGCTGGTGGTAGCAGGACCAAGGTGAACCTACCATGCAGTTTACAGCTCAGGTGCTGTCCCCGAACATTGTGTTTTTCCCAGCTGACTGGGACAACAGTGCAACCTGAAGGAACAGTGCTGTCCTTAGCTAACTGCACTGCCCACACTATCCTTCTTGAGGTGTCAACTTCCATAATCTCACTGTTTTCCATCTACTTCCAAAGCTCACAGTAAAACTATGAATTACTTCAACAGGGAACGGGAGCAGGCCCAATTAGCATTCACTGTTATCTGCTCATTGACAGCACTGTATGTCACATTATCTTCTCACTGTAGGCATCCAGTGTGCCATCCTGCAGGATACATCCTATGCATTTTGAGCAGCTGGATTCTCTGTGTTAAATCAGGAGTCTGCCAACTGCCTTTATCTGCCAGGCTGTCCTACTGCATCCCGTCTGCATTTGCACGGGGTGTTCAGCCTGTGAAACAGTGCGTATTTTCATCAGTTTGCTGGCAGAAGGGCTGGCTGAAGATTATGGTTTGTTCCAGGCAGGCAATAGCTGGAAGTGTGAGTTTGCAAATACACCAGAGCCTTTATGTGGATCCTACAGAGCTATGCCAGGAATTGGAAAAGCAATATCTAGCATTAGCTCCCAAATGAAAAAAAGCAAGTACTTAAATTAACAGTCTGACTTTGGGAACCTTTGCCTGCTCAGACCTTCTGTAAATAAGATTATATGTTTATGTGGTTCAGTACAGGTTCAGAAACCTAGTTTTAGCCACCCAAATCTGAAAGTCCTGTTTTAAAGATCATGTAGGTCTTTGTATACTTTCAATCTACTCAATCCACGCTTACTCAGCATATCCATGAAAGTAACACAGGCACAAGCTGACCTAAACTTGCCTGTCTCTACCATTTCCCACACTCAGTTTTGCTGAGAGTAGCTCAAGGGTAGCTCCCTGGAGCCTCTGTGCTCTAGCAAGAGCATCTGTGGACTCTGCAATGTGGGGCTGTGACACGCAGCGGATCTCTTAGGACTGCAGTGCCAACACAGCTGAGCAGTAATACTGAGGATGAAATCAAAACAGCAGATGACTTTGCTGCATCACTATCACAGCACAGTCCTTCCTGGAACATCAGCAGAAAAGAAAAAAAGATAATATAAAGAGAATGGCATCTGAATGCTTTTTATGAAAATATGACCATCGGATCATCGAGTCCAACCATTCCTATCAGACACTAAACCATGCCCCTCAACACCTCATCCACCTGTGCCTTAAACACCTCCAGGGAAGGTGAATCAACCACCTCCATGCATATTACCTGCCCCATGTGCTGTGCTCCAGGTCCATCCTCACTCATAGACATCCCTAACAGATGATTTAAACCTCACCTTGTCTGAGATTCTGTGAACTGCCTGCTTGGCTGCTTGATTGACCAGCTTGATGTAGAAATGGGAGAGAACTCTGTGCTTTCAAAGCTACATTTGATGATAAGGAGCATTTCTGCAGCAATATCACATGATGGATGCCCATGGTACCTCCTCATGCTGTATTTCAGCCTCCCATCCTTGTTAAGCCCTAGACCAGGGGTCCCTAGGCGGGGCTGGGTGACCTCTGGGCTCCCTGCGCCCTCTGAAAACATATCGGTCACAGAGCTGGGTCATGCAGGCTTTGTTTTTTCACCATTTTCTTCATCAGAAACACAGATTGAAAGATTAACTAGCCTCAGTAATGGCCATACCTGTAGCACTCGACTGCTGGGAATTAGCCTGTCATTCTCTGCCTAGCTTACAAATGGAGGAAAAGTGTTCTAGTCTCCATTCAGCTGTACATCTTTTCACCCCAGAACTGCATCTACAGCTCTTGTTCAAGCTGCAAGCATATATTTTCCTCTTTTCTCATTACACTTCCAGCTCTCTCAAATACTAAATAGCAGGTGCTTGGAATAAAGCATATTATTCTGACAAAGATTTTCATCATGAGGTAAATTGGCACATACTAACTGCTTTAAAATACTTACAGAGTAATTGTATACAGCAGAACAGGTTACTATACAGATGTCTGTCTCTAATAGTTTATGATTACACACATTTCCCTGAGAAAAAGAGAGACTGTTCTGCAAGTAGAGCTTGTTGTTTCAAAGACAGAAAAAAAAGAAGAGGAAAAAGAAGAGAGAGCAGTCCATGCTAACCCCATAGGATGTTCTTAAAAAAACAGATGGTTGTATTTTGCAGGAGCTTTTGAAGAAAACTTTAAAGAATTATGCAAATTTTGCCATTGCTTTTTTTGGTTTGCATATTTCTTTTCAGTCTCCTTCTCTACCACATATGATTGCAAATCTGCTTCAACCTATAAATAGCTTTTTTCTTGCAAGCAGAGAGCTTTGTAATAGCAAGATACATATTCCAGAGACAGGGGCGGGCAGGTCAGGTTATTATCATTATTCTTTATCTTTTAGGAAGTTCTGGATTGTAAAGCTCCATGCTTTACTCCTGGTTATTATGTCAGATCAAAAACATAATTCCTGCCCCAAGGAGTCTGCAGAATCAGAGGAACACCTTCAAACTGTAAATTAAATTTCTGTCTGAAATGCCTTTACCCACTATTTTGACAGGTAGCACTTATTGCCAGGAGGTTAAAGCAAACAGAAAGCAGAATGTTTCTCCATTTTTGCACCTTGTTATGCAGCTTTGCCAGCACCCTGTGCAAAGTCAGTGTTTGGGCATTGCTGCTGGCCCCTTGCCCTTCCTGTGTTATTCACCGAGCATGAAGGCGTCGCACATCTACCCGCTGCTCTGTCCTGTGCTCATTGACTTGTCCTTCCTTGTGTAGAGGATGGAAGACTCTCTGCCCTAGCAAGAGCCACAGCATTGCCCATGTCCCTGGCCAAGCTGTCCCTGGCTTATATTCAGGAGTCGCTCATAGGCAAGGGACAGAGGCATGTTCTGATCAGTGCCTGGGATGCCTTGGACTCCTGCAGTTCTTTGAACACCACAAAAACTGCTTCCAAGTGGGATTTCATAACAGCAATGTTTCCATCACTTTCCCTCCTAGTTAAGACATCACAGAAAGTTTCCATCACTTTCTCCTCCTAAGTTAGTGATGGCTTAAATAAAAAATGCAATGCATGATTTCAGATTTCATCCATAAGTGTACTGAATAAAGCTTGCTCTGAGTTTCAACAGCCCCTGTGCTGCAATGTGGAAGGACTAGTCTTTACTGTCTATGTCTACACAGAAAGGATCTTTGGGCACTGGAACAGGCTGCCCAGGGAGGTAGTTGAGTCACCTTCCCTGGAGGTGTTTAAGGCACAGGTGGGTGAGGTGCTGAGGGGCATGGTTTAGGGTCTGATAGGAATGGTTGCACTCGATGATCCGATGGGTCTCTTCCAACCTGCTGATTCTATGATTCTAGTGGTAGGTGAGTGTCACAGGGTGCCCTGGGTCCCTCATCATCTGGACTGGGTACATGGAAGAGTATGCTTTTTCTTTTAGTCCCTGTACTGTTCCCATGGAGACAAATCCTTGGGTAGGGGTGACCAGTGCACATGCCCACCTCCTCCCTACTGTAGGGATAAGAAATGTCCAAGGTCCATACACAGACACAAGAGCTTGGAAGAACTCTTATGAGCTGTACATTAAGTATACCAGAACCATTATCCACTCATGGTGGTAAGATCAATAATTCTGGGTGAGCAGTGAACTGGGGACCAGACAGCTCCTCTTGTAGCAACCCTCACCACATACCAACAGGGCTAGAAGAGGTGCCCCAAACCCTTTATTTTTCTCCCTCTTGGGTTCTAGAAATCCTCTTCTTTTCCTTCTTGGGATGGTTGCCCGTGACCACAAATTCACCTCCTCCATTACTGCTGCTCTTTGTGACCATGCAATAGAAACAAACAGCACCATTTTCATAAAGTGATGGTTGCTATAAATGTCTCAGCTCTTACCAGGCTTTTGTTTTTCTTTATCTTGGATACCTGTTAGATAAAACAAATCAGGTATAGTAAAACTCGGCTTTATCTTTATACATTGGCAAATGCTGTTGAATTTGACATTAGTTTCTAAATATGCAAACATTTTTGCTTTTGGATTTCTGTTTAACAAAATACCAGCCAGTAACAACACATGCTGTAATGGTTCTGTCCTTTGATTCAGCAGGTCTAAAAAGTATTCAGAGGCTGATGATTCAGCTTTTTGCAATAGGTGATTTAGTACTTTAGTGCTTCGTCCATCAGCCCTTTTGCCTAAGGAATAAAAGAAAATGGCAGTGGCATATCTGAATCTGTTTTTCACTGAAAACTGCTTAAGTTAAGGCAGGCCCAGTGAAGTGTAACTAATTGCCACATATTACTATGCCAAGTCTGGCGTGTCAAGATAAAATAATTTAGATATCCGTCGTTGAGCTATAGGCTCATTAGAAAGTCTCAATGCAATGGACATAAGAGTGTAAGACAAACCCAGCTTGACCTGGTTTTCCCTCCCAGTGTGTAAACAATCCATGTCTGCTTTCCCCCAGAAAGTACAATTATTTTTATATGAGAAATGTGGGCTTTTTACTAGCCTTGTCTGATAATTTTGGCTTAAGAAATCAACATATATCTGTTCTTTATTACTAAAGCTTTGTTAAGGTACCTTCAATACTTATAAAACTTCAACTATGGGTCAAGCTGCTCCATTGCGTGCCTCCAGGTATTTTTCAGTTTGCATTAATCATGATACTTCATGTTGAGGAGGTACCAGTCAGACCCAAAATGCTAGTAGTTTTTAAAATCTAACTGACCAGCAGCTTCCAACCTGAGCCTCCGCATAATGCAGTTAGCTTGTTCAAACTGATTTATTCAAATCTCCTTAGAAGTCATTCTCTCATGTCCTCCTTCATACCTCCTCCATTGTGTCAAAAAGTGGCAGGTAAGACCACATACATTACAGCTGCGTGGCAGTCAGAGTATGTAGAAAAGCTCTGTTTGGAAGATCTTTGTTGCAGAAGATTGAACTGGTGACTTATTGGTTGTTTCACAGTTGTTTAGATCAAGTGGCTACTTGTGACAATATCTTGTAGCTACATGGTCCACACTTTCCTATAAATATTAATCAGGCTCCTATGTCTAACCCTGGACATGAAATTGCCCTGATTTTTGTGGAGCATCTGTAAAGATAACACAAATGGGAGAGAGATTGGTTCATGTGAAATCTGGGTACCATGCTCAGGTATCCATATCTGGAGAAAAATGCTTCATAAGACAGCAGGACTGCTGAGACAAAAAAGCCTTCAGATGAGCTTATGTGCAACATTCAGATCCCTGAGAGGAATACTCAAATTATAACTTGATCTGAATTTTCAGAAAATGCGGTTTTCAGAGGCAGGCTTCTCCTGACATAAGGACTTAAGGAAATCATCACCATCAGAGCATAATACCCCATTCATCTGTCCTGCCCTGGCACATTCTGGGAAAGAAACTAAAGGGGCAACTAATTTCCATTCATTGGGATATAAACTAGTATAGCTCCAATGAAGTCTGTAATTTTTCACCTGTTGAATAAAATGCCCTGTGACAGATATTCAGTCATGTTAAATATCCATTCAACATGACCAATAATGCTCACAGGAATGAATGTTATCCTTGAGAAACCATGATTTGCTTGTAGATGCTCCCAGAAACCCAGGATACAATAAGATAGCCTTTTATAAGTTTGAAGGTGGAAATAAAAGAGGAAGCCTTATAGCATAAGTTATTTTAAAATAGCCTGCTATAATTCATTTGAGATTAAACAGGACATGAAACTGATCCTACCTTCACAGAAAAATCCTGTAGGACAGCAGGACTTCCTGAAATCTTTAAGAATAGGCTCAGGAATAGGTCATAAGGAATAATTGCATCTTCATGTATATGCTTTTATGCTTTTTCTAATGTCCACAGAGGCCATCAGTTGGACTCTGCCCATTGACATCAACTTAGTCCTAGAAGTGATGTGTTAAATCTATCCAAGATAAGGACAAAAGAAATGGCTGTTAACGTTAGTGAGGAGAAATTCAATTTGGCTTAAAGTAGAAATAGCAACCTGACTAGACTAGATGAACTAATATGAATGAAGTTAAAGATATATTGCTAGAGTTACGGCTGTATCAGAAAAGGAAGGAATTCTCCTGTATCAGGAATCGGGAGTTCTTTCAGAGCTTGCCTTAAGCCACTTAAGGGGAAATACTAGATTCAGAATTGAACTCATAAATATTTCCTCCAAGTTGATCATTTTGACATTGCAGTCTGTCTTTCTTGCCAATAGATGGGTCAATAATTAATGAATATTCCTGTTACTGGGATAGTTAAAGACTAACATACTAGATGATTAGCTAGCATTTTGAAAGGAAATAAACAGAAGTTAATTCTTACCTACATAGACTAATGCTGACTTACACTAAAGGATTCTATACTTTAATTTTGACTTAGAATCACTTCCACCAGTGCCCACTGGAGCTGATTTACACTATCATCCTCTGCTGATGCAGTGTGTTGTCTCAGTGATCGGCTACCTTCCGAATAAAAGACCCAAGGCTTCAGAAGGACTTGTGGGTGATGTGATGGTTTGAGGCCACATTTGGAACAGCAAGCACAAAATGATATATTTTTTTTTTCTTGTAAAAATGAAGAAGATTGTCAGCAGATATGCCATCTTGGACTTCAGGAGAGCAGACTTTGGCCTGTTTAGGAGCCTGGTTAACAGTACCCCTTGGGAGGCAGTCCTAAAGGGTGAAGGAAGTCCAGGAAGGAAGGATATTCTTCAAGAAAGAAATCTTAAAAGCACAAGAGGAGGCCATCACCATATTCTGAAAGACAAGCCAGAAGTGAAGAAGACCAGTCTGGCTGAATAGAGAACTTTGGCTGGAACTCAGGAAAAAAAAGAGGAATTATGACCTTCGAAAGAAGGGGCATGCAACTCAATAGGACTACAAAGATGTCATGAGATTATGCAGGGAGAAAATGAGAAGGCCCAAAGCCCAACTAGGTTAATCTGGTTACTGTTGTAAAATACAAAAAAAAAATGCTTCTATAAATACATTAGCAGCAAAAGGAGGGCCAAGGAGACTCTCTATCCTTTTTTGGATATGTGGGGAAACTTAGGGACAAAGGATGGGGAAAAGGCTTAATACCTTCTTTGCCTCAGCCTTTAATAGTATGACCAGCTATTTTGGGGGTATTCAGCCACCCCTGAGCTGGAAAACAGAGACAGAGAGCAGAATGGAGCCCCCATAATTCGAGGGGAAATATTAGTGAGCTGCTACACTACCTAAACACATACTAGTCTATGGGATCAACTCAGGGGTACTGAGGGAGTAGGCAGAAGTGCTCACCACGCCACTTTCCAAAATTTATCAGAAGTCTTGGCTAAGCAGGGAGGTTCCAGATGACTGGAGATAAGCAAACGTGATGCCCATCTACAAGAAGGGCTGGAAGGAGGATCCAGGGAACTACAGGCTTGTCAGTCTGACCTCAGTGCCTGGGAAGGCTATGGAGAGGATCATCCATAGTGTCATCATGTGGCATGTACAGGACAACCAGAGGATCAGGACCAGTCAGCATGGGTATATGAAAGGCAGGTCCTGCTAGACCAACCTGATCTCCTTCTATGACCAGGTGACCCTCCTAGTGGATGAAAAAAGAGTCATGGTTGTTGACTACCTACAGTTTAGTAAAGCCTTTGACACTTTCTCACAGCATTCTCCTTGAGAATGTGGCTGCTCATGGCTTGGACAGGTTTACTCTTTGCTAGGTAAAAAATGGGCCCAAAAAGTTGTGGTGACTGGAGTTAAATCCAGTTGGTAGCTAGTCACAAGTGATGTTCCCCAGGGCTCAGTGTTGGGGCCAGTTCTGTTTAATATCTTTATCAATGACGTGGACAAGGGGATAGAGTGCACCCTCAGTAAGTTTGAAGATGACACCAAGCTGAGCTGGAGTCTTGATCTGCTTGAGGCTCTGCAGAGGGATCTGGATAGGCTGGATCACTGGGCTGAGGTCAGTTGTATGAGGTTCAACCAGGCTACCTATCAGGTTCTGCACATGGGCCCACAGCAACCCCATGCAACACTACAGGCTTGAGGACAAATGGGTGTAAAGCTTCCTGGCAGGTGTTGGTCAAAAGCCAGGTGAATATGAGCCAACAGTGTGCCCAGGTGGCCAAAAAGGCCACCAGCATCCTGGTTTATATCAGAATAGCGTGGCCAACAAGACTGGGGAAGTGATTGTGCCTCTGTGTTCAGCACTGTTGAGGCCGCATTTTGAATATTGTGTTCAGTTTGGGGCTCCTCACTGCAACAAGGACATTGAGCTGCTGGAGTGCGTCCAGAGAAGGGCAATGAAGTTGGTAAAGGGGCTAGAGAATAAGTCTTCTGAGGAGTGCCTGAGGGAATTAGGGTCATTTAGTCTAGATAAAAGGATGTTGAGGCTAGACCTTATAGCTCTGTACAACTACTTGAAATGAGGTTGCAGCAATGTGGATGTCAGTCTCTTCCCCAAATAACAAGCAATAGGATGAGAAGAAATGGCCTCAGGTTGCACTAGAAGAGGTTTAGATTGGGTGTTATGAAACATTTTTTCACTGCAGGTGGCAACAAGCATTGGAACAGACTGCCCAGGGAAGTGGGTGAGTCACTATCCTGGAGGTATTTAAAATATATGTAGATGAGGTGCCTAGGGACACAGTATTAGTGGTAGACTTCACAGTGCTAGGTTAAGGGTTGGACTCAGTAGTCTTCAAAGTATTTTCCAACCTAAACAATTCTATGATTCTACAATTGAGAAATGTCAGGACTTAGTACTATATTAAGTATCTTAACGCATCCATTTGGCTTCCACTACTGATACAGAAGACACAGGTCTCCTGAAGACCCTCTGTTGTATCTGCTGATCCTGTGCAGGTATTTCAGATACAGATGCTTTGGCAACAGAGCTGAGTCCCCCCCGTATTGTAATTGCATATAGATCATAACCAAATCCTCTACTCTGCTCCAGCTCAACCACTGTTGTCTCTGTCTCAGAGAAATCTTTTGTGCTCAATGCCTTGTCAACCTGTATGGCTTCTTATTGTTTAATTAGTTGTTCCAATACAATCATGAAGTCTTTTAATATTTTTCTTTCTTCCCAAGGAGAATTTGTCTCAATCACTGGAAAATGACCTTCAGCTTCTATTGCGAACAATGAAACAAAAAGCTTTCTGAAAAAGTATCAGCTTCATCTGTAATTTTCCATTGTCAAGCCCTCAAAGACTCAGTAGTTGCTGGCAATTTCTCATGTTTTTAAAGAATTGCTTTTTGATTATCTTGATTTTCTCAGCTACGTATCATTTATGAGTTTAACATTCATCTTTATCAACTTCATCTTTACCTTCCTCCTCTGCTGCTCTCAGGATAATCCTAGAAAATCTTACCATAAATAATTTGAAGTTCCTTTATTCGTTTGCTTCCATCTCTTGAGGTCTCAATGGTATATGCAAACTCAATACATTTCAATTCTTGGAAGGACTGTTTCAATTCCCTTCCTTTGCTGAGGAATGAAGATTCTCCTTACACAACAGTTCAGGAAAGACTTATGAGGTAAAGCAGGAAGAGTTGTTCCCTGCCTGTCACATAGACCATGTTGAATGAGGTTGTAGGAGCACAGGGGAAATTGCACTGCAGGAAGTGCCAGCGAGGATGGTCGGCCTTACTGCGTCCTTAGCTGACTGCTTCCATATGCATCCAGTTTTCTGAGCAACTCATTGCTTGATTTTTTTCTTTTTTGGTTTCTTTTTTTGATCTCTTAGTATAAAATGGAGGAAAAATATCCCCAAAGTGACTTAAGGGAAGGGCCCAGACCTGCAGCCTGAAGTATTATCTATATTCCTCTGCTGTAGCATCTTTTCTATCAGTTTGAACATTTTTCTTTCAGCGCCTCACCCCAGTGATGTTCAGGTGAACTTGCTGCTTCACCAGTGTTATCTGCCTTGAACCAAGATAAATTTTTACCCTTCTGAGTCTTTGAGTCAAGACACTTGCACCAGTCTGGGAATGAGCTTTGTGTACTTTTGGTCTGTTTTGCTTTAGGCTGTCCTTGCATTCCTTCCTTACTTACAAAACCCCTGTTCCTTGGAGAGAATCACAGTCAGAAGTGCAATACTCGACCCTATCACTCCTACTAGCAGGGGTAAATCTGCACGGGCAAGCTCTCTGGAATTTTAGCAATCTGTGTCCTAGTTGCATGAGGACAGAGAGTCCTGAAGTTAGCTGCAAGTCTGAGTGTCTCCTGAAATCACATATTGTATTATCCCTAGGTTCCACTTCCATCTCAGTTAATCTGATAGAAGTGACCCTTCGAATTCCATTTTTTTTTTTTACTTTTCTCTTAGGTTTCACTTTTATTTAACTCCCAGGCCTAATAAAAGTGTAATCATGCCCTCCCACCACCATTTCCTTTTGTTCTGCATATCCTTTCCTTTAATAGCTTCCTAATTCTCCGCAGTTAAGTCTTCTACATTTATGTTCCTGCCTTTCACATCTACCATTTATCTAGGTTTTACTATCACTATACTACACTGACTAAGAGCTGTTAAGAGCTGTTTCACATGGTAATTAGGAAAATAAATAGTTAAGAGTTTGGGTCACTATTGAAAAGGGGTTGTGATTCTAGACAGAGTCCTGAGCTAAAAAAAATTAAAGGAGTTTATCCTTAAGCAGAACTTATCTTTTAATTTGTTACAGTTTCATTCAATCTTTCCTTTGAAACACTCAAAGGCAGGTTTTTAAAAGAAGTCCCTGGAAAGCTCCTCTATGCTAGACAGGAACCTTTTCAATAAAGAAGCTCACTTAATTCCTGCGCATCCTTTGAGTCAGATTTGCAAAGAGGAATTGTGCTGCAATTACACACGATATCACCTCTCTGGTAAACATTATTCTATCAATGTCAAGTAATCTCACAGTAGCTTAATTGTAAAACTATCTGAAGGAAAAAAGAAAAGCGTATTTTCCTTAAGTGTGTTATGTCTTTCTACTCTATCGTAGCTAAAGAGTTTTTAAGTTAAACATGGGTCTACTTATATGGATTTTCTTGCAGAATTACTTTAATTCAAGTTACACTGGGAACATCACCCAAATGCAGTTGCATTATATGTATTAGACTTCTTGGTAAACATACAGGAGAAGAATATTAATTATAGCTATAATGATATCCTGCTGAGACCTCACCTCGAATCCTGTGTTCAGTTCTGGGCCCCTCACCACAAGAAGGATGTTGAGGATCTGGAGCGAGTCCAGAGAAGAGCGATGAAGATGGTGAAGGGACTGGAGAACAGGCCTTATGAGGATTGGCTGAGGGAACTGGGGTTGTTTAGCCTTGAGAAGAGGAGGCTGAAGGGAGACCTTATTGCTCTCTATGGTTGATTCACCATCCCTGGAGGTATTTAAAAGATGGGTGGATGAGGTGCTGAGGGGCATGGTTCAGTGTTTGATAGGAATGGTTGGACTTGATGATCCTGGAGGTTTTTTTCCAACCTAGAGATACTACGATGATGTGATATTAATTAGGCATTAAATTCCAGATTTTGTACTTATAATAAAAAGGTACATTGCAGTCCCACCTTTGCTAGAAGCTTGAGAGACAACTTTCAAATTTACCTTGTTAGCATAATATTACTAGTGACTTCTACAGCCATTAAACACACAGCTATAGAGTTTCATACTAGTGGGCTGATGGACATAATATTGCAGATCTTTATTCCTGTTTTGAAAACTTCGATGACTCGAGAGACTTTGTTAGACATTGTGGATACAAGTAAATTCGCCGATTACACCAGTCACTTTAAGCCCTAGATTTTGTAATTGTGAAATTAAAAATTTCTTGCTTTGATTAATTTCTTCTTCTGAATTTCTTCCCAGATAATTCACAGTAAATACCATAGTATCCTAAGATAATCTCCTAACATTGAAAAAACACCCTAAAAGACCTACACTCAAAATTGGGGAGATATGGATTGACAGGTGGACTGCCCGGTGGACAAGAAATTGATTGGATGGTCACATTCAGGGAGTAGTGGTCAGCAGCTCAAAGTACAGATGGAGATCCGTGACAAGTGGTGTCCCTCAGGGATCCACACTGAGACCAGAGCTATTTAATATCTTTATCAATGATATAGACAGTGAGATCAAGTACATCCTTAGCAAGTTTGCAGATGACATCAAGCTGACTGGTGCAGTTGTAACACCAGAAAGATGGGATATCATCCAGAGGGACCTGGACAAGCTGGAGAAGTGGGCCTGTGTGATTCTCATGCAGTTCAATAGGACCAAGTGCAAGGTCCTACACCTGGGTAGGGGCAATCCACGGTTTCAATACAGAATGGGGTATGATGTGGTTGACAGCAGCTCTGTGGAGAAGGACTTGGGGGTGCTTGTTGATGAGAAGCTCAGTATGAGCTGGCAATGTCTGCTTGCAGCCCAGAAGGCCAACTGAATCCTGGGCTGCATCAAAAGAAACGTTGCCAGCAGGTCAAATGAGGTGATTCTGCCCCTCTATTCCTCTCCTGTGAGACCTCATCTAGAATATTGTGTACAGTTCTGGAATCCTCAACACAAGAAGGATATGGAGCTGTTGGAAAAGGTCCAGAGAAGGGCTACAAAGGTGATCAGAGGGCTGGAGCATCTCTGTTATGAGGACAGGGTGAGAGAGTTGGGGTGGTTCAGCCTGGAGAAGTCTCCGAGGAGACCTTGTAACAGTCTTCCAGTATATGAAGGAGGCATTCAAGAAAGCTGTTTACAAGGCCTTGTAGTCATAGGATGGGGGGGAATGGCTTTAAATGGGGGCAGAGTGGTGAAAGGGGAAGGTTTAGAGTAGACATCAGGAAGAAATTCTTCATGATGAGGGTGGTGAAACACTGTAAGAGGTTGCCCAGAGCAGTTGTGGATGCGACCTCCCTGGAAGTGCTGAAGGCCAGGTCAGATGGGGCTTTGGGCAGCCTGATCTAGAGGGAGGTGTCCCTGCCTATGGCAGGGGGGTTGGAACTGGATGATATTTAAGGTCCCTTCTGACTCAAACCATTCTAAGATTCTATGATTCTAAAGCCTGGAGCTTCCACTTTCTCCTGTGGAGAACAGAGCCTAGGATCAAAGGAAAGAGAGAGACTCAAAATTGACAGTAACGATCCCAGTTTCACAAAATAATTTGACTGCAGAACATTCACATTTCTGTAAGTCTGCATTGCTATTCATGCTTCCTCTTTTTGCTTTTTAACTCAAACTTGTTAAAGAAAGTAAAGCCAGGATATAGTATCTCAAAAATCCTATTTTCTTGAAACAGTTCAAAGTAATTGTACATTGATTCCTTGGAGATAAACAAATGCTATTTATCAATTGATTTTAAAAGCTAGAAAGTAGTAGTTTGAGATCATTTGCTGGCTAAGAAAGTTGAGGATTGAACATAACTGAATAATAAATGGCTATGGTTTGGTCACACAGATTTGAAGTAGACAGTCAATACTCTCCATAAGAGCAGCTTATTTGTTGATGCAGCTACAACAAGAAATAAAACTGCCTCAGCTACTATAGCAGGTCCATGCCTTTGGAGGGGTATTACAAACAAAGAGATGTTAGAACAGAGAAACAAGTAAGCCATATTCAGACCACTTTCAAAAAGCAGCTTAAAGTACAGTTTGCTTTACATGTTTCTTATACCCCAGACTTATAAGAAGCAGCTTGAATGTTCATAGCCAGCTACAGCTCTGTGATAATGAGCATGATCTCAGGACCATGCCTCCTACCTTAAACATACATGGCAACTCAAAAAAAACATCATGAAAATCTTGAGACAAAAGCAACCCAGAAAAGACATTTTTAGATTAGTTGTGTCCATATGTTGCGGTCTGTTGTGTTTTTCAGCAGTAGTCCCCAAGGAGGACCTGTGGGACTTTACCACCATCTGCATGATACCAACATTTATCTCCACTCCAGGGAACCTTGCTTACCATCCTGCCATCTCTGCTTGATGAAAGGAGACTCCAAAACACCACTCCCTGCCCCAGAAGCAAAGTCCTTCTCCTCTTGTCCCTGCCCTGGGCTGTGACATTTGGTCATGGTGGTGGAGCAGCACATCATAGGACACATTGAAGGGAGCAGCATCAGCTCCAGACTGCTGCATGGGGCAGGTGAGTTGCAGGGAACACCCATAAGAGAGAGGCAGTTCTCCTTGAAAATTTGTTCAACTGCCTCTGTGATTTTTTTCTTTACTTTAGCCAATATGACTTCCATACAAGCAGAAAGATCCTCTGACTGCAACAGTCTAGCTCCTCCAAATACCTGAGAAGAACCCAGAGTTATGCACAACTTGCCAGTCCCACCAAGAATCTAGTTTCTTACTAACACATATTTGTGATTCTGTTGTAGGTAGTTGCTATGCACAGCTAACAAGTTACGCTGCAATTAAGAAAGTAACAGATTGTTCACCTTCTCCTCTTTCTCCTTAGAACAATACTGCTCCTGCTTTTCTCATTTAAGAGCTCTGGGCAAATATTTTTTAGCACCTTCTTTTGTGACTCATTTGCAAGAGTCATTCAGTGTAAGGTTATGCTGAGCTCCTACCTTTAAGTCCCCAGGCTAGTAAATCCTCTGTAAGGTGGTCACAGACAGGTCTGTCAAATGTCTAGCATCACATGAAGATTGTTAAGCAGTACCATTTTAATATTGTAACTGTGAGACTTTTATACAAAAAAAAGAAAATCTCTGCTTTGTGGCTAGATTTTCCTCCTCATCTTCTCAAGAGTTCAGGGAGGCAGAGTGACAGTTCATAATTCAAAAGAAATAATTTCTACTTAAAGAATAATTGCTAGGTACTAAACATCGTATCATGTAAAATTTGTAATACCAAATCATATAAAAACATAGAGTATATTTTCTACATATCAACAATGTATTTCAATAAACTATTGAAACTATCATTTTTTAGGTGTTACAGAATTACTCTGTTCTTGATATTAACATATCTTTGTTTAGAATGACACATACACAATTACTTTAACTATAATTTTATTAAATATTACATCAACTCTGAAAAACACACATGCTCTTTCTTTTGTGGATTATATCAACTTCTCACTGAAAAATCTAAGAAAAAGTAACATTGCTGATACATGTAGGATTTCTGGTTTAAGTAAAGTTATACATTTTAAGGTAAGAAAAAAAAAGATGGTAATATATAATTACCCACAGAAGTGTAGACAGACTGTTTCTGACTAGATGTGAAGGATGTGCATCTGCATCTGATACATGGATTGTATTTTGAAGTAGAATTTCCAAAGGCTTTGCATCCACAATCAGAAGATTACTTCCCAGCATCTCTGGATTTCCAGCACAGAGTATCTGAAAAAATTCAGACACTCGGTGTAGGGCATATCAGGTGTCTTTTCCTTAAAGTCTGGCTGCAACTGCAAATCCTGACCTTGGTAGGAAATTCAGTCCATTTTTGGCAGAAAAAACTTACATTTATCAGTGTGTTAATAACTTTAAATAAAACTGTCTTTCAAAACAGTTTTGGCAGAACAGCTGAAAGCTCAGTGTTAGCCTTGACCTGTTTGCCATTGCCTTGATGAATAACAATCCTTGATGAATAACAAGGATACAATCCTTGTACTTCATAAAAAATCACACATATAATTTTACACGTAGATACTGCAACAGAGCAGTGGCCTTGGATTTCTCCATGTATGTAAATTCTTTGTATGCATGATTGTTTGTAAGATGAATGCTTAAACTTACACTTTCCCTATTATACCAAGTGGCTGGCTGAGAAAAGCATAGGAAACGTAACAGGAGCAGGGAAAATCAATAGAGTGATTTGGGCAGAGGAAATCAATGCAACAATGCAGCAAAAGAATGGAATATAGTGTTGTGAATGGATTTAATCAATAAAAATACATGTGCTTCTGTGATGCATGGTGAATGAATAGAACCAAATAGGACAGAAGACTAACCTGGACTTTTATCTGAATCCAATACAAGCTGGATTTTTGGGGAGATTCAGCTGAGCTAGTTTTATATTCACGGGCACATTCTTCCCTCCTTCTTTCCCTGTCCGCCAACCCCCACCCCTCATCCCCCACCCCCATCCTTCTGATCCCTGGTTCCAGCTAGCTCTGTATGCACAAACAACAAACTGTTCAAGTGCTTGAAAGAAAAAACAGAATTTTAGCATAATCTGAAAAATTCAGTTTGTTTGGATAGCTTGAATGCTGTTTATTCTGCTGGATGCTTCAATTTCCTGCCCATGCATTTTCAGGTGTATTTTTTTCTGTGTTTTCATAATCAAGTAGAAGTCTTCCGCAGTCCACTTTTATCCTCAGAATTGGATTTCTAACACTGGTTATTTTTCTGTGTTGGTTTACAAGTTTGCCTGTAACATGGTAAAAAGGTAGCCCCCATATTACCTGCAAAGGGTAACTGTGCCACCATGTGTCAAATTCTATTTGACTAGCTGCTTTTGATGTGTTATATTTTTTTTTTGTGAACACTCTGCCCATCCTTACCTTCTGGCTTGGTATCTTCATAATGCAATGTATTCCATTTACTTTTCCCTTGGGTATTGCTAAAATAAGTATAACCTCAAAACTGATTTCTCCATGAAGGAACACTCTCCTTGGGGTTTTTGTTTGTTTTTTTTTTTGCCATATTACAGTATCATTTTTATCCCTTACACTGTCTTTATCTCATACTAGTTGAAAACATTTTTTTCTGTTTCGGTAGCAGATACAGGTTAACCTGATCGCCTTCGATGACAAAGTGACTCGGATGCTGGACAAGGAAAAGGCTGTGGATGTATCGTCCTGGAATTCAGTAAAGCCTTTGACACAGTTTCTCACAGAATTCTGCTTCAGAAACTGTTGGCCTCTGGCCTGGACAGGTGCACACTCTCCTGAGTGAAAAACGGGTTGGATGGCCGGGCCCAGAGAGTGGTGGGAAATGGAGTTAAATCCAGCTGGAGGCCAGTGACAAGCGGGGTCCCTCAGGACTCAGCGCTGGGTCCAGCTTTGTTCAACGTCTTTATCAATGACCTTGATGAAGGCATCGAGTGCTCCCTTAGCAAGTTTGCAGACGACACTAAGCTGGGTGGAAGTGTGGATCTGCTGGAGGGTCGGGAGGCTCTGCAAAGGGACCTGAACAGGCTGGACTGCTGGGCTGAGTGCAATGGGATGAGGTTTAACACAGCCAGATGCCGGGTCCTGCACTTGGGGCACAACAACCCTATGCACGGCTATAGACAAGAAGTGTGTCTAGAAAGCTGCCAGGAGGAGAAGGACCTGGGGGTGTTGGTTGACAGCTGACTGAACATGAGCCAGCAGTGTGCCCAGGTGGCCAAGAAGGCCAATGGCATCTTGGCTTGTATCAGAAATGGTGTGACCAGCAGGTCCAGGGAGGTTATTCTCCCTCTGTACTCGGCACTGGTGAGACCGCACCTCGAGTACTGTGTTCAGTTCTGGGCCCCTCACCACAAGAAGGATGTTGAGGCTCTGGAGCGAGTCCAGAGAAGAGCAACAAAGCTGATGAAGGGGCTGGAGAACAGGCCTTATGAGGAGCAGCTGAGAGAGCTGGGGTTGTTTAGCCTGAAGAGGAGGAGACCGAGGGGAGACCTTATTGCTCTCTACAACTACCTGAAAAGAGGTTGTGGAGAGGAGGGTAATGTCCTCTTCTCCCAAGTGACAGGGAACAGGATGAGAGGGAATGGCCTCAAGCTCCACCAGGGGAGGTTTAGGCTGGACATTAAGAAAAAAATTTTCACAGAAAGGGTAATTGGGCACTGGAACAGGCTACCCAGGGAGGTGGTTGATTCACCTTCCCTGGAGGTGTTTAAGGGATGGGTGGACGAGGAGCTAAGGGGCATGGTTTAGTGTTTGATAGGAATGGTTGGACTCGATGATCCGGTGGGTCTCTTCCAACCTGGTTATTCTATGATTCTATGATTCTGTGATTCTATGTTTCAGCTCTGGTGCAAGGGTTTCTGAAATTAAAAGATATCATGCCCATAAGCTGCATATCTGACCCAAATTCTGCTTCCTCCTTTATTACATTTATCTCATTGCTGTTGCGTGAAATTCTGTAGCTTCAGTTGCTATACCCTTTGTACTGCCCAAGCAGTGTTTTGCTTCACCAATACAATGCTAACACTCAACAGTATGAAATTAGAGCTTCTTGTTTTAAAAAGCCATTGATATAACCCATCAGCAGGCACAGCTCCTTCTAAACTGAGTCCTTATAAAAGCAATCAGTGCTCTCTTCAGTTGCTGGGGAGACCTCACAAGGCCTGATGGTGCTGAGACTCATTGTTGGGCTCTGATTTGGCTGTCATGTTTGGGTTTTTCGAACTCTCAGCATCCTCTTGCTCTACAAGAGGAACTCAGGTGAGCCCATCTCCTCCACACTAGGTCAAGACAGCTGAAGCTTCCAGGAGGTCTTTGTATCTCATAGAGGTCAATTTAATAAAATAATGCTCAAAGACATTGCGTGTCAATCATGTTGCCTGATGGGGACATTGTACTCCTGGTACAGATAGTCACTTAATCTTGATAGATCTGATGACCAAGGGCATTTTTTCCCTTGTGGCATGATTTTCCTGCCAGGAGGGTTTAAATATTTGTTTGCAGAGAAAAACAGGAATGTGGTGCACCTTCTGCTGTAGCTGGCACTAATAATCACCTCTGAATAGGCTGGTTCAGCAGACCCTGCAAAAGTGAGGGAAAGGGCTTGTGCCAGCAGTGCTTAGGGAGAAACCCAGGACAGAAGGCTTTTCAAGAGCTAGTTGTTCAATGCTGCAAATTTTCCCAATCCTGAAGTTTCTTTTCAAAGCTCTTAAAAAAAACAAACCAAAAAGTATTTATTAATAGCTTGTCTGATTTGAAAAGTGCTTTGCTGTGCTGATATTTGCATCCACAGGAAAGAGCTGTGTTCTGCTGAACTAATGCAACTTCCTAATTTAACTGTGTGTTTTCTGCACTTACCTAGTGCATTTTCTGAGCATGTGCTTTTGGCTCTGAACCACATTTACTGACTTAGCAAGGACTGCTGCAGGGTGAGGAGTGAGGAGTGAGGGAGGACAAGGACAGAGAAAGTCATGTGTAGCATATGGCGATAGCAAATAGATCCGCCAATTGGAAATCTGAGGCGAAGTTTCAGGAGTTCGAACGTATGTTTGAACCTATGTTTCCTCCTCAGGGAAATGTGGGCATGGAGCTGGGTGCATCACTGAGGTTTGCCTTGCTGTATGCCAGTGACGTGTCCTAGCCTGCAGATTTGGGTCCAGGAGACTGGGAGCAGTGCTTCATTTCCAGCACAGAGGTGTCCACCAAGAGGGGGGCTCCCTGTAATGCCTGGCCCTGGAGGCTGTAGTACAGGCAGAGAAGCAGCTCCTTCTTCTCCTTTCTTTCTAACTCAGAGACCCTCAGAAGGGCTGAGAATCAAGCCCCCTGCTTTTAAACTTCACAGTCTAACAGACAGGTGTTTTTTGGAGATCCCTAGAGCCTTGTTTATGGCTTCTTCCACTGAACTGCCATTGTGACCCTGTTGAAAGCAACATCACTTTTCCAGCAAGATGAATACCTTCTCTGGGAGAACCATGAGGAAGAAAGTGTCAATTATAATTAAAAATAACAACTTCATTTCTAAATGCATGTCACACATTATGGAGGAAAACTCAAGAATAGTTTTTGCTGTTTGAGCTTCGATTCTGCACTGAGTCAAAAGCATTTGGGGGTGGTTGTGGTGGTGTTCTTCACAAATGAGGAAAATCCTGTATGATAAAGATATAATTATAAATGTGAAAATGCAATGTTGTGATTTAAGGAGTAATGCTAATACTTCAAAGGTCTGTGGGACAAGATTCAGATCCCATCCACTCCACAGCTAAGTCAGGAAATATCTCCTGAAGTCAGTCTGATGCCTTCATTGAAACTAAGGATTTGCATTATTGCAACCAAGGGAAGACTTGTACTCTCTAACTTTAAATTACAGCTTTGGTGTTAGTGCTAGGTGTGTAATTCCAAGGCTGTCAGAAAAGAATTTCAAGGATCTATTTATTGACTAGGAGAGAAGGTTGCCCTTTCAGAGACCATCAGCCTAACTCTTCATTTGTTTTCATCTTCCTTGTACTTCTGCAAATGTAAAGCAAACTTAGAAACAGGGAACTAGGCAATATTTTACATATGTGGAACTGCTCCAAAGTGATAATCAGTAGCAAGCAACTACCAGGAATACAGTAGCAAGAAGTATTTACAGACAGGACCTGAAATTAACTCTCCATCTTTTTTGAGTGTCCTTTGTTTTGTATTTATTTAGATAGTGAAAAGTTCCAAATTAATAACTTGCCAAAAGCAAGAATAAATCTTGGTATTTAGGTTAGGCATGTGGGTATATGGGCATTGCTGCAGCTTTAATACTTATGTTGTTGATGGGGAGAGTGAGTGGGAAATGGGATGAAGTTTTTAGTTTATTTTCTTTTATAAATCATTGGAACTACTATGAAAAAACTATTTCTTCATTCAGAGGTTCGATGCCAAGGACCAGTGCTGGGCAAATAATTGCAGCTAATTCAAAAAAGTTCGCAAAACCCTACATATGGAACCAAATACGCACTTCCTACTGTGTATATTGCATGAGTCACATTCAATTAAAGTAAATGTAGTTGGCCAATGTTGAATTTGGCCCCATATAATGAATACATATTCTTCCCACGGTGTGTTTTTGAAAGTTGCCTAGGAATTGCTTTATTTTAGCTGGGGTGCTGACAAGAAAGGCAAGTGTAATGAAAACAAAACACCCAATGTTCACAAACATGACGTATGTGCTGAAGTCAGGATAACTTTTCTAATTCTGCATTTTAAAGCACAATAAGCAATGTGCATGTCACTCGGCCTAGATGAAATTCTTGTCTTAAGTTGTAAGAGCCTCTGACACGTGGTTTTAAGCCTGGATTGGTTGAGGGGTTTTCCAGCTGCTTTTCTGTTTGCAACATGGTATTTGCAGGGAAAAAAGTCATTTAAACTTTGCACAACCAAAAGAACTCTGACTCTATTAAGAAGATATTTACGTTGAGGTAAATGCTGACCTTGATCAGGGTGTATGGCAGTTTTTAATCTTTGGCTATTTTTGAAATGTTTATTATTTAGAGAGCTGGTCTGGATTCATGGGTGTTTCTAAGACATCCTCCCTTCTCTCTTTTTAGACCTCAAAGTCTTTTGGGGGAGATTTGTAAAAAAAAAAAGAAACAAAAAAATGAGCTGTTCAGAGTAACAAGGAGAAAATCTGCCGCATTTAACCTGCTACTATGGATAATGAGCTGTGTCTGCGTTTGTGCTCAGTCACACCTCTGCCTTCCACATTGGTTAAGAGTGCATAGAGATGTCACAGGACTCATGGTAAAGGCTGAGACAGTGACCTTTTTACATGTTAGAAAGTAATGCCATGAAATATCACAATACCATTTAGGACACCACAACAAGAGACATAGGGCAAACTCTGCTTCTGTCTTTCCACTCATTCCCTCATCCACAGCCATTATTTCTGTGCTTGGTCGGTTTGACAGATACCTCTGAGAGGAGGTGGGTAAAACACACTGCCTGAGTTCTGGAGAGCTGTCACAGCCCCTTGCTGCCCTATGCCTCAGGGATGCATCTAGCTAGGACCAGCTGCAGGCATACAGTGCTGTCACCCAGGAGAAAGAGAAGAGCCTGGAGGAGGGACCTGATGCACCAGACTTTTGCCAGCAGAGACCTGGCTTGCTTGGAGTATATATTGCAAGGGAAATGTTTCTTATCTTCATCACTTAGTATAACATCAGCTGCTACTCTGAGACAGGACAAGGGGCTCACAGAACTCACTTGGGCTTGCCTAAAGGCCAAGTGTTAATGGAAAGCCATTGTGCTCTGTGTCTGGCTCCAAGTGTGGCACAGGCTGCAAGGGCAGCTGTGTACAGCTCCTGTACAACTCCCCGTGGGCAGAATCACTATTACTGACATTAATGTTGAAGAGCACACAGATAAGAACCTGGGGGTTGTAAGCCCATGTTCACAAACCACAAGCTTGCATCCATGGCACGGTTTTTGGAGGTACACATCAGCTAGCTTCACAGTAACCAGCTCAATGTGTCCATGGAACTCACTTTGACCTACAGAACTGGCTGAAACAACCAGTTAAGCAACCCTTGGCAGTCTATTTTCATGCCAAGTCTTGGGCTACTGCACCTTCCTTGCCAGTAGCACCAAAGTGAGCTAAATCAATCATATCCCTAGCTCAGGGATATGCATTGTACCTGCAGTGGCTGAATTACAGATGTGTCCAAACCTAGAAGGGCATTCACAGCAGGACAATGCTGTGCCAAACCACAACAAACCAACAAATGATCACCAAAAGGAATCCCTTGCTAGCTTTGGGCTCTTTCATTTCCTAGAAGTACTGTATAAAATATACAGGCTGCTGCAGGTCCAGAAGGTGGGCTGATAGCCACTGAGGTCCTGATAAAAATATGCCCTGCAGTATCACTCAACTTCCTCTGTGGGAAACACAATCTGCCAGTGGCAAACACTGTCCCAGGGTCTTTCAGAGCTCTGCCAGAAAGGAAAGACAGAGGTGTTGGCTGATAGCCCTAGGCAGTGTTTTCGTGTCATCAAGGACGTACCTTGCATACACATACCACAGCAGAGACACTGGAAACACATCTTCCAGGAAAAACTCATGAGAAAACTCATCATGTTTGAATTGTCTCTGGGGACTGTGGATGTCTGCCAAAGGGTCATGTGGTGTTCTGCTTTAGCCATGGAGTAGCACCTAGTACTTGAGAAAATGAGGCTTAACTAATCCACCATTTAAAGAAATAACTGCTAAAATAAAAGCATTTTGATGGAGCAAAGGCAGTCTGTCCTGGAACAGCAGATATTCCTCGGTGACCCCACTGATGAAAGGCATAGCCAGCATGAGCTGTACAAGAGTCAGGAGTGCTTTCTCGCTCTGTCACTCAAGCAGCCTGTTAGCTATTTATGGTATTTCCCTCATCTCCTAGCAAAATTAATTTTACCACATACATCACCCAAGATGTTTTTGTCTCAAACAGCAGATACCAGTAAGCTTTCCAACCTCCCCAGTTGGCTCTTGGCATTGGTGGTGCATGCCTGAACTGGAGGAAAACATTGTGGAAGCTCTAGCCAGAGAACCGCTGGGGAGAGTATCAATGTGCCATCCAATCACAGCTCTTGAAATTTACTTAATCTTTTTGGGCTGGACTTAATTAATGATTTTCAGACTGTATTACTATCTTTAATTTTTCACTGATCTGTAGTTTACCCATGGAAGAGGATGCCAGTGCTGCTATGCAGCACTTATTAAGGCCAATCAGCCTCCAGATCCATCTTATCTCCCTGGGGAGTTTATTCCAAGAATGGGTCACTGGGCTTCCACATGCATAATCCTGAAGAAAGGAAAATACTCATTGCATTCAAGAGCCAGTAATGAGCTACCTGTCTTTGTTATGCTTAGCATGTTTGCTAATGTACTGTTCAGCAAAAAATAAGTTCAGTGGGCAGTCATGGTTCATGTTGAAAAGTGCATATTGAGTTATCAAAGGCATCAAAGGCTGTAAACGATAAATAAATTTTACCTTGAGTATAGGAATTTTTAAACAGTCAGGCAAGTATTCTTATTACAATGTGACATATTCAACTGTTGCGGTTTGAGCTAAATTAGAGTCAGTTTCTGCAGCTAACTCAGTTGTTCTAAGTAATTTCATTTTCTGCAAACTAACTACATGTTTTCAAGACAACGTCCTTCCCACAAAGTGATAATGCAGGGCACTGGTATGCAGAAAGGCCAGTGCTCATACTTATCCCTATAGTAACTAACACCATTCCCAAGCCAGCTGAAAAAGTGCTGTACCAGCGAGGAAGGGCATAAAGGGCAGGTTGCCCTAAACTGACCAACAGAGTATTCCGCTAGGTATAAAACTGAGAGATCACAAGGGCCTTTCTCTTTTCTACGACAGTCAATGTCCAGTGAGGACCTCATCTGTCTGCTTGTTTCTGATCCCCGATCCGTGCATTTCTGAAACCAGTTCCTGAGCTCAGCTCCCTCCTCGCTGTGGACCCATTCCCTCCTATCTGCTCTACAGTACTTGTAGTGTGGTATAGTCATTGAGGGGTGGGGTGGGGGTTGAGTTCTCATATATTTGTTTATGTTTTATTGCTTTCTAATTATTTTTATTATTATTATCATCATCATCATTAAAGCTGTAGTTTTAGTTTCCAACCCACAAGTCTCTTCCCTCTCATTTCCCTGGGAGTGGGAAGGGAGGCATTTGGGAGTCCAACTGCACTGTTTTAGCTGCTGAAATTTACCCAGGCTAGGTTTAAAACTGTGACAGCAACTTAAAAGTAAATACACTGATTCTGAATTCAGATACAGGATTTCCAGGTCTACCCCCTGTATAAATTGAAGTTAAATGTATCTCATGGGAGAAGTCATAGATTTGGAGAGGAGATGGATGATTAATTCTGTCCAAATCTTTCTGTATGCTTCAAAGAAATCACTTATGAAACTGGCATGCTCCACTAAGAAGGGTTTCCCTGCAATGAATGGAATGTAAGGCACAAAGGAAGACAGAGTGCCTCACAAGGTATGTGTCATAAAAGGACTATAACAAGTCAGTCAGACAGGGGAAGAGAGAGTCATTCAAAATTTAATTTGGTGTAAGTATATTTCATGTCTTGATGTATTTTTTATAAATATAGGCAATGGCACTGTCTGTCTACTTTTGATACCAAAACTAAATAATTCAATGCTTAGTTTGCTTTAAAACCTCTTGAGTCAAGAGTGATTTCAAAGTAACTAGCTAACAAGACAATCACTACCACGCAATGGAGGAAATCTGTGAAACAGGCTTATGAAGTAAACACCTTTCTCCCTTAGCAAGTATCTAGAATATTCACAGAATAATAGACTCATAAAATCATTTAGGTTGGAAGGGACCTTCAAAGGCCATCTACTGTTCTACCTCCCCTGCCATGAGCATGGACACCTTCCACTAGATCAGGTTGCTCAAAGCCTCATCCAAATTGGCCATGAACACCTTCAGGGATGGGGCATCCACAACTTCTCTGGGTAACTTGATCCAGTGCCTCATCATCCTCACAGTAAAATATTTCTTCCTAATATCTAATCAAAATATATCATCTTTGAGATTAAAACCACTACCCCTCATTCTATTGCTCCACTCCTTGATAAAGAGCCTTTTCCTAAATTTCCCGTAGGCCCCAACCTCCTGGAAGGCTGTTATGAGGTCTCCCTGGGATCTTCCCTATTAAAAAACCTTGGAGGTGTTTAAGGTGAGGGTGGATGTGGTACTTAGGGACATGATTTAGGGATTGGTGGGAATGGTTGGACTCGACGATCCGGTGGGTCTCTTCCAACCTGGTTATTCTGTGATTCTGTGAAATATTAAAGACTTCTCCAGAGGAGCCAGAAGAGCTCATTTGAGAACTAGTAAGAAAAAAGAGTTCATCACCGACTACTCATACCCATGAGGGTTTACTAGTATAAAATATGATGGATCCCACAAGTAAGAGATCCCAAAAGAGAAGTCACACAACCGTTCTGCAAGATTCCAAAATCCAAATTACCTTTGATGCAGTATAGCTTGGGGGATGATGAATTTGACAGCAGCCCTGTGGAGAAGGACTTGGGGGTGCTGATTGATGAGAAGCTCAGTATGAGCTGGCAATGTGCACTAGCAGCCCCGAAGGCTGAACATGTTCTGGGCTGCATCAAAAGAAACGTTGCCAGCAGGTCAAAGGAGGTGATTCTGCCCCTCTATTCCTCTCCTGTGAGACCTCATCTGGAGTACTGTGTACAGTTCTGGAATCTCCAACACAAGAAGGATATGGTGCTGTTGGAATGGGTCCAGAGGAGGGCTAAAAGGTGATCAGAGGGCTGGAGCATCTCTGCTATGAGGACAGGGTGAGAGAGTTGAGCTGGTTCAGCCTGGAGAAGAGAAGACTCTGAGGAGACCTTTTAGCAGTCTTCCAGTACCTGAAGGAAGCGTACAAGAAAGCTGGGGAGGGACTGTTTGCAAGGGCTTGTAGTCATAGGATGAGGGGGAATGGCTTTAAATGGGGGCAGAGTGGTGGAAGGGGAAGGTTTAGAGTAGACATCTGGAAGAGATTCTTCATCATGAGGGTGGTGAAACACTGTAACAAGTTGCCCAGGGCTGTTGCGGATGTGACCTCCCTGGAAGTGTTGAAGGCCAGATCAGATGGGGCTTTGGGCAGCCTGATCTAGAGGGAGGTGTCCCTGCCTATGGCAGGGGGGTTGGAACTTGAGTGCTATAATGAAGCACATCAGGTCCAGTCAGCACGGGTTCACAAAAGGCAAGTCTTGCCAAACTAACCTGATTGCCTTCTATGATAGAGTGACTCGGCTGCTGGATGAGGGAAAGGCTGTGGATGTGGTCTTTCTGGGCCTCAGTAAAACCTTTGACACAGTTTCTCACAGCATTCTGCTATGGAAACTGTCGGCCTCTGGCCTGGACAGGCGCACACTCTGCTGGGTGGAAAACTGGTTGGATGGCCAAGCCCAGAGAGTGGTGCTTAATGATGTTAAATCCAGCTGGAGGCCGGTGACAAGTGGGGTTCCCCAGGGCTCAGTGCTGGGTCCAGCCCTGTTCAATGTCTTTATCAATTACCTTGATGAAGGCATCGAGTGCTCCCTTAGCAAGTTTGCAGACGACACTAAGCTGAGTGGAAGTGTGGATCTGCTGGAGGTTCGGGAGGCTCTGCAAAGGGATCTGAACAGGCTGGACTGCTGGGCTGAGTCCAGTGGCATGAGGTTTAACAAGGCCAAATGCCGGGTCCTGCACTTGGGGCACAACAACCCTGTGCAGAGATACAGACTAGGAGAAGTCTGTCTAGAAAGATGCCTGGAGGAGATGGGCCTGGGGGTGTTGGTTGGCAGCCAACTGAACATGAGCCAGCAGTGTGCCCAGGTGGCCAAGAAGGACAATGGCATCTTGGCCTGTATCAGAAATGGTGTGACCAGCAAGTCCAGGGAGGTTATTCTCCCTCTGTACTCGGCACTGATGAGACCGCACCTTGAATCCTGTGTTCAGTTCTGGGCCCCTCACCACAAGAAGGATGTTGAGGCTCTGGAGTGAGTCCAGAGAAGAGTAACAAAGCTGGTGAAGGGGCTGGAGAACAGGCCTTATGAGGAGCGGCTGAGAGCTGGGGTTGTTTAGCCTGGAGAAGAGGAGGCTGAGAGGAGACCTCATTGCTCTCTATAACTACCTGAAAGGAGGTTGTGGAGAGGAGGGATCTGGCCTCTTCTCCCAAGTTACAGGGGACAGGACGAGAGGGAATGGCCTCAAGCTCCACCAGGGGAGGTTTAGGCTGGACATTAGGAAAAAATTTTTCACAGAAAGGGTCACTGGGCACTGGCTGAGGCTGCCCAGGGAAGTGGTTGATTCACCTTCCCTGGAGGTGTTTAAGGGATGGGTGGACGAGGTGCTGAGGGGCATGGTTTAGTGATTGATGGGAATGGTTGGACTTGATGATCCGGTGGGTCTCTTCCAATCTGGTTATTCTATGATTCTATGATTGTAACTTTAAGGTCCCTTCCAAGCCAAGCAATTCTGTGATTCTATTATTCTGATTCTATAAAATACCCTTTTCACAAAGCCCAGAATTTACAAATGGGAATTTTTTATTTACCCAATATATTTTGATTCTTTATCAAGAAAAAAGAAGTGACCTGCCCTGCTGTCTCCTCCTCAGATACATATTGATTTCACTTTTTTGTTGGAAGAGAAAAAGAAAAAGAAACAATAATTCTCCAGATGTATGATGAAGGAGTTGGGAAATAACAGCAATAGTAATGAAACTGGTGTTACAACTTTCAGACTGGAATCTTCCGCATCTTCCTCAACCCTCTTCTTATTGAATACTTTTTTTGTTTGTTTTGACCTTATGTCCAGAAGCATAGCCATATTACATATTTGTTGTGAACAAGTCTTTTGGTTTGTTTTTGCAAGATAGGATTTCTTTTATCTAAACTTTTCTACTGGCTAATTCCTTCATCCACTTCTCTGGCTCTCTAGTTAATGGAGTTTTTGTCATCAATGCCTAATGCCTGGATCTACTTTCATAATAGTGTCACTAGGCCTCTGCTCATTCTCTCTTAAAACACCCTTTGAAAAAAAGCTAATCTTCCCTTACAGAGGATTGAACCTAAAAATAGGAAGGCCAGTGCTGCTGTGATAATACATGGAGTGTGACTTTCTGACTATATTACTGTAATTGCTATCTTTCCTTCTCATTAACCCTATAACATATGTGCCCTTGTCTTATTTTTATGGTTTTAGTCTAGCTTGAGTCTACAAATCTCTTCTCAACTTGTAGGCCTTGTGCAAGTAATTCACTGAAAACTAACAAGAAAGGATTGCTCCACTAATTAAAACATCTACATTTTATATGACCGGACTCTTGTGTCCCTGGAGAGAACACCAAGACTAGTTTTCAGGAAAGTGGTTCACATTTTAGTGGTACTATATAAATACAGAATCCTAGAACCAATAGCTGAATATCATGTTACAAACTCTTGTAGTGAGGAAGAACTACCTTTAACCATATTTGCTGGCTCTAATCAAACACAGGTCTGGCCGCACAAAAGTGCTGTGAATGCTCAGTATCCAGAACTGCAATGGTGATTCCATTAATCAGAAACCATCTTCAAATCCTGAATTGCCACATTCTTGATGCTTAAAGCTTTTCAGTCCAAGCCATCCAAACACTTACAGCTTATATTCTATTAGCATTGCTAACTAGATAGCCACTCTACCACCATTGTTCCTTGGAGATCAGTCAGTAAGTAAGGTCTCTGTACAATCCATTTCTGAAAAATTAAATCTAGAGTACTATATCTAGATTAAATGCTCACATCCTCCAGGAGGACTGGTATCTGCAGTACAAGCACAGAAAGCAAGCTTTTTTGCAATGCTCTGGGAACAGCTGTGTTTCTGTCCTTGTTCACCAGGTCTCACAGATGACCATGCATCCATTCATCACTGAGTCACAAGATCATCCACAGCAAGCGGCATCTTAATTGTTGTAGGACAGCTCATCAGTGGGTTTGAGCATTGCAAGGCGTGACCAGATTTAATAAGATCAGGAGGAAGACTGATAACAAACTCAGCAGCCCAGGACTACTCAAGGAGGAACATGAGTGCAAATGCACTGTCAAAACCAAAACAAAACCCTCCAGCCAAACCCAGCTCTTCGCACTCAAGCTTTCCCAGCAGCCTATAAAGGTAGCAGCCTCCCTGGTGAGGGTGGGGAACATGCTGCTGGTTGGGCACAAATCCAGTGGAGTGAGACCAGATGAACCAAACCAAGCCCCAGCTTCCAGTGATGGCTAGAATTAGTCCAGCAAAAACTGCTTGGATGTGACAATGTTTACAAGCCATTGGAAGAAGGGAGGTCAAGTGTCAGAGTCTGTCTGAGGAGCAAAATAACTTGGCAGCTCTTCTCACAGCACAGCAAGTTGAGAATAAAGCTGGGTTGTGTCAGTGAAGTCACACAAGGATAGAGACCGCACAAATGAGGGCAGCAGCCAGCTCCAGGAAGTGAATTTACTGTGTGCTCTGGTTGAGCAGCCCCAGTGATGCAAATTGTGGTAGTTCTGATTAATTAGGCTGTTAAACTGGATTTATAGATAATATATATTGCTATAGGAGCACAAAGCAGCCAGAGACTTTCAACAACATTTCATCCTTATGGCCTGGTACACAGACAATGTTTTCTTGGGATTAACTGCTGTCACTGTGCCAGGGAGGAAATGTTTCCTACCAACTGAATCACACAAATAAACCCTGAGTGTGGGCATAGCCATCTAGGCATAAGAGCTACAGCTACCTTGGAGGAGAAGGACTTGGTGGTATTGGTTGACAGCTGACTGAACATGAGCCAGCAGTGTGCCCAGGTAGCCAAGAAGGACAATGGCATCTTGGCCTGTATCAGAAATGGTGTGACCAGCAGGTCCAGGGAGGTTATTCTCCCTCTGTACTTGGCACTGGTGAGACCGCACCTTGAATCCTGTGTTCAGTTCTGGGCCCCTCACCACAAGAAGGATGTTGAGGCTCTGGAGCGAGTCCAGAGAAGAGCAACAAAGCTGGTGAAGGGGCTGGAGAACAGGCCTTATGAGGAACGGCTGAGAGAGCTGGGGGTGTTTAGCCTGGAGAAGAGGAGGCTGAGAGGAGACCTCATTGCTCTCTATAACTAGCTGAAAGGAGGTTGTAGAGAGGAGGGTAATGTCCTTTTCTCCCAAGTGACAGGGGACAAGACGAGAGGGAATGGCCTCCAGCTCCACCAGGGGAGGTTTAGGCTGGACATTAGGAAAAAATTTTTCACGGAAAGGGTCATTGGGCACTGGAACAGGCTACCCGGGGAAGTGGTTGATTCACCATCCCTGGAGGTGTTTAAGGGATGGATGGATGAGGTGCTAAGGGGCATGGTTTAGTGTTTGATAGGAATGGTTGGACTCGATGATCCAGTGGGTCTCTTCCAACCTGGTTATTCTATGATTCTATGAAACGTCCTTCATCTACTGGTGCAGCTGCATTCAAATTAGAAATGCTATACCACTTGAACTATACTGATGTAGTACAGCATTTATATAAAATCATTGAGTTAAACCAATACAGCTTTTCATCTTTAGAAAAAGTTGGATCTATGGCAATGCATTGGAGTCTGCACTGTTTAGCAAGGGAAGTAAAAATATAGAATGTAAGGAGAAAATCAGAACAGGGAGAAGAATTAACTCCTCATGAATTCATTTTGACTAGGTCAGAAAAATCTGAATTCTCCTTTTATTTGTCTGATTACTGGCTTTCTCATTAGAGGCAGCTTTGAAAACACTTCTCTTTCCCATCTTTATTCCTTACAAAAAACATTGTCTTCAAACAAATATCTCAAAGGGTTTATAGAACTTATTGCAGGCCAATTCTGGAAGGAAAGACAGATAATTGTGCACGAGCTGATAAATGTTGCAAGGACAACTCTAAACAATCATGCATTAATTATATATTCAACAAATGTAATTACTGAACAATTCAGAAAATGTGAAAAAGCTGGTATATTTTATAGTTATTTCCTTTTCTGGCCTGTGTTTTGAATGGTTTTCAAGCATCCCTGATTAAATCTGGCCAGAAATCTTCTGCTGGAGCCCATTCCCAATGAGAAATGTTGATTCATCAGAATGAAACACAGCTGAGTGTGGGAACCTATAGCCTTTGGTACGGCACGCATGGATTTCAAACCTTGCCCACTGTGTGGGTTACTGGCAGAAATCTACCCGGTTTCCTCCTGTCCCATCTGCCCCTCTTGTGGCAGCACACTGGGCAGACTGTACGGAGTGGCTTGTAGATCTAGGGTTGACTTCTGTGCAGATTCACAAAGGACAAAAGGAATTAGGAGGTAAAAGCTGTGAGGCAAACATCTTTATACTTTAAATAGTCAGAGGCAAAGCAGTTAGCACCTGACTTGACTTCCAATTTTCCAATGTAGGACCTGTGCTCCCAAAGCAGACTGCGAAATCAGCATAAAACAACTCTGTAATTGCTTACAAGTGACCCTAGAAAAGATTAACCTTTGCTTACAGCAATAAGTCAGCTCTTTAATACAGGATATTTGAAACCACTTTGACCTATATTTCTATTTGACTATCCTGCTCTAGTGCTGTGTTAATCACTAGTAGACCTACTGCTAGTCCTCCATCTATGAGGAATTATAACAACATTGTATGCAGTTACAACCACTCTGTGTAATTTTTTGATGTGCGTAGTGGCTAGCTTGGAGTGCTGCACACCCCATGCATGCCATGAGTCACCAAGAGCAATTATCTGCTAATCTGCAAGAAGGACCCTGACTGTAGGCTGTAACTTATTCCATGCTCCATTGCCCTCAGTAGGTATTAGCTGGAGCCTCTGGCTCCCAACTCACTTTCCCAGGTGTATGCATGGGACACTGCAATACCTGTCAGGGAAAAGTGACAGAGAGGTGTCACTTGGGACACACGCATTGGCACAATAACTTGAATTCCCAAAAGAAATGACAGCCCCAAAGGACTTACCAACACAAACATCTGCCAGGAGATATTTCCTACCCACTCAGCTTAAAAAAGCTGGGTATGAGTCAGCCATAGGATAGGAAGGAAAACAGAATTCGGTGAAGGGTTTCACATGATATTTTGCAGGTGTACTAGTACTGTCAGGAATGTTCCTTTCTGCAGCAAGGTATTATTGCAATGCCTAAAGTACCTCCACCTGTGTCATGCTGAAAGCTTCCCTTCTGCAGTTCTGCAGCCTGCCTTTCCCTTGTAGCTGCTAGGACAGTGTTTCCCCTTGCTATATTCATGCTGTCCTCCTGGATGTGCAACTACAAATTCCAACAACATGGGAATTCTTCCCTGCCTCACATTTTGTAGCCTTTGGTTTATAACAGATTAAAAACAAGTCTTAGCTGATAGCATAGCAAGTATTAAAATATTATCTGATAAGCATTACCCAGTAATACTAAATGCACAAAGCTTAGCCACCCATCAGCCTGCAACACTCATACTTGATCAAAGTGTGCTCCAATCAATACTGAGAGCATCAGAAGTAGGGAAAAATAATACAGACTGAGCAGGTTCCAGAAAAAACATATAGTACTATGCTTTTCTGACTGACTGGAGGAAAGATGTGGGGAAAAGGCAGGGTGCTAGGGGGGAATAATCCTCATTGATGTATTAATTTTCTATACTGGAGAGATCATTCTCAGGAAAATGCTTGTCATCCACAAATAACTCTGGGAGAGTTTTTCCCTTTCCTATTTTATTCTCTTTCTTTCTATCTCTTGTCTTTACAAAAGGTAACTTTAAATTCACTGTATGCCATCAGCTATGGACCTTACAGGCAGAGCTTTGAATGTAGATCTGTCACAACATTATTTGTGCAACAAGTGTTTGCAAGGACTCGCCTGAACTTACCTAAGTTCAGCAATGAACATCCGAAATCTGTTGTCCATTATGGGTCTTCAGTTATGCTGAGAAACACCATCTATATAAAAATTTCTACTTCAAAATAGGGTGCTGTGCTTGAGTCACAGGATGTAAATTCAAGTGATTTATCTTTGAGATAAGCAGGTTTAGAAAGAATTATATTCAATTCTGTTTTAGCGAAGATGGGATCTACAAGATGTACACAGAAAGCTCTGAGGGAGCATCATGCATCAAAACCCAACTTAATTTGCTTAGAGTTCTTTAATTAACCTCTCTGTTCAGAAGAGACTTGTCTGAATCATGTAGGCTTATACTTGTTCCCGGTCTAACTCTGCAGCTTACTGCTCTTTCTTTGAAATCTGCAACTGCTTCCACTTGTGTTTTTAAGTCTTTGTATAAATTAAAACTCATTTGAGCTCTGATCATGTACAGCTTGAGTCAAAAGAAGTTAACTGTTCATTTAATTTGGCCTTCTTTAGAAAGGCAAAAACAGGAATGAGATCAACTATATTAATTTAGTTAATTTGTTAAGAAGAAGAGCTAGTGGAACTTGCATGATGCTAGTAATATCGCAGTAACTCAGTTTTCTTAACGCTAGCTGGCAATCAAAATTACTAGGGTGGTTAGGAGATTTACTTGCCTCTGGGATTTACTTTCAGCTGCTGATTTCAGATTCAGACCCACTGGAGTTAAGTGAAATCCTTTCATAGTGCTGGAAACATTTCAGCAAATACCAATTTGCATATTCAAGAGAGTGATATTGAACTGTGTTTCCAGAATGTTTTGTATTTGCTTGCATCTCTAAGCCTGTGTGAATCCCACAGGGACAAGTGGCTGACTGTGGATTTCTCATAGAATTTGGCATCCCTGTGTTTGGATTTGGCTTTTCTTCAATGTTTTGGAGTGAATATTGTTCAGATACTTAAATGTCTGATGAACAAACTGTTGTAGTTGAAAAACCTGCTTAAATTGTAAATGCTAACAAGTGGCAGGTAATTTGGTGTATGCATGTGTGAGGGGATGCATATCCAAAATTTAAATTTTGAACTCTCAAGTAGAAGCCTGCTAGCAGCAAGCATGACAGGCTGGTTCTGAATTTTGATAGCACCTGGACTGAACAAACCTTGTATGTCTTGGATCCTCCCATTAATAAAGACATGTAAGACAGAAGCACTAATTAGGAGGCTGACCATGTGTTGTGCTTCTGCACCTAAACTATTTAGATTAGAAAAAACAGAGACCTGGGGCTATGGAAAGAGAAGATGACCAAAACCAAGAGTTCTCCAAAAGATGAACTTGCCTTAGAGAGAAGAGGGGTACCTATTATAGAATGAAGAAGGTAAAGAAGAACTCAAACGGACAAAAGATTGTGGAAGCAGGGGGAGCTCTTGGTGATCAGGCAAGAGTGAAGACCAGTGAAAGGTTCAGGAACCTTGGATAATGATGTTCAAGGTCATTTAACTGTGAGCAGCAGCCAGTATGAATTGACATGAGTTTTGCCCAACCTTCCCAGACCAGCAGAGACCAGATGGAGACAGAAGTTGAGACCTTGTGAGGTTATTGCAGGGAGAGGATAGACTGAGTGTCTTATTCAGCTGCATCCAGCGACAGGACGGTGAGTTCTGTATTAGGGGTAGCCATAGGCGACTGGGTGCTTCCCGAACGGGGAAAAACCCTAAAAAAACTCCATCAGAAAGTCGGGGCTGGGCTCCGTGCTCAACGGCCGTTCCCGCGCGGTGCCTGACGGGAGGGAGCGGTCCCGGAAGCTTCCGCGGGGGATTTAAAGGGCCCTTAGGGAGCACAGGCGAAGAGGAGTGGGGAAGGGCTGGAGCACTGTCAGAAGGGATTGAGGAAAATGGTGGATACCTGATGAAAGACTAAGGCTGCACCAAGCGTGGTGGAGGCTGCCACCCAGGCAGAGCCCCGGTGGGCACATGCAGCTACCCAGACCCTGGGCTGCAGGCAGTGCCCCCCTCCCATAGTGGCTCATGCCTCTGGCACTGGCTCCTCCTGTGGAAGCTGTGCTCGGGTAGGGGAACTGCTTCATATGGTGGAAGAGCTGAGGAAGGAAGTGGCTAGGCTGAGGGCCATCAGGGAATGTGAGAGGGAGATAGACGAGTGGAGCAGGACCCTCTCACAGGCTGCCAGAGCTAGTGAAGCTGAGCACCACCCACTGGTAAGCTGTAAGGCTGGGAGAGACAGAGAGGGGGAATGGCAGCAGGTTCCTGCCTGGAGAAGGAGACCTGCTTCCCCCACCCAGGCAATTAACCCCCAGATCTCTCTGGGGAACAAATATGAGGTGCTGAGGGTGCATCCTAGCCCTAATGATGAAGAGGGCTGCACCCACAGCCTAGAAATGTTTCCAAAACTCCATCATCCTCCCACAGCCTTGAAAACATCCTCGGTTAAAAAGAAGAGGAGGGTGATTGTCTTGGGGGATTCCCTTCTCAAAGGAATGGAGGGTCCCATCTGTAGACCGGACCCGCTCCATAGGGAGGTCTGCTGCTTGCCGGGAGCATCAGTGAGGGAAGTTACTAGAAAGCTCCCTTCCCTGGTCAAAGATACGGACTACTACCCGCTCTTAGTTTTTCAAATTGGTAATGAAGAAATAGAACGTAGAAGGCCTAAAGCCATTAAAAGGGACTACAAGGCACTCGGGAGGATGATCGAGGGCTCTGGGGCACAGGTAATATTCAACTCCATCCCAATACTAAGGAATCAGGAGCATGAAATGAGGAATAAGAAACTGGTTAATGAATGGCTTAGGGACTGGTGTGAGAAGAGGGGCTTTGGGTTCTTTAATCATGGGGAGGCCCACGCACCCCCAGGCTTTCTTACCAGGGATGGGACACGCCTGTCTCCTAGGGGGACAAAAGCCCTCACCAAAAACCTAGTTAAGCTCATAAATCGAGCTTTAAACTAGATGTGAGGGGGGAGGGGATGGGGACCAGGCAGGATGGGAGTGAGCCTGGAGGTGAGACTTCAGAGGCAAAGGGGTGGTGTGCTGGCAATGCCTGCCAGTATATCACCACTAAGGAAGAGGGGGTGAGTGCAGCTGAGGATGGTAGGCAGCAAACTGGCACTGTGGCCTTAGTTAAGTCAAGGACCGCTCAGTTGGGGAGAAGCCCTATTATGAAGGCTGTAGCTATGCCTGCCCACCTGAAGTGCATTTACACTAATGCACGCAGTATGGGAAATAAGAAGGAGGAGTTGGAAGCTGTGGTAGGGCAAGGAGACTACGATGTCGTTGCCGTTACGGAGATGTGGTGGGATGACTCGTACAACTGGAGCGTACCCACGGTGGGGTATAAACTCTTCAGGAAGGACAGGAAGGGCAGAAGAGGAGGCGGGGTAGCCCTCTATGTTAGAGAGGGCTTTGATACCCTCGAACTGGACTACGGTCAAGATGGGACTGAGTGCCTGTGGGTGAAAATCAGAGGAGCCCATGGGCAGGAAGGGATTGTGATGGGAGTCTGCTATAGACCACCCAGCCAAGAAGAAGCAGCTGATGAGCTCTTCTATAAACAACTGAGTGTAGTCTCAAAATCGCTACCTCTAGTCCTTGTGGGAGACTTCAATTTCCCAGATATAGGCTGGGAGTATAATACAGCAGAAAGGAAGCAGTCCCGGAGGTTCCTGGAGTGTGTGGAAGACAACTTCCTCACACAGCTGGTGAGCGAACCGACAAGGGATGGTGCCCTCCTGGACCTGCTGTTTGTGAACAGAGAAGGACTGGTGGGGGATGTGAAGGTTGGAGGATGCTTGGGGCAAAGCGATCATGAGATGATAGAGTTCTCAGTGCAGGGTAAAATGAAGAAGGAGGTTAGCAGAACAGTTGCCCTCAACTTTCAGAGAGCAGACTTTGGGCTGTTCAGAAGGCTGGTCGGAAAAGTCCCGTGGGAGGCGCTCCTTGAAGGCAAAGGTGTCCATGAGGGCTGGGCGCTCTTCAAGAAGGAACTCCTAGCAGCTCAGGAGAAAGCCGTCCCCAAGTTCTGGAAAAGTAGCCAAAGGGGTAAGAAACCAGCGTGGTTGAGTAGGGAGGTCCTAAGAGACATCAATAGGAAGAGGAGGGTCTACGACCTCTGGAGGAAGGGGCAGGCATCCCGGGTGGACTATAGGGAGGAAGTGAGAATGTGCAGGGAAAAAGTCAGGAGGGCTAAAGCCCAACTAGAAATGCCATTGGCCAAGACTGTGAAAGACAACAAAAAGTCTTTCTACAAATACATCAACAGCAAAAGGAGGGCTAGGGAGAATCTCCAGTCCCTAGTAGAGATGCAGAGGGAACAAGAGTAACAGGGGACTAAGACAAGGCTGATGTACTCAATGCCTACTTTGCCTCAGACTTTAACAGTAAGGATAATTGTTCCCTCTGTGCACAACCCCAAGGGTTGGATGAGAAGTATGAGATTCCCAAGGTCCAAGAGGAGGTGGTTAGAGACTTGCTTGCCCAGCTAGATGCCCACAAGTCTATGGGGCCGGATGGAGTCCACCCAAGAGTTTTGAGGGACCTGGCGGATGTGCTGGCCAAACCCCTTTCCCTCATCTTCCAACAGTCCTGGATGACTGGGGAGGTTCCGCTGGACTGGAGGCTGACTGATGTCGTGCCCATCTATAAGAAGGGGCGCACGGAGGATCCGGGAAACTACAGGCCTGTCAATCTGACCTTGGTACCGGGGAAAGTCATGGAGTGGGTGATCTTGAGTGCTATCAAGAAGCACTTGCAAGAGAACTGGGTGATCAGGCCCAGTCAACACCGGTTCATGAAAGGCAGGTCTTGCCAGAGTAATCTGATCACCTTTTATGACCGGGTAACTAAACTCTTGGATGAGGGAAAGGCTGTGGATGTGGTCTTCCTGGACTTTAGTAAAGCTTTTGATACAGTTTCTCATAGCATTCTGCTTCGGAAACTGTCGGCCTCTGGCCTGGATGGGTGCACACTCTCCTGGGTGAAAAACTGGTTGAATGACTGGGCCCAGAGGGTGGTGGTAAATGGAGTTGAATCCAGCTGGAGGCCAGTGACAAGTGGGGTTCCCCAGGGCTCAGTCCTGGGTCCAGTCCTGTTTAATGTCTTTATCAATGACCTGGATGAAGGCATTGAGTCCTCCCTCAGCAAGTCTGCAGATGACACCAAGTTGGGTGGAAGTGTGGATCTGCTGGAGGGTCGGGAGGCTCTGCAAAGGGACCTGAACAGGCTGGACTGCTGGGCAGAGACCAACGGCATGAGGTTTAACAAGGCCAAATGCCGGGTCCTGCACTTGGGGCACAACAACCCTAAGCAGAGGTACAAACTAGGAGAAGTCTGGCTGGAAAGCTGCCAGGAGGAGAAGGACCTGGGGGTGTTGGTTGACAGACAACTGAACATGAGCCACCAGTGTGCCCAGGTGGCCAAGAAGGCCAATGGCATCTTGGCTTGTATCAGGAACGGCGTGACCAGCAGGTCCAGGGAGGTTATTCTCCCTCTGTACTCGGCACTGGTGAGACCGCACCTCGAGTACTGTGTTCAGTTCTGGGCCCCTCACCACAAGAGGGATGTTGTGGCTCTGGAGCGAGTCCAGAGAAGGGCAATGAAGCTGGTGAAGGGGCTGGAGAACAAATCTTATGAGGAGCAACTGAGAGAGCTGGGGTTGTTCAGCCTGGAGAAGAGGAGGCTGAGGGGAGACCTTATTACTCTCTACAACTACCTGAAGGGAGGTTGTGGAGAGGAGGGAGCTGGCCTCTTCTCCCAAGTGACAGGGGACAGGACGAGAGGGAATGGCCTCAAGCTCCGCCAGGGGAGATTTAGGCTTGAGATTAGGAAAAAATTCTTCACGGAGAGGGTGGTTAGGCATTGGAACGGTCTGCCAAGGGAGGTGGTTGAGTCACCGTCCCTGGAGGTGTTTAAGGTTAGGGTAGACGAGGTGCTTAGGAGCATGATTTAGGGATTGGTGGGAATGGTTGGACTCGGTGATCCGGTGGGTCTCTTCCAACCTGGTTATTCTGTGATTCTGTGAAATAGGTAAGGTAAAACCTCTGATCTTTTTGTTTCTTCTGTAAATCCCAGCATCCAGATCCACTACAAATCACTTGTTATTCTGTCTTGTTCCTGAACAAACAGGAAGGGTAAAATTCATCCAATAAGCTATTCATTACAAATAATTCCCTGAGCGTGACATTCACTCCAATGCAGGGGGCAGTGCAATTTGCATGTATCACTTCAAAACCACTCAGCTCTGCTCTCAATTGATATAATGATCTTGTGCTGATCCAATACATGAGGGTGAAATTAATACCCTTCTCATCCTGGGAGTCATTATCAGTAGCAGAAACTAAAGACTTTTCCTCACCAACAAATCTCTTACTCCATGATATCAAAATGAATGGAAAGGCAGGTGTAAGTTAATAGGCTTTGGTTCTGGATGAACTTCTTTTGTCATTTTTAACCTTAGTTCCTGCTAGAAGAGGAAGCTAGGATATTGTCTTCCTTATACTTTTTCCCTTGAGGATGACTATCTTCCACCATCAGTTCAAGACATTTTTTTAATTAAAGATGATCCCAACTTAAGGAGATGAATTCAAGGAGACTGAATGCATTGTACAGAGATTAAAAATAGGTTTCAGATGGTTTTATGGAGGCATGGCTGTGCTATTTATGATACCTTCACACAGTAAAATCCATCTAATTATAGACAATATTCTTTTTTTTTAATTTGTTTTCCTCTTGTCATTTTGCTAAGCCCTGTGAATTTCCAAGTGGAAACTCATTCAGGAGGCAGAATTGCTTTGTGGTGTTGTTTTTTCCCCTCTCATCTGTTTGTCACATTGTTATCCATACCACCATATATTTGCTTGCTAAAAGAGCAAGTAGAGCTCAGATCTTACCAGCAGAGTAGCTTTAAACCAGCTCTGTGGCCATGTTGCTGATAGCTCTTTCACAGTAGCAGTCCAAGATATCATCCGCGATTCCAAATATGCTGCAATATTATCCCATTGGCAGAACAGGTTGAAGGCCATCCCTCTTAAGAAGATTGCCTTGAATTACTTGCAGGACAATCAAATCCTTTTTATAAAAAATAACATGCTAGAAATTGGACTGTGTAGTCCATTGTGAAAACTGCAACTCATCTATTGGCTGGAAGTTTATCTGATGATAAAGCCATCTCTGGACCCAGCAGGAGCTGGAATTTTCAACTACAGTGATTTCAGCTGTGAGTTATGGGCAGGGGGAATAAGCTACTTTTAAGTGCACCTACCACAGTGTTTGGGGAAATGTTTCTCCAATCACTTATGTGCCAACTCATCTCTTTCTATGGGTACTAAGAGGCATCTAGACTAGCACGATTATATGTGATGGGAACTCAGAACAAAAAAGCATTTTAGTAATGCAATATTTGCTGGGATTTTTGCAACACTTAAGCCAATGTTTGATGTTTATTTTACTGAAGAAGGTATTTCAACCTAGTGTTTGGCTGGATGGGCTGCTCTTCTGAAGAGTTTGGTGTAATACTTCATGACATATTTCTAGATGAGGTTGAAGTGGTCTATGTAGCTACTTGTATTGATGTTGCTAAGACAGTAAAATGGAACCAGATATAAAAAAAAGAAGTTTAAACTGTTACAAAAGCAATAGATGGGATGTCAGCAGGTGTGTTCCAAGCTAAATCTCTAAAGGTAAGTCATCTTCAGATGATGCATCACACGATTGCCCGAAGTAGGAGTAAGACAAAACTTCTGCTAAGTAAAACTGCTAGCACCCCATCTGCAAACAGGCTAACAGTAGCTGCTTTCAGCTGTTATGCATTTCAGCTGGGATATTCACCCAATGGCTTCAGGGACAACAGGGCATTTAAGAACAACTTAAAATATTGGGAGAGTCAAGATAGATTCAAATCAAAGAACTATTCACATAGACTTGAAGGTAAAGCAGTTCTATACTTTAAATATCCCTAAAAATCCCTTGCTTTAGCAATGATATTTTTTTTATGAAAATCAAACAATATTCCATGAAAAATATGAATCAGAGAATCATAGAATAACCAGGTTGGAAGAGACCCACCCAATCATCGAGTCCAACCATTCCTATCAAACACTAAACCATGTCCCTTAGCCCCTTGTCCACCGATACCTTAAACACCTCCAGGGAAGGTGAATCAACCACCTCCCTGGGTAGCCTGTTCCAGTGCCCAATGACCCTTTCTGTGAAAAAGCTTTTCCTAATGTCCAGCCTAAATCTCCCCTGGGGGAGCTTGTGGCCATTCCCTCTCGTCCTGTCCCCTGTCACTTGGGAGAAGAGGCCAGCTCCCTCCTCTCCACAACCTCCCTTCAGGTAGTTATAGAGAGCAATGAGGTCTCCTCTCAGCCTCCTCTTCTCCAGGCTAAAACAACCCCAGCTCTCTCAGACATTCCTCATAAGGCCTGTTCTCCAGCCCCTTCACCAGCTTTGTTGCTCTTCTCTGGACTTGCTCCAGAGCCTCAACATCTTTCTTGTGGTGAGGGGCCCAGAACTGAACACAGGATTCGAGGTGTGGTCTCATCAGTGCTGAGTACAGAGGGAGAATAACCTCCCTGGACCTGCTGGCCACGCTGTTTCTGATACAAGCCAAGATGCCATTGGCCTTCTTGGCCACCTGGGCACACTGCTGGCTCATGTTCAGTTGGCTGTCAACCAGCATCCCCAGGTCCCTCTCCTCCTGGCAGCTTTCTAGACAGACTTCTAGTCTGTAGCACTGCACAGGGTTGTTGTGCCCCAGGTGCAGGACCCAGCATTTGGCCGTGTTAAACCTCATCCCATTGGACTCTGCCTAGTGGTCCAGCCTATTCAGATCCCTTTGCAGAGCCTCCCTACCCTCCGGCACATCCACACTTCCACCCAGTTTAGTGTCGTCCGCAAACTTGCTAAGGGTGCACTCGGTGCCTTCATCCAGGTCATTGATAAAGACATTGAGCCCTGGGGAACCCCACTTGTAACTGGCCTCCAGCTGGATTTAACACCATTTACCACCACTCTCTGGGCCTGGCCATCCAACTAGTTTTCCACACAGAGGAGTGTGCGCCTGTCCTGGCCAGAGGCTGACAGTTTCCATAGCAGAATGCTGTGAGAAACTGTGTCAAAGGCTTTACTGAAGTCCAGAAGCTGTGTCACTTTATCATAGAAGGCGATCAGTTTAGTTTGGCAAGACCTGCTTTTCGTGAACCCGTGTTGACTGGGCCTGATCACCCAGTTCTCTTGCATGTGCTTCATGATAGCACTCAAGATCACCTATTCCATGACTTTCCCTGGCACTGAGGTCAGACTGACAGGCCTGTAGTTCCCTGGATCCTCCCTGTGACCGTTCTTGTAGACGAGCATAACATCAGCCAGCCTCCAGTCCAGTGGAACTTCCCCGGTCTCCCAGGACTGTTGGAAGATGATGGAAAGGGGTTTGGCCAGCACATCCACCAGCTCCTTCAATACCCTTGGGTGAATCCAATCCGGCCCCATAGAGTTGTGGGTGTCTAGTTGGGCAAGCAAGGCTCTGACCACCTCCTCTTAGATCATGGAAATTTTTCACGGAAAGGGTCATTGGGCACTGGAACAGGCTGCCCAGGGAGGTGGTTGATTCACCTTCCCTGGAGGTGATTAAGGCACGGGTGGACAAGGTGCTAAGGGGCATGGTTTAGTGTTTGATAGAAATGGTTGGACTCGATGATCCAGTTGGTCTCTTCCAACCTGGTTATTCTGTGATATCAGCTACCCCAAAACTCTGTAAAGGAGTACATACAAAACAGCATTTTGAAGAGGCAGTCTGGTTAGTTCAGAGAACTAAGAGTTAGCAGATCTACATGTTATTCCCAATTCTGCACAAGTTTATTCTGGGAGCTTAGGCAGTTTCGGTTAACCCTAGGTGTCTTCCTACTGCCACATCCCCCACAAGGCCTTCTCTGTTCACAAAGAGCAGGTCCAGGAGGGCACCTTCCCTTGTTGGTTCATTCACCAGCTGTGCAAGGAAGTGTCTTCCACGCACTCCAGGAGCATCCTAGACTGCTTCCTTTCTGCTCTATTGTCCCTCCAGCAGATATCAGGAAGATTGAAGTCTCCCACAAGAATGAGAGGCACCCATCTAGACATTAACCCCAGCTGTTTATAGAAGAGCTCATCAGCTGCTTCTCCTTGGCTGGGTGGCCTGTAACAGACTCCCATCACAAAATCTACCTTCTTATGGGCTCCTCTGATTCTAACCCACAGGCACTCAATCTCCTCATCACCACAATCCATCTCAACGGTGTCCAAGTTCTCCCTTACAAAGAGGGCTACCCCGCCTCCTCTCTCTCCCTTCCTACCCTTCCTATCCCGCCTGAAGAGTTTGTACCCCACCATATCGGTACTCCAGTTATATGAGTCATCCCACCATGTTTCTGTGATGGCAACGACATCATAGGTTCCTTGCCCTATGACAGCTTCCAGCTCTTCCTTCTTATTACCCATGCTGCGTGCATTGGTGTAAATGCACTTCAGCTGAGCTGCTGAGCCTTCAGCCCTATTAGAGGGAACAGAGTTTGTTCCTATTTGCTTGGTAACTGGAGTAGCTATCACCAAAGTGCCTATATCTCCCTTACCACCCCCAGGTGTGTTCACCGCCACTTTCTGTGTGGTGCTGTACTGGTGGTCCTCACCAGCACACTCACTGTGAATCACCAGTGCCCCATGTCCAGGCTCACTCCTGTCTAGCCTGGTCTCAATCCTCTCCCCCTTCACATCTAGTTTAAAGCTTGGTTTATGAGCTTAGCTAGGTTTTTGGCAAGGGCTTTAGTCTCCCTAGGAGATACACGTGTCTCATCCTTAGTAACAAGGCCTAGGCACGCGTGAGCCACCCCATGATCAAAGAAGCTGAAGCCCCTCTCCTCACACCAGGCTCGGAGCCAGGCATTAATCAAGTTCTTCTTCCTGACTTCCTGCTCCTCTCTGTTTAGCCCGGGGATGGAGCAGAACACTATTTGTGCCCCAGAGCCCTCTATCATTTTCCCAATGGCCCTGAAGTCTTTCTTGATGGCTTTGGTCTTTCTGTTTCCTAAATCATCATTACTAGTTTGGACTACTATCAGAGGACAGTAGTTTGTCTTGTGGACCAGGGAAGGAAGTTTTCTAGCTACTTCCTTCACTGACGCCCCCAGTAAGCAGCAGACCTCTCTGTGTAGTGGGTCTGGTCTGCAAATGAGTCCCTTCATTCCTTTTAGGAGGGAATCCCCTACAACAATCACCCTCCTCTTCTTCTTAATGGAGGATGTTTTTATATTTTTCTGAGGATGGTGTGGCCTAGGGAAAGATTCTAGGCTGTGAGAGCCATCATCCTCATCCGCAGGACAGGATTCCACCTGCAGCACATGGTACTTTTTCACCAGGGGGATCTGGGGCTTTGCTGTCTGGTTGAGGGAGTCAGGTTTCAAAGGTAGGATTTCAAAATTATTTTGGCTATTGAACCATTTTAGCCCAAGAATATTTAGCCTGCAGTACTGCACACCACAAATGGTATGTAACATTACCCTGTTAACACTAATAACTTAAAATTGCAGAATAAAAAGCACTTGACAGCAGTTCTGGAATAATTTGGCCTCAATGAAGAAAAGCACCTGTCATAGCTGTGAAGCTAAGAGATTTTGTGAGGTAGAGTTTATGGCATATTTACCTCCAACACTAATTATAAACAAAGAGATCTATAAAGGGCCAGGCTGTAGTATCACAATGTAATTTTAGAGGGATCTAATTTTTTTTTTTTTAATTAGTGGAGATGTAAAGGGGAGAATGATGTGGGACAGTCTGACATTATGGTGCTAAAGGAACCAGTTTATTCTGCATTCAGTAAAAGCAGCAGGTGAGGCAGACACGCCTAGCTGATGGTTTCTTTGCCAGTACACCCAGCCTAGTAGGGTCCTGGCACCAATAAATACACTGCGTCCCTTGGACAAAAAAAGAGCAGCCATAAGGCACAAATTCGCACTCCTGTCTAATAAAAGAAAAATAACAGCTGAGAGATTTGTAAATGTTTGCTGTAATTCTGCAACAGAATAAAATGTTAAATTCCCCATACTGCTATGGCACTCCCACTCTGATCATCATCAGTGAAAATATACCTTCAGTACAGCAGCTGTAGCTGCTCTAATAAGATATCTACATAGAGAAAATAGGCAATCAACTTTCCGCAAAGTATGAAGTTTTCCATTAAATTGTCTCTTCCTTTTATATAACACAGCTGCAAGAGTTCTCACTAGCTTTCCTATCCATGTCCTAGCATATGTAGCTCTCACTAGCAGGATATTTTCCAAATGAGTCATTTGAGTCTCAGAAGATTTCCTCTAAAGGTGTCTAGACCATCACCCCCAAAAGTTTATCATAAAAAAAAAAAAAAAATCCTATCATCTACAGCCATAAGTTAAGAACTAGAGAATGTTGCAAATGAAAAACACATTCTGATAAATTAGAAATGGCTGCAGATATAATGAATGTCTGTGTCATTTGCTTCCAAATGAATCTCTGGTAATTTAGTCAATGTATTAATATTCAAAAGACCTTTGATGTTGTGGTCTATTTGGCTTTGTCGGCTGAAATTTATAATTTTGCTTTTAGTAAGGCAGGGTTTCTGTGGTTTTTATCTGAGTAACAAGTCATTAGTGGTAGGCTGAATTGCTTGGAATTACTGTGAAGTGCAGTGTTTTTTGGTTAATGGATGAAGTTTCTAAAGTCCTGGATGGAAGGTGCTATCCTTTTCCAGCATTACTGATCTATTGAGTCTTGTCCTATTATTAGTTTTGGTGTTGATAATGGTGATAAGAACTATGCCTATAAGGCTGTGTCATTGCAACAGAATGAGTCTTTAAACAACAAAAATACTTGTCTTGGGAAGATACAGCTGTAACCAAAACGCCAATCTGTGCTTACATGTGGTAAAGACAGTCATGGGAAATCCCTGTAGCTTCTATGGAGTCTTTTTTCCCCTGCTTTGCACTGTCAGCCTGAGGAAGCAGCAGGTCTTAAGTTAATTGGGTCAAATCTGAGTGAATCATTCAAGACATGTGAAGGCCTGTACAAAATTTGTTACCTTTAGGCCCACCTAAGCTATGCCACAGTGACTTAAATGACACAATGGCTAAGCAGTAATCACCCAAAATTAATATACAGTCCTCAAGAGCTTTATGTCTTTGAAATTATCTTATTTTGAAGTGTCTTGCAATTTTTCATTCAACCTGAAACAAAATGTTTTTTCTTCCACTGGATGTGGCTAAAACTCAGATGTACTTAGTTTAAGACTAGGATAAAATACATAAAAACCTTGAAGATGATTTGAAAAGGAAAAGACTTCTGATCTGAAACTCAAATAACAAAAATACTTGGCTGTTTCAGAAATGTTTCATCAGTAATGACTGTTTGGGGTTCCACTAAAACTTTGTAATTACCTTTGGGTCAAAAAGATCTACTAAATTCAACAACAGTGGTCATAGGTTTAATTCCTACCAAACTCCAAATTTCATTGAGAATTACCTTTAAAAGAAGAATCACATGATGTGCTGTAAAGGTCTTTCTTTGTCAATGACAAAGTGGTTCCTGAGAACAGACAAACAAATGGGACATCTTTAACCAAAACTGTCTATCAGTCTCAGAGAAAAGACTGACATGAATGCTGAGTTAGAATTGAAGAGTGACAAGAAAAAGCAAGAAAAATAAAAAACCACATGCAACTGCAAAGACTGCAATGGCTTAATGTTTGTGATGAGATCCATCTAAATACATTATATGTTTATGAAATTTTCTACCTTGCTCAATTTGCAGACCTGCAAACTTTTCCAAACAGTAGTGCAAACTTGTTAGGTAGTCTAGCATCAGCACTAACTTCATGATGTCATTTCATGGGTCATTTAGAAGCAGTCCATGGACACAGAAAAATCTAAAGACTATATTCTGAAAAGCAGACTGACCTATTATAGAAACTTATTTGGTTAAATTCTAACATCAATTAACAGTACATACTATTTGTGTAAAGATTGCTTTATTGTTATGATGGAAAGGAAACATTTCTTTATGTTGTCACCTTTTTAATGGTCGTGCTATTGACATTGCCTTAAGAAAAATACGTCAAGCTCATATTTCATTCATTGTTCTTTTCATTTTCATCCTTCAGTACTGGAAAAAATGCTGTATATTTGACATCACGTTTCCTATATAGAACAACAGTAACTCTCTTACTGAATAATGCATACAGTAAATGAGAAGCAGTCTTGCCTGCAATGGCCTGTGATTTAAAAATCTCATGCTTTGGGTGACTTTGAGCAAATGACTTCACTATTCCCTTCATTGACTTCTCCCAATATAAGATGTATGTATAATACATATGTATAATACATATATATAATGCAATGGATGTGGTCTTCAAAACACTTGCGTTCTGTAAATAAAATTGCTAAATGAGTGAAGTAATAGCAATACCCCTTTTCATTTTCCGCTTACAGTGATAAATTATATGTTTATCTGTTATCAAATTCTCCCATTGCATTGAGGAGCACAGTGCTGCACAACACAGTGTAAGGACCATATATGGTACTAAAGGACTAAGGAGTAGGTGGAGGAAAGTACTTTTCCATGTGAAGATATTTGAAAGGGCACAAACACTCCCCAGCTAAAACTTACCCTCAGCCAAACCTAAGCTCTGATGCCCTCAGGACAACTCTTCTTTTCAGAGAAAACAGAGGGAGGTTAAACAAGGTGGCCAAAACATCAACACTTCATGCACATCTGGCAGTGAAGTGTCCTGGACCCATATCAGCACTCCCACTTTTCTCCTTATTGCCTTCTTAACCTTCTTATGCTGACACTTATTTGTACCTACACCTGCTTATCCTTATCCTGACGTGCTTCATTCTGCATGATTTTTTCCAGAAGAAGAAGTAGATGCTCTTGGGAGATGTAAACACTGTTTAGCACATCCCCTACCTCCTGCCCCTCAAGGAATGTCAGCATGCATATACACACACACACACAGAGCTATATTATTGCACAGTAAATCTGATTCTGTCTTACACGATGCTGAAAATATTGTGTTCAGTTGCTAAATGCTACAAATAGGGAGGCTCTGCAAAGGGACCTGAACAGGCTGGACTGCTGGGCTGAGACCAACAGCATGAGGTTTAACAAGGCCAAATGCCGGGTCCTGCACTTGGGGCACAACAACCCTAAGCAGAGGTACAAACTAGGAGAAACCTGGCTGGAAAGCTGCCAGGAGGAGAGGAACCTGGGGGTGCTGGTTGACAACCGACTGAACATGAGCCAGCAGTGTGCCCAGGTGGCCAAGAAGGCCAATGGCATCTTGGCTTGTATCAGGAATGGCGTGACCAGCAGGTCCAGGGAGGTTATTCTCCCCCTGTACTCGGCACTGGTGAGACCGCACCTCGAGTACTGTGTTCAGTTCTGGGCCCCTCACCACAAGAGGGATGTTGTGGCTCTGGAGCGAGTCCAGAGAAGGGCAACAAAGCTGGTGAAGGGGCTGGAGAACAAATCTTATGAGGAGCGACTGAGAGAGCTGGGGTTGTTTAGCCTGGAGAAGAGGAGGCTGAGGGGAGACCTTATTACTCTCTACAACTACCTGAAGGGAGGTTGTGGAGAGGAGGGAGCTGGCCTCTTCTCCCAAGTGACAGGGGACAGGACAAGAGGGAATGGCCTCAAGCTCCCCCAGGGGAGATTTAGGCTTGAGATTAGGAAAAAATTCTTCACGGAGAGGGTGGTTAGGCATTGGAACGGTCTGCCAAGGGAGGTGGTTGAGTCACCGTCCCTGGAGGTGTTTAAGGTTAGGGTGGATGAGGTACTTAGGAGCATGATTTAGGGATTGGTGGGAATGGTTGGACTCGAAAATCCAGTGGGTCTCTTCCAACCTGGTTATTCTGTGATTCTGTGAAATAATTCATCATATTATCAGTGATCTATCATGTAGCTCATCTATTCAGGGATTTCCTCAACCATGTAACACCACCAGAATTTTGCCTGAGGAACAACTACCAGGGAGGACCTGCCCTTATACCTTGCTTCTGGAACATATTAGCATAATATAAGTATACATTACAGAGCAGTATGACATATTGTACAAGTACTGATTTTACATTAAACTTAAAATGATAATTTATTCTTGTTGATAAGAGCTAAATTTTTAGAAACATTCTTAGTCCACTAACACATTTTAAAATAGGAAAGTGTAAAAGCAGCTGGTATGTCTGTATCCACTATAATCCAGCCACATGTCTGTATCCTTGACTATAATTTAGTGAACACAGAAACTCAGATCGCAGAAAACAAATTTTGCATTTATACTTTTAAACTATAAACATCTTTCCTTTGATATCAGACAGTGAGACTGTAGTTGTGTGTATAACATCAAGAACATGAGTAGTTCCCTTTGCTTTCACTTGGTTCACTCATAGGAAGCACGTTAGAAATGCCCAGGAACAATATATATGAATTGCTGAATCAAGGGCATATTCATATTTAGTGGGACTGTGGCTGCTCCCAAAGTAATACAGCAAATGCACTAATTGCTTAGTGCATTAACTTAAGTTTATAATAATGACTAACCTGAGTCAGGCCCAACTAGTGCCAAATCCTGCTTCTCAAGCTACCCAGTAGGAGATACACAGAGGAAGTTCATAGTAAGTACAAATGGATTTCTAGCCAAGCACCTCTTTTGGCAGTCAGTGCCTTAGAGAGCACCCATGCTGAAGGTCATACAAAGACCAACCTGTTTAAAGAGTGCCTATGGACCTTTCCTAATTTAGCTAATCCCTCCTTGAATCTATTTACATTTTTGCCTCTGCAGCTTCTCTCAGAAATGAATGTTGCCTTTAGCTAGGGGTTGAGTGAAAAAAAACTCTTCTTCAGTTTGTTTTAAAATTGCTGCTTGATGCTTTGGTATTGAAGTTCCATTCGTTCTTGTGTGATCAGATTCAGAGACCTGTCCTTCCTCATGCCCTTTGTCTAACCCTGCAATAACTTCATTCTGTTTTAGCGTACAGTTTTCCCTTTTGCCTTGTTCTGAAGCCAGCACCAAGCTGTTTGGTCTCTCCTACTGTGCAGACTGTTCTCTTATCAAACTTCTTGGTACTTCTTTCTGCTCTGCTTTTTATGAGACCAGGTATGGACTAACCCTATGTGCAGTCCTCAGGATATTTCTGCAACAGGCACTTATACAGAGAGTTAAGTGTTATCTGTCTGGCTTTCAATAATCTCCCTAATAATTCCTAACAGCCTGTTTGCCCTTTCAAACACTGCTGAGCAATGAGCTTTCAGAAACAACTCCAAGATTTACTTCTTAACTGGTAACAGCTAATTTAGAGCCAAGAACAGTGTATTTGTGGCAAGAAGTATTTTTTTCCCAGACATATTATATTGTACATATCAATGCTGGGTTTTAGTTAGCATATAGCAAGACCTTCTGCAATCATTCACAGGCACTTTTAGATGTGACAGTAGTTTTGTATTACCACCAAACACCTAGCCTTCATTCTGAGACTGTGGTGACATCCCAGTTCAGTTAACATTTCCCTGCAATAAAAAAATTCATCATTTGTTCTTCCTTGATTCCAATCCCTTAACCAGTAATTAATCCATGTGAGGCCTTTCCAAATGACAGCTTCATCTCTTTAAGAACTTTTGGAGATGAACCTTGCTTCGAAGTTTCTGGAAAACCTCAAACACTATATTAACTGAATCAGTTTTGGTCATGCATCTCCTTACACCTCCACAGAGCACTCATAGATTTGTGGGTAATGACTTGCCTTGGTGAAAGATGTATCAGTAAATTACAATTTCCCCCCCATGCCTAGTAGGGCTATTCTTTATGTAAGTTGCTATGAGTTTGCTTGGTACAAAAACCAGTCATAACCTTTATTTGTCCACATCTCTTTTGCAATTTTGAGGTTCTTTTGTTTGTTTGTTTGTTCTAAAAAAATGTTACACTTGTTGCCTTTTGTTTTCTGATATCTAGAGCCTCAACTTTGCTTATTCTCAGAATAAACCAAAGCCTTTAACTCCTTTACAGTTCTTTGAAATTATTTTTTTATTGATTTCTTCCATACCTCAGTCCACTCTTTTTTCCAGCTAATACACATGTTACCTGGTTAGGTACCCCCTAAAGAATAGCAAAGTCCTAGGTCTCTCCTTCACCTCTCTGCTGAGAACATAAAGACAAAGAAATCCAATTACTAACTTTCCCAGAAGGAGGAAAGGATATGCTGCCCACCAGAAGCAGCTGCTGGTATTTCATGCCTTCCTGTAGAGGAAGATGTGGTACTAGCTGGGCAGATACCTGTTTACATAGGAGTTCATCCCCTCCAGTACTCATTCAGATTTTTTGCAATTACCTTCCCTTCCCTGTGTGATTCTTTTCTATCTTGTTCTCTTCTGAACCTCACCAAGTGTGGAAGATATCCTACTTCTGATGCTTTTGAAGTTTTTGTTGTTATGAGGTTTCATGCCTTTAGCAAATTGCTGTTCACAACGTTCTCTATTATTTTTTCTTGGGCTGCCGTAACAGGGTTTTAAATTTCATTGCTAAAGTTTTTGCTGCTGGTTATGGAGTCATTATCCTTTTTGTCCCTGTCTCAGAGCTTGCTTAATTATTTCAGGCAATGAGATGAAAGACTGAAACAGTCTCACATGAAGTACCCTGGAACCTCCTAGGAGATAAAGTGTTATGTTCCCTTGAAACACTGAACAGATTTGATGTTGGGTTTCTCTTACTTCAGCCTGTAAGCAAATGCTGGTCTCATCTTCCCCTTTATTTTCCCAGGCATTTACAACTTGTGCTCCTATTTGTTGTTCATCCGGGGTGCACAGGTGTGTATCAGGCACAGCATCAGTGTACCCTGTGCCTCAGGGCCAGCTTCTCTGCCTCACTCCATTAGAATCCCAGACATCTGACTCTGGAAGCCACTTTCTGCTCTTAGGAACCCAACACTGTGAGAGGCTGTGTTATAACTCTTTCTATGCTTCTATAACTCCAGCCTTCAGGCTGTGTATGTAGAGTATCCTCACCAAATGCTGACAGTTTAAAATTAAAATATGTCAGCATTAGTTAAGCTGAATATACAGTCTTATGATCATGACAAAGAACTTTGGGTCAAGATTTGTCTTGTAATCTTTCTTTGTAGTTACTTCTAAGGAAAAGTTCCTTTGGTGGTGACCCCAGCGTTAACCTTTCACAGTGGAATATAATCAGATAAGTTGGTCTGTTGCTCTAAAATAAAACAGTTTTTAAAGATACTTATAGATGGATTCATCAGTGAAAAATCCCCACCCTGGTGACAAATACTCAAAATTTGCTGTTATTCTGTTGCAACAACTCCTATTGTTTTGGGACAGTGTGATTTAATATGAGAAATTACAGAGGAAATTGCTTTTTCATAGTGTTACAATGCTTCTGAAACACAGCCTCATCAAAATTAAGCTAACTGATTAAATGAGCTAACTCAATCAACTAAATGAGCCCCATTCTCCCACAAGACTTAAAAGGAACCCAAATGGTCCTCCAATGCATCTGTTATGGCTCTAGGGGTCTTTAAACTGGAGATTTGACTAAATCTAAAACCAAGCATATTATCTTAAGTTTTCCATCACAATTGCTTAACAATCCAATCATTCTGATCTTCTCAGAACCAGCAGTTCAATAGGTCTCTGAGTTTACCAATGTATGGTAATGAAATAAGTAAATTTGAAATCTAATTGACTCAAACTCAAAACTGCTCTCCATAATATCTGGCCTTATAGGGCATATTTAAATCACCTTGCCCTGAAATCAACAGATGAGTTTCTTCTAGTGCCGTGCTGGAATGCCACCAGAACTTGGGCAACTGGAGGACTGGTAACAATAACCTGATCCAGAATCAGTATATCATCACTCTGATAATTTTTTATGCCTTTATGTGGAAGAAAGATTGAATGAAGTTCCATGAAAACAAAATGAAGAGATGCTCAGCAAGGAGATCCTATGTCATTTTCAAGAATGACTCTTGTAAAGGGAGGCTACCTGTCTACTTCTCGTTCAGGGTGATTTGGAGGAATGCTATGTTATAAAGGCTCTACAGCCACAGAGGTAAGTAAATTGCAAAACGCAGTCTAGATCTGCTCCCTTTTGTTCTCCTCCTCAGAGAAAGTAGCTTTTTGGCATAAAGCAAGAGGAAGCAACACGTACAAGGATGTGGCACTCCCATTTTTCTCAGGGACCTTAGCTTTCCAGGTGGGCTGTGCATTAGGGACAGTGGATGTTTCAGCAAGTCCTTTTTTTGGGGCTGGGTTCTCAAGCAAGCAAGAGTTTTCAGTAAGAAAATTTGTTGGGCAAGATGATTTCCTCTCTTATGTATGAATCTGATTGCTGGGGAGAAAGAGGCAGATTTCTGTCTTCTCTTCAGCCCTAGAAAATTTATTCTTACATCTTCCTCAGGAGGGTCCAAGCCTCTGTGGTGCAGAAACACTTGCCTTCACTCAGCCCAGGCTCTCTCCCACCTGCCCCCTCAAAAGAGAGTGGAACCATCAGCAATAACAGGCAGCAGCTCCATTGAAGCAGCATTGTCAGCAATCCCTGAGTTCTTGCAGCATGAAGATCTGATTAATGCTTCCTGCTGAAGTTATTGCTCAGTATCACAAGAACGAAGTACTTAGTGGGGAAGAAAGTAGGCAAACAACTAAAACCCACAGCCTATGGCCTCAGTATTATATCATGGGGAAAGACATTGAGCCCTGGGGTCCTATTTTAGGACTTTTTCTAGGTTGAATCATAGTAATGAGAAAAGAAACAAGCTCAAATCCTTATTCTCTTCACTAACCAGAAGGCAATGTCAGACTGGAGGTGGAGAGGGAGCCCACATCAGGACCTCTCTCCAGACTCGTTCCCTTGTGTTCTTATAAAAATGGAAGTTTCTTTTCACCAGCATGGAAAAGGAAAACTGAGTCCAAGACATTGTTCAGTGTAAACACCATCAAATTCATTATTCATAGTTGTTTAATGAAAGTTTTATGTTAACAAATCTTTTTTTTCAGTGGATGGCTCATAATCTATTTGCTGTCTTTTCCTGTCCTGTTGCTTCTTCAGTTCACTAGGTCACATTCATTGCAGGGGAAGGTTGAAGAAGGAAAAAATAAACATCTAAAATATATCAGTGGTTTTGAAGATTCATCATCTACAAGAAAGCTTGTGCTCCATCTGATTCAGCTCCATTATTCATTACTTGACTTTTTTCAGAAGAAGCAGCATGTTTAAAATGTCACTCATCATATGAAAATTTGTTTTAATATGATTTAGTCTGAACATCTATGGTACTCACAATGTTCCTATCTGCTCTTATGAACGCTTTCTTTCTATAAACAGGTGAAGAAAACTGCATTTTGTTTAGCTCTTGTCTGCAGTGGGAGACTCGTGACTTTTATTAAGTCTGTGTTCACAGAGGTCATTATGAATAACATCTTGTGGAAGCTGCATTCAGAGATAAGAGTTTTATATGTGGGATCCCAAAGTAAGGCCTGGCTATGGTGATTTTCACTAGTTTCAGAATTTTACTCCATATTTTCAGTGAGCTGACTCCTTAGTCTGAATTACTTCTCCCAGCCTGACATTTCTTCTTCTCAGTCTTATTCTGAGAGCAGAATATATGCATTCACCATGTTCAACAAGGCATGTTTCACCCACTTCTGACTCCTTCTTTGTCCTCACAACATTATTACAGAATCACAGAATGACCAGGTTGGAAGAGACCCACTGGATCATCGAGTCCAACCATTCCCACCAATCCCTAAATCATGCTCCTAAGCACCTCGTCTACCCTAACCTTAAATACCTCCAGGGACGGTGACTCAACCACCTCCCTGGGCAGACCGTTCCAATGCCTAACCACCCTCTCCGTGAAGAATTTTTTCCTAATCTCAAGCCTAAATCTCCCCTGGCGGAGCTTGAGGCCATTCCCTCTCGTCCTGTCCCCTGTCACTTGGGAGAAGTGACACAACCTCCCTTCAGGTAGTTGTAGAGAGTAATAAGGTCTCTCCTCAGCCTCCTCTTCCCCAGGCTAAACAACCCCAGCTCTCCCAGTCGCTCCTCATAAGATTTGTTCTCCAGCCCCTTCACCAGCTTTGTTGCCCTTCTCTGGACTCGCTCCAGAGCCACAACATCCTTCTTGTGGTGAGGGGCCCTGCATTTAAGAGCCACTGCATTTTAAAGCAAGATGAATTGTGACTATCAAGACTTTGGGGATGTTGAGGGATACATCTCAAGCTTGAAATCAAGCACAGGCAGAAGTACTCAGGTCATTAGCATTTCACTGGGCTTCAGGCATGGGTAAATAAAAATTGAAGCTATAGGCCAATATATCAAGTAAGATCTTCTTTCATTTGAACACAGTAGTAAAAACATCTATATAGTATAAGTGAGAAAGATTAGATCTGTTTTCTTAAAAAAATGTAGTCCAACAGATTTACCCTCCCGTTTAGAAAAAACACATTCGTGTCCATGGCATTGTTGTATTTAATATGTCTGTGAAGTCCAGCATAATAAATGACCCGTATAAATAACCTTCAGTCGATAAAGAAACCCACTGTTGAAAGGAGGCGCTGTAATCACAGCTGGCTGTGGCTCTGCAGTACTCCATGGGCAGTCAGGAGGTCTGGAGGTACAGACACAGGCTACATCTCAGCTAGAAGCTCTGCCGCACCAAAACGGAGACAAGGAGGGGCAAGGAACCCAGTAGGTTTTCACCTGCCCTTCATCTGCTTCAATGTTCCTAATGGCCCCACTGCTGATTTCAGGTCTGCATGCTTTTTTAATTAGCTACATAACTATTTTTATCATCAAAATGATATTCATAAGCTCAGCACACAGGGAGGCAAAACAGGATGGTGACAGTGAGAGCACAAAGGGAGAAAGGGCTCTACCACCTCAATGTTTCTGCCAACACCTTGTCTGCCTACCCAGAGAGACAGGCTCAGTGTCTGCACATCTTCATTGATACTTCAGACAGAGATGGACAGCAAAATGACAAAGAGAGAAGCCCACATCCTCCATTTGATGCAGGGGAAGGGCTGCTGCTATCCTGAATGTGCAACACGCTCAACTTGTTTCTGCCAAGACCAAAGGCTCCATTGCTTGCCCCAATTCAGGCTGGTGTACTAGACGTCTATAGTTGTCTGTCTGCAACCCAGGTCTGCCTTAATTATTTTAAAGACTAGCAATAATTATTGTAGCAAACATGCCACATATGCTGCCATTACTGTCCAGAAGACATTTCGTAAATAGTCTTTTTGGCCATCCCTTCAGGTACCTAGTCCTGCTTTACCTTGTTTTAGAATACATGCTCCCCTGGGGCACTTTTGGGCACAGTTAGCTTTCCAAAATGATTTGAAGGTTATTATAGCTTTTGTGATCACCTCCACTTCATGAAGTAGATGATTTGTTAACTTAGCTATGCTAACTCACCAGGACTGTAGGTTCAGATACCCACAGACTGATTAAGGCACAAATGAGGCCAGATATTGTCAATAACCATCTAACTGTTTATTAGGAGAGAGAGAGGGATAGGGGGTAGAAACAAAGAGAAGAAGAAAAGGGTATGGGGACAGTGCATGAGAGAATAGTGAGAGTCACCACCATGGTTCTGTGATGTCCCATCTATCTCACACTGTCTGGTCCTTTGGGTCTGTCTCATGGGGTGGTGATCGAGTCCTGAAGAAGGACAATGAGCCTCTGTAGGTTCAGCAGCCTTTTATACCATCTCTGCTGCGAGTGCTATGGAATCCTCTCCCAGGTTGATTTTAGAAGTTCCAGTCAGAGCACTGCATGTGACTATCATGCAAAAGCCATGAGCTAACAGTTTATGCAGCCTCCATTACACAGCCTGTGAGTTAGAGTCTGTCAGTCCATCATTTTGTGCCTCAAGCTGCCACAAGCAAAGCGTCGGCAGTTATATGGACTTCATTACATATCTATCTTCTTTGTGCCATTGTTATAGCATTTCAGAGTCTTTATTTTCTCTTCGAGTATCACCAAACACAAAGTTTGAGACAAACATAAAAGCCAACAGTCCCAACAGATGACCTGCAAAACAGTACGTCTTAAGGCATGAACTGAGCCTGGCTGGGTTCACTCACTGTTCCCCCTGCCTCCTGTCTCTGTTACAATACAGCTCTGTGCTTGCAGATGCTGAGGCTGGACACTGCAAAGCCCAGGGCTGCCTTGCAAATGCATTTTGGAGTACTGAAGAAGAACTTGTCCATCTGAGCTCCACTGAGAGATCACCTCAAAATGAACATTGTGGCTGGGCCTCTGCAATGATACAAAGGCTTGACAAATTCACTGAGGTGCCAGTATAAATTAGATTTTCAGCAGCTGTGTATATATATTTTTTTCTCACTCACTCAACTGATGAGAACTGCAATGTAACAGATACTCTGAATCTGGGTGTTTAAGTTCAGTACATGAGGGAAAATGCTGATTATTATTCAGGAACTAATTGGTGCCTGCCAATATCTACCACCAGTGGTTGAGATTTGATGGAATAACTGAGAAAACATGTTGAAAATGTGACAGCCAGAGAACACATTCTTCTTGATTGTTTCAAATTGGATAGTGCTTGCACAGATGGGACACCTACCCTGGCTGCCAGGACTACTGGTTGTGTTACTTTGATAGAAAGGGGGTTGTATCAACAGTTATCCAAAATATCATTTTATTGTCATTGGGAGGCTCTTTTTGCTAAAGACTTGGATTTCTAAATGTGATTGTTTCATCAACATGATACTCGTGCATGCACTAAATGAACATTTCTTACAAATGCGAACAGGAGGGAATTAATGCTTCTATGCTATGTTAGTTAGCTGACACAGGAAAAGGCCCTTCCAAACAGAAGAAACAGGTGACTTTTGGCATACAAGGATGAATTCATGAATCACAGCAAGCTGCTTAAATGCCAGGATTAGATAATAAACTGGTTTCCTTCACAGGCATTATATTTTGTCTCTGACTTGTCAGTATGTCTATAGGGGAACGACTGTCTCTCTGTTATGACATTTAATGGCCTTTTTCATGGTAAAATGAATTTACAAAAAAATATTGTCTTATAATAACTTGGATTTCTTTGGTTTAGAGCATTTAGAAGATAATAATAGGGTTATAAATTAGGAGATCTATGCTGCAATTTCGTCAATTCTGGTCAATTATATGACTGAAGTTTTGAAGAAATTATGCTAGATAAGACCACTGTGGCCATTTAATAATCCTCTTGCTGAATTTATAATTGGAAATGTTGAAATTCAAACCTACAGTTGGGCATGAGAAGGATCTGCAGTTCATCCCTGCTGATAAAGGCTAGTGTTGTCTTGAGCTGAGGGCAAGGTGCAGCCCTGGCCTGATCAGGCTGCAGTGCAGCTATATCTCCAAAATAAATGGTGTAATGTGCGAGAGATCTCCCTGCCCTGATCTGGGCTAAAAAAAGGAGCATTTTACCCTCGTCCTGATGAACTCATCTCTGCTGGATTGCGTAATTACCACTGAATTTTTAAACTGCTGTAACACATAGTATTAAAGCCTGAAGAGAACAACAAAAGAACATTTCCAGGGAAACAAACCACCGCACCTCCCTGCTCACTGCCACAATGGGCTGAGATGAAACTAAAGCTGGTTGAGAGCTAATGGTTTAGACCAGTCAAGACTGATAAATACAGCATTTACAAACGGACAGGACCATATGATGGAGTAAGTCTGTAGAGAAAGGCAAAAAGCTTTAGCCTCTGTTTCTCATCTCATATTCCCAGCATACCTCCACCATTCATCACCCTAAATCTGGCATGTGGGAAGAAGAAGTCAGAGCAGATATAGTAAAAATGCAGGATGTGCCAGAGCTGGGGCAAGAAACCAGCGGATGTGTGGCAGAAATGACACACACATCAGAGATGTTCAGGTTTAAACACCTACCTATGTAATGAAGTACTCCAGTGATCACATCTCTACTTAAAGAAGTGAAGAGGAAGAGTAGGGCAACAGAAAGAAAAGGTAGACTCAGAATGAAACGACGAGACGGACTCCAAATAGATGTAAAAGCGGAGACCTTTATTATTGCAACTTACAGGTTTATATACCTTTGCTCATCTGTCCACGCGCTTCCTGTAACACCCTGATTGGCCCAGGCCTATTGTCCATGCACTCGCAATCACCAGCATCAACATTTTGTTGGCTGACTTCCAAAACCTCTTTGTTCAGCTTCCCGCTCTTACAACCCAAGATCAGTTCAAGGACCCCAAGTCAAAAGTATCCAACAGGTCTAGCTTGCTGTCACCGATTCCTACAACCTCCCTTTCATAAACCCATGCTGAGTGGGCCTGATCACCTGGTTGTCTTGTATGTGCAGTGAGATGGCACCCAAGATGACTTAATTTGTTTTAAAGAAATGGAACCTGGGTTATGCTGAATATCCAGACAGGTTCTGGAAGAGGTTTGCGGAGTTTTCGCATGTCAGGTCATTCTGTCCCTAAGTCTCTTTAAAAACATTTTAAAACTTACATTACCTGAAGCTGGGGGAGGGGAGGTTTGCTTAGGTGCCAAAATTCAATAGGTTAACAACTATGCCTTTCTGGGGAGGATGTCATTTTAAGAAATATTAAGGTGGTGGCAGCCCTTTTTGGCCCTGCTATGTATGAGACAAGAATCAGAACATTCTCAAATTGTTAAGACCTCAGACAGAACATCTACCCTTCCCTGTAGATAGTTTTAGATACTAGAGAAGTAGTAAAAATTCTGAGCCTGTTGCTGAGGTTTAGAGGAGAAGGAGATGCAAAGAAAATCACTCCTAGACATTTACAGTGCTGGAGACATTAGCAACCAAAACCTGGTAGATAAATGTGAGTAAAATGTAGCAAGTAACCTGTGGAGCAGAAAGCATTTACTATTATGTTTAAGTACTTGCAGAAGGTCTCTTTGTTGTTATATTTACAAGGAGCACATTGTGTACAGAACATCAATCTCTTGCAGAGCAAACGCATTACTGTGATAGAAGTAGTAAATTAGCAACAATACAGATCAGGTAGGGGGGCTCTCAGCAAAGGGAATTTACCTTTATCACATAAAATGAATGAGGTAAACCAATTTTATGCCTTTATGTCTTTGTCAGCCCACATTACAAGAAGGCAGTTACCCCTGCTGCTAGATGCCTTTGACAATATCGTAAAAAGGCATGCATAAAGGAACCAGCTACCATAGTGATTAAATAGTCTGAATGTTTTGTTTCAAAGGACTGTCCCATTCATCTCCCTTTTCTGGTCTCTCTAACCCAAAACCACAGCAACTGGAAAGGCTGGAGGGCACAAGTCCTCTGTAGGTCAAGGCATTAACACTATTTTTGACCAAGGCAATAGCTTCCCTTGGAAGACTTTTAAGCTACTTTGCTTTACCTTGCATGTCTTTACAGGCAAATATTGCAGCAGAAGCAGGTGGCAAATGAAAAGGGGTCATAGATAGGTGGCAAGGTTTAGCCCCAGCCCAGCTTGTCTGGCAGCTAAAATGTGAGCAGTTTGGTTCCCCAATTCACTTCCCCCCACCACCTGCCCAGGGAAAAAGGAAAGGGAAATGAGAGGAAAAAAGAGTTGTGGGTTGGAAACCAAAACATCTTTAATGAAACATTAATAACAATTAAGAAAATTCTATTAATAAGAAAACAATAGAATATATTCAATGAGTACATCATCACAGATGCTGCAGAACAGGCACAGGGAAAAGTCCTGGACTGGGCTTAGCAGCAGGAAAGAGCTGGACTCAGGAATGGGATTCAGGAGTGCATGGATCAGGAATCAGGGGCAAAAAGACAGATGAAGTCCTCACTGGTTGTCATCCATTGAAGAAGAGAGCGTGACCTTCGTGATCCCTCAGTTTTACACTGAGTACGATGTATATGGAATACTCTGTGCTCAGTTTTGGGTAACCTATTCTATCTGTTCCTCCCTGTAGGCATGACCCTTTTTTACTTACAGCATTCCACCAGCTCAAAGATGACCTTAGTTTCTATACAAATAAGTATAAACAATGGCCTTTCTGCACACCAATGCCCTGTGTTATCACTTCTAGAGAGAAATACTGTCTGAAAAACACATCAGTTAACTTTCAGAAAATGAAGTTACTGAGATGAGACTTAGCTAAAGCTAAAAAGCTGATCCTAATTTACTTCAAACCAGAACAAGCAAGTCAGTGTTTTATTTTTTTCATTTCAAGGGACAAAAATATGCTCCTACTAACTTTCTCCAGAAAAGTGGTGGGTGGTGAGGGTAACCCAGCTGACTTTACCAGCTGTCTGGTAAAGTAAGGACACATCTAGGTGTGCTATTCTGTCCTTCAGCATATATCCACACTTGCTATTCCATGAAATCTTGCCTCATCTCCAGACTGCATGGAAATATTGAAGCTTCTGATTTGGGTAAGCTCCTGGGCTTCCAGATCTGGTCATATACTGCTGTATCACATGATCTTAGATGACATGGAACTTGCATTGGCACCAGTCAACCTGGATGGGTGCTCAGTGCACACTTTCAGTCACTCCATCTCCCACAATGACTGGTACCGATATCTGGCAGTGTTTTTGTTGGGCCCATAGCCGTATATATGAAAGGAGGGGTCCAAACCTGTCCTAAAATGGCGAATTGCAGCAGGGGAACTGCCACTCCCTTTCTCTTGCAGATCTTAGCACTACTTTACCTGAAGGAAAGACTATGCAGTTGAAACTCCCTCTATATACCAAGATATCACGATTTAAGATCAGAACCTGCAGCTGCTTTCAAGGGTAGGAGCAAAAAGGAAGGGTCTGATTTCTCTATGAGCTAGCTCTATTCACTTTTTATGGGCTGAGTGGATTCCTTATTCTTGATAATAACAGAAAGAGTTTTGCTATAAATATTTGCTTGCATGTCTTGCTTTTACCTAATTATTGTGAAAGATCAATAAAGGAAATAGGAGTTTTGCTTTACTTTGATATTCCTTAGTTTATATATATATACTTGTGGACTTATACTGAAAGAACAAAGGGCATGATCTAAATTAATCTCATATCTGGTCATCATAAAATCGCCTCCATGAGAAAATTTGGGCCCATGCTGAAGTTTTCTTCTTCCTATCATAGAATAACCAGGTTGGAAGAGACCTACCGGATCAAGTCCAACCATTCCTGTTCAAACACTAAACTATGCCTCTTAGCACCTCATCCACCCATGCCTTAAACACCTCCAGGGAAGGTGAATCAACCATTTCCCTGGGTAGTCTGTTCCAGTGCCCAATGACCCTTCCCATGAAAATTTTTTTCCTAATGTCCAGCCTAAATCTCCCCTGGTGAAGCTTGTGGCCATTCCCTCTCATTCTATCCCCTGTCACTTGGGAGAAGAGGCCAGCACCCTCCTCTCTACAACCTCTTTTCAGGTAGTTACAGAGAGCAATGAGGTCTCCCCTCAGCCTCCTCTTCTCCAGGCTAAACAACCCCAGCTCTCTCAGACATTCCTCATAAGGCCTGTTCTCCAGCCCCTTCACCAGCTTCGTTGCTCTTCTCTGGACTCGCTCCAGAGCCTCAACATCCTTCTTGTGGTGAGGGGCCCAGAACTGAACACAGGATTCAAGGAGCGGTCTCACCAGTGCCGAGTACAGAGGGAGAATAACCTCCCTGGACCTGCTGGTCACGCCGTTCCTGATACAAGCCAAGATGCCATTGGCCTTCTTGGCCACCTGGGCACACTGCTGGCTCATGTTCAGTTGGCTGCCAACCAACATCCCCCGGTCCCTCTCCTCCTGGCAGCTTTCTAGTCAGACTTCTCCTAGTCTGTAACACTGCATAGGGTTGTTCTGCCCCAGGTGCAGGACCCGGCGTTTGGCCGTGTTAAACCTCATGCTATTGGTCTCATCCCAGCAGTCCAGCCTGTTCAGGTCCCTTTGCAGAGCCTCCCTACCCTCCAGCAGATCAACACTTCCACCCAGCTTGGTGTCGTCTGCAAATTTGCTACGGGAGCACTCAATGTCTTCATCCAGGTCATTGATAAAGACATTGAACAGGGCTGGACCCAGCACTGAGCCCTGGGGAACTCCACTTGTAAGTGGCCTCCAGCTGGATTTATGATAAAGTCTTCTTTTTTTTACACGGTACACATTTTTATTGCTTATCTATGTCTGAGTTTTCTTAGCTGTTTAGCTAAAACGTGGGATTTCTTATGCAGATTCAAGACATTTCTGCAGGGAAGGAAGAAATTGCTACATAATCCATTAAATGCTGGAGATTACTAAAGTCTATAGAATACTGTAGCACAGAACATTGTATTCAAGTTATTCCATTGTTACTAATTTCTCCATTTCCAATGACTTTCATGACTCCAATTAATTTTACCAGAAACTATACAGTTAAAATCTTACACGCATTTGAAATTCTAGAACAATAAAAGAACAGAGCTAAATTTCTATTGTTGTATCAAGGCTGCAGTTCACAGGTCATAGAGGGTTGCTAAGGAATCAGAGTTTACACTTTGTGAGTAAGACAAAATGAGAATTTTCAGCTTTCACTCATCAGTTGTCTTGCTTGTCTGAAAAGAATTTGAATTGTTATTGTAATGAGCCATAAAATATAATTAACTGTGCTCTTTTCTCAATTACTTTGAATACAGAGACAAAAAAGAGATGTGCTAATCCAGTCTCTGTGCTTAAGAAACAAGACTGTTACGTGTTCCTTAGGTGACCATAGGAAGGATTTCAGTTATGCAGCTGAGCAAAATAGTATTAACCACCAGGCAGACAGTCTTCTCATCTTGCAGGATTTTTCCCCTACCCAGTGTGGCTTTGACCTGCTAAGGATCCTTTTGGAGCACCTGTGAATTGTCAATAACTTCAGTAAGCTGTTTTGCAAGCCAGTCAGCTGAGATGGAAGGAGAACCTATCAGTGTAAGTGGCTGATCTCATAATATTACTGATAGGAGAGGGCAAATGTATCCTTCAGTATCGAGTTCACAGATGGCGAATGCCACTCTAGAGGTAGGCACCTAAACAAGTTCACCCAGGGACAGTATTTTAACACTACAGTATCCTAAATCTGGGCTAGAATAATCAGGCATCAGAAACTTCAGGGTATTATAATTTAGCTCAGGCTGTCTCTAAAGTGGAGACCTTACATGCCTCACTAGCTGATATAACCCCTACATCTGATTTCTAGACTCTGTTATCACTATTTTATGTAAGGAACAAACATATCCTTACTGCAGGATGTCTAATGAGATTGAGATCACTTTGGGCATTGATTATTGTATTTATGTATGTGTCCCGTACAAGTCTGAGAGCCTAACTGGAGTATACTCATGAAATATGTTTTTGTTAAGGAACACTGTGGGTTTTGAAGATTAAATATTTGCCTACTATGTCCTCAATGACGTTCTCATCCAGGAATTTCAGTTGTGAAGTTAAGGGCTCTCTGGTAATTTCTCATCAGAAAGAGACTAGAATGAAAAACTTGACCTTTTCAGACAGAAAATGCACATTTTGACATGAGTATTTTTTTCAAAACATCCAGAAGTTTTTGGTTCATTCTAGCACGAAAAAAAAACCAACCAAATTTGGAGCTTATAATTAACTTCAAAATTTATTATTTAGCCTTAAGATTTAGGTCGATTTAGCTCTACCTGTGCTTTTTTTTGCATTTCCATAGATATAAAAATCCTCACTACAGCAAAGATTATGATAACAACACAAAAATACATAAAAGACATGTTTTCTCTGTTTCTGGAGCAGAAGGATCCATTCAGAGAATGTATACTTTCAGTGAAAATCACAGATAAAAAAAACTACCAACAAGTACTAAGAGACCTGTCCTATTTGACAGCGATAAAGATGTCAAGGTCTGCTGTTTCACAACTGATTTGGGAAATCTTTAATCTGAAGATTTCTGACTCATTAACGTGCAGGTTATTGATATGATAACTTTATTGTAGCTTGCTGCATGAGAGCATCTGCAGCATGATTCCTCACTTGACCACACACTAAGCTCTCTTCTATTCTGTCTAGGTTCTTCCAAGAGACCTTTTGTGTTCCACCCCCACACCTCATTAAGCAAAACACCTAACGTCTGCAGTTTGTTCTCTGTCATCTCCCAGGGAAGACATATAGGTGCAGTAAAGTGGGCTGCTATGGTGGAACTTCCATGATATTTAAGAAAATATATGGCCTTAGATATAAAAGAGCTAAAGTGAATTTAAATGCACTAGATGACCCACCAGAAAAAGAGACCAAGTTCAGTCCCAGCTTCTTTGAATTGTGTAGAAAATATCTACAGTTTTTAGCATCCTCTATTTTTTATCTACAACTTGAAAGAAACAATGCTGAAGTTTTTCTTTTTTTTTTTTTTTTTAACATAGCTTAATCATGTTGAGTAAGAGACCAGGACTTCTAGTTCTTACTCTTATTTGTTCCAGATGCTCAGAAGAAACTTTTGCAAGATGAATGGGCACACTCGCTACCCAGAAGAATATGGACCAGTGTGAAAAATTAAGATAATATTGTTCATTTTAAATAACAAGGAGGGAAAATTATGTGTCTCTGGGTATAAAAGCTGACCTTTCGGATGTTGATCTTATCCTTGTCCACAAAACAGGGTGATACATAGGGGACAGGAAGGACTGTTGCTGTAATCCTGCTCCACTCCCACCCTCCAATGTCTTGCCCAGGAGGACCACCAAGTCTTGGGAAAAAAATGAACCCTGGATCATGTTGCAAGCAGAGTAGTGGCTGAGGTCCCTGCAAGTTTCCAGATAGGCTCTGCAGCTTTTTGTTTGGAGACCGCTCCCTGGCTATGCCCAGCTGGCTATGCCTATGAAGAACGCCTGAGCCCACTGCTTCATTACATTTTTGTCGTTTAACTTTATCAGTGTTCTGATCCTTTAACAACTATCTTTTCTGGAGGCGTTACTTTAACTCTTTAGAGAATTTGTTTTACTAACTTTGTCAAAATTAATGTGTGAAATCTGACAAAATGCCAGTTGACTATATATTCCTTACAACCACTGGAGATAATATATTTTCAGAGAGGTGGAAAAACCAAGTATTTGAACAAGCTGTGTTAGTTTTTCAGAGGATCAGGCACTCTTCAGAGACAAGTGCCACCCTGCTTAAAGGTACCATCATCTTCTTACATAAGATTGGCTGCCACAGAAACATTGTGTGTTATTAGCTCTTTGCATGTTCTCTTGTAAGGGGAAGAGTTTTGGAGTGGGGGCAACAGTGTTTGTATTTTAAATTCCCAGGAGGCTAAAATATTAAAGGAAAAAAAATACACAGCCATTCAAAGCAAAAAAAAAAAAAACCCACAACAAATAAACAAGGAATAGGAGAGATCAATTGAGGGAGAAAGCCCTCAGCCACATGAATTTCTTTTAGCACTGAACACTAAACAAAAATCTTTATGAAACACACTCGAAAGATGTTGAAAAGAACTTGTATCATTATTAAAGTACAAAGCCAGATAATTTCCTCCAGCAGTTTTAGAAAGACTGTTTCACCCACCATCTCTGCAGCTACCTCTTCTACGTGGTCTAGATAACACTCCATATTTGAACAAGTCCATTGCCACCTGCAGCTGCTAAAAAAAGTGAGCCTAAGCAGCACTCCTTGCCTTTCTCCAAAGTAAAATTCCTTTATCTACTTTCAAAACAAAATCAATTCAAACTTTGAAGAAACTACTTACATCCTTATAAACACAAGCATCCTCTGTAAGAAAAGCATCTCATCACCTGCTTGAGTCTGTTTGATGTGGATACAGAGAGGAACCCAGCTGCCTCAAGGATAGCCCCTATCAGAGAAAATCAAGAGAAGTGCATGATGTGTAACTTCACAGTTCAATTTGTACCAGGTGCATTAGGTTTGGGCCAGCAGCTCCTGCTGGGACACTGCTACAGACACATCTTGCAGTCCTCGTTTCTCTGTGCTTGCCTACTTCCATTGCCTGATTGAAATAATTACACAGGGCAAGGGAAGCAGCTATGCAGAAGCTGCTTGGTTTTGTCTCTCTTTGCAGAACCCAGCAATCTTGTGTCCTACGCGCAGCTAACCTATAGTAAAGAGATTAGTACATTTTTTTGTTTGTCTTTAAGGTCTAGCAGAAGTCACTTGGCCAAGTGAGAGCATTGCTAAGGCCTGTGTTGATGTTTGAACTACCCTTTTTCAGTCTTAGTCAGTTTAGTAGAGATAAATGACTGCTTCTCCCATAAAAATCATCTCATCCTAATGCAGATGTCTAAAATTGGTCAGAGGACTTGTTCCATAAAAATGCCAGTTTCCCTTCTTGGCTTACCGAGGTTGCTCAGGATGCCTGACTTCAGCAAAGACCTACACTGCAAAGGCTGAGATTCAGCTGCACCACCATAAGTAACCAAAACCATAAAAACCCCACAAAATGATACAAAAGATATGCAGAGGTTCAAGGGACTACTAGACAGCAGAATTATCATTTCAAATGCACTTAAGCAATTGGCTACATATTTAAAAAAACAAGGGTTCTGTTTCTTCATGTAACTTTGTGAGACTCCTACCCACACTCTCTGCAGGCCAACCCATAATTAATTGTTCCTCCTCCAAAAGACAGTAGTCAGTGATCCACCAAAGCCAAGCTGGCTCAGCAAGAAATGATGGAGCATTGCTTAAAAGCATATTCTTTCTCCAGTGAACAAACTTGATAGGATGATTTTTGTCCTTCCCCTCATATCAGCGTGATTGATATCCATTTTTGTGGGTACGATTAAAAATTGATTGAATGTACCTGATAACTTTATTCTTTCTTTATAGTAGAGTAGAATAATTTATCCAGACAGATGTTTTTCTGCTAGAGGTCAGTTCTTCAATCACTGGCTTTCTGTGTCATAAAAATAATCAGCATTCATGTCATGATGTGTCACTAGGATCACTCTCCTGCAGATTTCATAGAATAAAACAATCTTGTAGCTTTACACTCTGATCCTTTTTGTCACTCTAAGTTATTCTCATGATGGGTCATATCTTTACTGTTGGAAAGAAATGGCACCATTTTATAATGGGTTATAAATTGTGATGTTCACACATTAATTTTCTGGCTATCACCTCTCCCCTCCCCTTCAGATTGAAGGGTTAATAAATATGTTGTAAACACTTTGCCAGAGTGAAACCTATTATAAAACCTGTGGAGTGAAATATCTGTGTGAAAGAAACAGGAAAACAGGGAAGTAGCTAGCTTGAGGCTTTTTTCCTTCCTTATTTGACTCAAACCCCAAATTTGAGTTAAATGGTTAGCAATTCAACAATTTCTGTGTAATGAATTTTTTCACCTGCAGAAATTTTAATCTCATAATGCAAAACAAAACCACATCTGTGAATAAATCAGTGTTTCCAGGAGTTTATAAGGCTATACTGATTTGTATGAATGTATATGAATACATGAGTGTATGTGTATACTTATATGCATGCATATATATATTTTGTGTACTTTATCAGCAAGGTAACATTTAAAATGGTTTAAACTCTGCGAAAGAGTAATTTCTCAAAAATTCATACCAAACTTGTCTACTGGTTATACAGGTTGCATTCACTTGGCCTTCCAAAGAGCTCCTGAAGTCTACAGGAATCACTATGGAGTATCATTAAAGGTAAACTTTGGGCACACATTGCTTCAAGTATCTCAATCTTGCATGTACTGAGCAAGTCTATTTTTGCAGAAACTCTTTCTATGGATCCCTGTGTTGGAGTAAAATATTTCATTGCTGCAAAGTTCATGCCCAGCTGCTTTTCCAGGATCCATTTTCTTCCACTGAGGTCGTGGGTTTAGCTTCCCAAACTGGTCAGCTTTCCTCTGATGGTGACCAATAAATATGAAAGTCCTTTGTGTTTCTCTGTATTGATTGAAGTGGATGATAAATGTTATCTCCAAAGAAAAAACAAATTACCAAAGTAGTATGCTGGTAGATGATAGGTTTTTAAATCCTTGAAGAATTCCTCTCTATCCCAGTGTTTGTCAATTTAAACATGCTTTGCTTTAGCTCCAGATAAGAATAACTGTACCTGTAGGATATCTGCAACAAACATGTGAGGTGTTTCTCTGGATTCAGTGGCAAGTTACAAGCACTTTTAGGGAGAGATTCACCTAAATTACTTGCAACATAGAAAGTCACCAAGGACTGTGTCTTTTTAACTCTAGTATCTGAAGAGTCTGAGGGGCTACCTCACATACAAAAATTTTATAAACTCTTAAAAATATGATTCATAATTCATGTTAATATCTTATACTCTGAACACACAACTGGCATAAAAAAGTGATGTGACAAACCTGACAACAAAACCAAGCAGCTCCCACATCCTGAGGGAAAAGCAACACCTTGCATCCTGCTCCAGAGGGAACCAAGCTCAGATCCCCATTACCTAGTGAGAAAAAATTTCTTGAAGCACGTCCCTCAGTGTTGTTATCCTGCCAACAACTCTTCCTTTATGTCAGTGAAATCTCCCTTCATGCATTTGTGCTCTTCACTACTGCAGCTGTGTATTAGTGGCAACGGGATGTTTTCTTGTGTAAGTTGATTGTAGGTCACTTCAAGATTTTAGATTTTGTGCAGAAATCAATTGTGTGAGACAAGAGGAAGCATTGAAATTCTATTTTTCTGTCTCTCATTGTTTCCTATACAACACAGCCTTCATTTGTTGTATAATGCATGAGACAACATGTTATGAAAAGAAGGAAAAAAGGTATCTATCTGCCCAAAAGAACAGAACAGTGTATTCTTCACAGAAAGGGTCATCAGGCACTGGAACAGGCTGCCCAGGGAGGTGATGGAGCCACCGTTCCTGGAGTTATTTAAAAGATAGGTAGATGAGGTGTTCAGGGATATGGTTTAGTGATAGATAGGAATGGTCGAACTCAATGATCCAGCTCAATTTTCCAACATGGTGATTTTATGATTCGATGAGTCTATGAACAACACCCAGGTGCTGTTCCAGTTTCCTGTTGGATAAGGGAAGCAGAAAGTTGTGTGATTTTACTAGACCTTCAGGTTCCAAGTTTTTCTGACTCCCTGTTGTTTGCCACTGTAATCCAGGATACTCCAACAGGCCCCAATCCCAGAGTCTCATCTGGAGCCCTTTAGATACTTTTGAAAGGCCTCAGTAGGCAGAGTGCCAACTCCATGAATTGTGAACGCTGACTGATCCACCCTCTCCCCTTACAGCTCCAAGACACTGGAAGCACATTTCCCAGGTGGTCCTCTCTCCACAGGTGGGAGATTTCACTCAGTTTACACAAACAGAAAGATGTAGGCTTGGAAAGTTTTAAGCGCACTCTTAATACTGAGTGAAATCCCTTGATTTGGGTGAGATATAAAACACTTATATTATGGGCAGGTACTTACTTTTCTGTCTGTTTCACAGATTTAATGGCTATCATAAAGAATGACTGTTTATCTAGTAAGTCATATTAGTTATTAAATCTTCAGCAGCAGAAGTGGAACTCATCAAGGCTTGTGGCCATAGGCAGCTCTGAGATGCACTAGGGCACCATCATTTATGTCAGTGCAGGAGCTATGCAATAACTGAAAGCAGAAAGTGAGCTTTAAGATTTTTGAAGAACTGACTGCTCCAGAGGTGAAGAGGTACCTTATCTCTAATGCCAGTGCTGCAGTGGGAAGAAAAGCAAGCAAGGAAGGAGAAGAGGAAATAGCATGAAGAACTGAATTTGGAAGGAATGCAAGTAAATAAAACAAGATGGAAACCAGCTTCCTTTATCTTTACTTTCTTCCTCACATCAAAGTAAAAGGCGTTAAAAGAATGACTACATGGACTGAGGCAGGCAGGGAAGACCCAGGGGGTCACCAAAGAAGAGAAATTTTCACAAGTTGAATACAGACCAAAGGTGGAGAGCATTAGCTGTACAAGTTGTGCTGTTACTTACAGTAAGAGAGCAGAGAAGTCAGCCCCTACAAGACTTCAGTTTCTGCTTTTCCTTCTAGTTAGGACTGTATCAGTGACATCTGTATATTAGAAGTGCTGCAGTGCTCCTCTCTCTTGAAGAAGCTTTGTGTGGATTTTCTCAAAAAAAGAGCTAATAACTTGTCTGAATGTCAGCTCCTACCCATAGCTTCTCAGCTCCACACAGGAACACTGTGTTAGTCTGAAATTGTAGAGGAATCCTGTTTGTTGTTGAATCCACATTGCTACTTCCTGCATTATTTTGGATTCTCAAAAGACATTTCAGAGACAAATGTAAACTCAACTCAGTTCAGCTTACTCCATAAATCCAATGAAGTCACTACTTCAGAAAGTGCTCCACCGCTAAACCACACACACTTGTCTCAGGGATAAATTATTAAGCATCTGCTTCAGTGTGATATCCATCAGGGTGGTGCACTCCATTTCATCCAAGCTGCTGCATGGGATGTGATGCTCTGTGCCTGTTTGCCCTCCTCCTTTAAGACTGTTGATTGACTGTTGTCTGCAAACCAAGTAGCAGTCAGAATGTTGATTAACCAAAAGACTTTTAATCAGCAATTCTTTTGAAGTTTTTAGCAGCAAGGACAGAGATGGAGAGTTCACAGTGACTCCTTTTCAGGGTCTAATTGGAAGAACTGATAGAGCATGTGAGATGGATGCATTGGATTGCTCCTATTCAAGGCTTGAAGGCCTCCATAATAAAGCACCAGGCTCAAGCTCGCATTCTCTAGTGGAGATACAGGAACTGAAAAGCAAGCCCATTGCTTCTCTGTTTGTGTTGAACAGGCATCAGACTGTAACTCTTACAAAAATTTCCATGCCTATCAACTCGAGTCTGAACGTAGTGGTGCTTTTTCCAGTGTTTTCAAGGCGTAAAGAAAGGTTTCAGCTATTGCATTTCAAATTCAGATATAAATGTTCACATAGCCTTGGGTCAGAGACTGGAAAGAATCTGTAAAGTGGTGAATAGGAGATGGAATCTGTGCTTTCTGGAAAAACAGCTCTTATTTCTTCTTTCGCTCTTAGTTTTTTATTTAACAAGGCATGAACATCGCCTCGCATTGCAACCACACACTAGAGAGCAGGCTGTAGAGTCTTGAAACGTAAATGCCATTTGTTTCTAACCTCCCTGGAGTTCTTTCATTTCTATTTATTTTCATTAGTAGAAATGAAAACAAATTAAAGCATGCAACACTCAATAGAGTAGAACTGCAGCAAGCACAACTGCTAGCACCTGGAGCATTTTATTACTCTAGCGGTATCCCCTACATTTGAACAAAGCCCATCTGCCTCAAAACTGTTGGAGGCTGGAAATCCCTGTTTTTTTTCCAGTGATATAATTTTGTGAGGTTCTTCATCTCACAGCTCAGCTCTTGTTTTACTCCCAAAGTCTATTCACTTTCCAGCCTCCCGAGAAGACTGTTTGCTTGAATGCTCAGTATCAGATGCTCAGCTGATTCTACTGGCATGCTCCAATTGCTTTAATACCTTTGGTATTAATATACTCATTACTAATATTCCCAGTTATACTTTATTAGAAATATCATACTAAGATTACGGTAAACATTTTGTTTCCCTCCTGTGGAACCTTCAAACTTGTTAGTGCAACTATATGCTCATTCCTTAGTCTTGTTTTACCACCATGTTCAATTCCTCTCCTTTGCTAACTCAGTTCCATTTTTTACTTATTACCAAGGTTCTGAAAACATGGAACATACTTTCTTTGTTATACAAGGGTCCTGACTTTTCCACATGTCAGTACAACTTTCACAGTTGTGTCCTTCCATTTTTGCAGTTGCCTGGAGAAGAAACTTAAAGTACAGCAATAACAAAGTCAAGTGCTCTGGACCTTCACTGACAGCATGGTATGAGGGGAGTGCCTGAATCATATTGGTCACAGGAAAAAATGACCTCCTGAGATGGGTAAAAGTTCACAAAATTGAACCTAAGCATTAAAAGATGGGCCTACAGAAATACTGAGGTTATTGGTAAAGCATCTTTCTTATTCTTGCTGCCTAGTAGGGTGGAAAAACTTGTAGACAAGTAACTGAGAAAAAGGGATAGAATGCAGGAGATCAGAATGAAATGTATCAATGATTTTTCTTTCAATTTTTTACCCAAGAAGTAACACAACCTCTTCTCAAAAATAAACCCAAAACTATTTTGAATACTTCCAGCAATTTAAAAAGAAAATTTGCTTTTACTGCTGAAAATATAAATACTAATAATGTCATAGTCTAAAATTTGTTAATGTGAATAAGAAAATGCAATCTTTTGCAAATATTATTTAAAATATTGTTCAAAACATTGTTCACTTTCAATACAAAAAAATACTGAAGCAGTTAGTGTAACGTACAACTCCTTCCACTTTGTGGCCTAGCTAAAGTATATTTTCTTGCAAGGAACCAAGCCCCATTGTGAAACATTCAAGTACATACAGCAGTTTGTTTCACTGAGAGGTAAGACTCCTGTGGCATATCTGTGGCTAACATAAGTGCTGCAGGCTACGGAAGCAAGGTAAATCTGCATGTATATACTGTCAACCCACAGCTAGCAATGCTGAATATTTTGTTTCTTGGTGGTGGGTCAAAGTCCCATGGTAACTGCATCTGTGGCATGCTGCTAGATTGCTTAGGAAACTAATGGAGTTTGTTTCCCTCTGTAGAGGGCAGCAAGCAAATAATATGCTTACATATTTGCATCCTGCTAGCACAGGAGCAAGCCTACAGCATTTTTTTAGATGTTTGCGCTATCTACATAGTTAGCACCTGCTGGTATTTACTAATGGTCTCGGCACGTGTGAGAATCCATTCCTGCACTGTGCCAAGTTCAAGCACAGGTGTTTTTCAGAAATAGGGGGAATTTTTAAGCATCATGTGTAGTTCTGCATCTTTCCCCTTGCTACACTGCCTGTTTTCATCCCATTTTTATTTTCGGCAGAGCTTCTTCCCAATGCCTTTTCTTGTTAATTAGAGTGGCATCATGCCAAGTAAAAGGCTTTGGCTATTACTAGAGCTCCTGAGACAGCTTTTGTAGAAAGTTCATGCAATTGCCTGCACCCCTTGGGAATGCAAAGCCTTAAAATTGGATTGAACCTTAATACTCATGGATCAATGAGGTCAGCATATTCCTTGAATCACTTCCCCACTTGTAAAACACACACAGGATACCACCAAGGAGATTTACACTCGGTGAAGACATGATTATGCACGATTGGACTGCCTCTCCTCCTGCACAGAAGGAAGTTCTCACTCCTTGACCCACCTCTGCAAAACAGTGAGCAGTTTTAGTGGTTTACTTCTTAACAGCCCTTTCATGACATTCCACTTCCGTTTTTATTATAGAACTATTATTTTCTCATGGAATTAAAGATTACAGCTCTAGCAGGACATTTTAGCTGTCTCTAGGTTAATAATTGGATACCTGGATGCACATTCATTGATTTGGTATGTAAATTTTGTGATAACAGAATGGGGTTTAGACATAAAACTGTATTTCAGACTGGAAGATTTTCTGCTAGACAAAGAACACAGAATATACCAGTCTGCTTATCCATATCTTCTCAAGTGTTTAGAAGCTGTATGTTTGGTGGCAAAAAATGCAGGTGAAAGTATCATCTGCCAAATCTGTGACAAACATGCAATGTGGAGCAAAGGAGAGGAAATCACAGAATGCTTTGCATTGGAAGGGACATTTACAGGTCATCTAGTCCAACTCCCCTGCAGGAGTAGTGACATCTTTAATGAGATCAGGTTGCTCAGAGCCCAATCCAACCTGACCTTGAATGTTTCCAGGGATGAGGCCTCCACTACCTTCCTAGGCAACTTGCCCCAGTATTTCACCATCCTCATTGAAAAAAACCTCTTCATTACATCAGGTCTAAATCTAGCCTCTGTTTGTTTAAAACCGTTATTCTTTGTTTTGTCACAGCAGGCCTTGCTTAAGAGTCTGTGCCCATCTTTCCTATAGGCCCCCTTTAAGTACTGGAAAGCCACTATAAAGTCTCCCCACAGCTCTCTCTTCTCCAGGCTGAACAACTTCAGCTCTCCCAGTCTGTAAAAATCTGTGTCGATTGTGTTGCCCACAGCAGAAATTTTAATATTTCTTCCACTTTGGAATGCGATGATGTACAGAAGAGTAAAAAAGGCCAACACTCCCAGCAAAAAGTTTGAATGAATCATTCAGAGATATTCTGTTGATGTAAATTTTTTCAGTCTAACTTGCACATGTTGCATAGACAACAGAAAAATGAAAAGTGAAACAAACTTTTAAAAATAAAAGCTGAAATCCCATGTTGAAACAGTCGAACAGAATTGCCTGATTTCTTCAAAGTTTTCTCACTACCCTTCAAAACAAATTTCTCTGAATTGACAAAACTTTGTGAAGTGTGTCAGTTTTGACAAACCAGTTATTTTGGACAGAATCATTCAGCTGTAACATTTCTAGCCCTGCCTGTAATCTTGCCCTGAAATGCTGCTCTGAGAAGACAAGCAAATACTGATCTTCAGCACCTGGACTTTCAGACAATGGATAACCAGCTTCCAGCATCTCATTGTAGCACTTCTGCAGTTCCTCCCTTGCCACATGACACTGGCAACCACCACTCTCTCATCCTACCTACCACTCTGCCTTTTACTGTTTGAAGCTGCCTCTGCTCTTCCCAGGATGCTTTTAACAAGGGGGCACACACTAGGTAGGTTCCTTTGGTCTAACTCAACTCCATCAGTTTTATCTGATCCTGTCCTATCCAGGTTAGTTCTTACCACCCTTCCTGTGATCCCTGAGCAACTGAAAATGGATCATAGCTGGTTTATGCATTTACTGCATGTCTTGCTTTCATTCTCTTGTCCAGTGCACATAGAAACACGTCGTTTAACTTCAGAGCTCACTTTCTGACCTCTTAACATCCCAGACATATTCCAGGGGTTCCTCAAGCTCCAGATTTGATAAGGTATCACATTTTCAGTAAGTCTTCCCAAACTTGGTGGCCATCTGCACTTGGAAGAGGAGGTCATCATAATTACACATAGAGTCAGACTCACCCAGAGATGCATAGTCTAGGTGACCACATGAGCTTAACAACACAAAGACCTTACAGAAGTATATTTTCCAAGTGTTTCAAATCTGTCTTCATCTTGATTAGGAATAGATGGGGAGAAAGTTTATTATATTAGTCACAAAAATGGACTTTTCTGTGAGTATGCACACTTTGTTTCAGAAGGAGATTTCATTCATGTTATTTCTCAACAACCGGATGAAAACCCACCTACTAACACTTTGCACTTTTGGTTTTCACACTGTTCTGTTCAAGTGCCTGAGGCAGACACATGACCCCAACAAGGGATACAAAAGGAAATACTGAAGTGATGGCTACAACAATTTTAATTATGTCAGTGTTTTGCATCTTAACAATGAAGGCAGTAGGGTAGAATCTCCTTTCAAATTTTGTGAGTCAATTTGCTTTCTTGTAATAACTGTATTTTCTACTGACAGATGGCAGCTACAAGCTGTCAATCATTTTAAATTCAAAGGATAGATGAAGAGCAACAAATGTTATTGCCTGGAATATGGGCGGGAAGTATGGGCAAGCTGGTGTATGGTTCCTTTGTGTTATGCTGGGTTCATAAATTCCACAAGTATAATCTACCAGGCACTAACTGGAATGAAAAAAAAAAAAAAAAGCCACATGCAATTTCTTATGGACTTCAAAAAAACAAACATCATCAGACCCAGATTCAGAGGAAGAAAGAGTCTGGGCATGTAATGAATGATGTTCCTTCCTGTGCAAAAGTCATTTAAGCAGATGGACCTAAACAAGCAGAATTGTGTTGGAGGGAGGATAAAAAGGAAAAGATGATGATTCTTGCCTTGGAAAACTTGTGTGATCTCCAGAACAAAAGCTGTTGCCTTCCAAGGCACAAGAGCAAACAGCTCTGACCAATTCCTTCCTCCTGAGGCCACTAGTGCTTTCCTTCTGCACTCCAACCCCCGGAGGTTTAGAGAAGCCAAGCAGGTATTGCCCCACACCCATGACACAACAGCCCTTTTTCTTTGTGGTGAAAGCTCACTGGAGGAGCAGCTGACTATCAGCCAGGCTTCTATCAGCCTTCCCTCACAGGGCTGGCACTGGCCACTCCAGCTAGTCCCATCCATCCCCAGCCGCCCCTGCAGCCATGCTGCCTTACAGCCTTTGCTCCCAGCCAACAAGGTCTCTCCTAGCTTCTGCCACTCACCAAACCCAGTCTGCCAGGACACATTATGACAGGCTTATAAATGCTTATTTTTCTCACCTCTTCAATAAGATGCCTGGCTTAAGCAGAAATGTCACTGTTTCAGAACACAGATGCAAGTAAAAACATATTTAGACCTAATAATTTCCCAGATCTAGTCAATTCTTGCACTTCTAAAACAGCCTTAGTGCTTCTGTCCTTCCTGGAGCCTCCTGGAAAAGGCTGCTTTTCTCCCTGAAACATTTGGGAGTATTTATTCTTGTAATTAAGTGAGAAAACGGGAGTAACTAGCTTGAAACAAGTATATCTATAAGGGTGAAACAAACAGGAATTAGAAGCACGTAGACTTGATAAAAATAGGGAGAACCGATGTAATGCTCTGCTCATATCTCCTTTGCAATACTAGTAGTATGGAAGAAAAGTTCTCTTAATCATATATTGCTTTAGAAAAGATGATTATTGTTCTTTACAACTGCAGATAATGGTGAAGTGTATTGAGACCTTCTTAGTTGATGGCATTGTGTTAAAAATACTTTGGGCTGGACAACAGGGAGGAAAGCTTGCTGTTTCTGATGGCTTCACTACGGCTCCGTGGCAAGGTGCAGCCCATGGATGAGGGAGAGGGAGCAGCTCCACGTGAAGCTCAGTCTGGGGATGCTTCACAGACGCAGAACTAAGCAGGGCATGTTTAGCAGAGAGTGGGAGGTCAACCTGCAGAACAAGTGAAGTTTGCAAGTTGAAAAAAGAAGTTCTTTTGACAGGTTCAGAGTCAGCACAAATTTTGGAATCTACAAACACAGATAATCTTCCAGTGAAGGCTTCACAGTGTCATAAAGTACAAGCCACTCACAAGGAGTTTTTTTCTTTTATTTTTTTTACTTCCTTTGCTCAACAGCTTTATGGCCTGATGACAGGCTGCTGCAAGAACTTATATTAATGGAGCAGATCTAATTATGTAAAATGTAAGTAGACTCAAAGACAAAGCAACAGAAGCCACACGAGCACACTGATTCAATGTCTCTAATCTTACACTTCATGCTTTCTGACAGAGTCAAAATTAACACTGGTATGCTTCATCCTTTAACTTCAAGGGCTGCTGCTGCTATAACAGATTGGGAAGAAAATATACAATCTTTCTGTTGCAACAGGACAGATGTTCAGTGGCTCTCAGAGGGCAAACTGTAGTACAGATTTTCAAGGTACATTGGGAGTTTCCCTTATTTTGTCAAATGACACATCTGTACCATGTTTTCATCTGGAGGCCTATATCCTGGCTTCGGCAGATAGCCTATGTTGCATATTTTTACTTTCCTAGAAGATCTCAGTTCAGGATTTCAGGACTTATGTGACAGTTTTCAGCACACAACATCTTGAATCAGTGGTTAAAATCCCAGAATCAGTCCAACTGCTTGAAGACAGATGTGCCTGACTGCTCTGTATGCCACGAAAGTTTCTTGCAACAGATGACACATGGTTAGATGAGAGCATCAAAATGGAAATCATGGTGTACAGGAAACAAGTGAGGCACGCACTTTGAGAATATTTCATATAAAACATTTGATTTCTTTCCCTTTTCCTTATCTGCCAGGAACCTGAACTGCAGAACTCTGTCAATAATCTAATGGTGTCTTTGAATTACAGTCTAAATAAAAAAACTTTGTAGGCTTTGGACACAAGAAACTGTGTCTCAATGTATCAATGTATCAGAGTGAACTGTGTGGTTTTTACTAATCCTTCTCTCTAACCTGGCTTTGTGAGACTGAATTTTATGCCCTTCTGGTAATTAAGAACAAATACCATCAGCCATTGAAACCAGTTTGCAGATGAAGGTTTTCCTCGCCTTTGCTGAGACAGGAGATAAAACAACATGTACATCTATCCATTGATAGATAAGCATCTCTTTTACTTCATTTTCACTAAAGAGCAATGGGAAGTTAAGTCTGGTAATTAAAGCAGAGCCACAGATCACTACATGAGCCATTTTCAGTGCAAGCGTTGATGCTTTAAAGATACTGCTATTTCTAGGCAATGCAGTCCTTGGGCACAAAATGGTCACTTTCAGGATTTGACAGTAAGAAAGAGGCTCATGCAGCACTCACCACTAATAAGGACACTAATACAAGATGACAAAAGTAAATGGGCCTAAGTTTAATCTCTGTTGTTCCATTTCATTATTGTTCTCAAAATTTTATGCTGTTTAATGCCTTTTAAATAAATAATCAACTCACACTGTTGAGTAAACAGTGTCTGTCCTAGCTAACTGATTCATTTTTTGAAAGTGAGTAAGCATGAGCAGACAAGGCACTGAACTTTAAAGCCAGTCAGTGAAGACCCTCTCCACTTTTACAGCTCTGTTTTCTCACTCTGTGAACCAGTTACCTGTCACCGTCTCACAAGCATTCAGAAACAATCTCAGGTTTGCAGTTCATGTGCAGAGCTACAAGCACTGCAAATATGCTTGCCACTCTGTCAGCCAGTAGCCCAATCACGCAGAGACAAACATACAAAAAAACATTTGTTCCATCACAAGAAAATTATCTCAGGGCACAGCATTCTACAAATATCAGGGATTATTAGAATTTAGATAAGATAAGATCTTCCTTTTTTGCATTTGCTGCTCTATGTGAGAACAAAATTATTCTCTCCAGTATTAAAGATTTATTTCCAGCCTCATGATTCTTATACATCAGATGACATCTCCTGCAAGCACTAGCCAAACCTATGCTTTGGCCTAGACTGTATTATTATTATGCTATTATACAGGCAAAGATTCTATAATTTCTTTGTATCCTAGTCTTTGAGTAGTTGCCTTTTTTGGGGGGGTTTGGTTTTTTTAAATTACTGTGTGCTCTTAGGCAGTTTTCTAGTCAGAAGTTTCTCTGTGTCACAAGAATATTTGATATAATTTTGACTGCAGTGAAAAAGATGTAATCCAGGAATAAACCTAGGAAGTCTATAAAGTCACACAAAAGAATTACCTGTATGAGAACAGAAACAGACCCATAGCTGTTGCTAATTAAATTGGCTCCTATTCATAATGTCTTCTCTTATAAGGGAGGTAGTGTGCAAGATGCTCACTTCTGCCTTTATTTTTCACATTTGCCTTCTAGGGTTTTCACCAGTTACTCAGAAAGCATTAATTAACCACAATAAGGAAGACATAGGCTGCAAACAAAGGCAGGTTGGATTGATGAAGTTTCGCCACTTACATCTAAATTCAAAAATTTCAATTCCAGCAGTGTTTCATATTATAAATCAACTTGGCAAACTATCAGGCTTTAAAATCAATTACACTGGATCAGAAGCTGTGTTTGCAGATAATGCATGAAGGGGCACGCTTACACAGCAATGACCTTTTAAGCTGGCACAAGCCAGTTTCCAGTGCTTGGCAAAGTATCCTCCCACAATGCTAAGTCAATTATAATAAACCTAGTTCAGTCTGTTATTGAGTGTGTAAGGGGAGACCACTGCTGAAGGCAAATCCACCTATCCTTTCTCAGAAAGGAAAACCACAATTAACCTGACAATGTCATTGTTTATCCCTTATCTATAGTGTACACCCCTATTTGAAGGAGGAGGAACAGTAAAGAATTCGGAAATGTTAATTCATTTTATATATCATCAAATTTTCCTCACAGCTTTAATGTCATTAAATTACAACTCTAAACGTAAAAACAATACCATGTTGCATGATCAACAGAGTGAGTACAGGACAGACAATTAGCAGATGATATTTAGGACAGCAAAAAATCAAAAGTGCTAAGAATTGTAATCTATACAAATTTGTGAAGCACCATTAGTTCCATGACAGATTATCTGAAGATTCCTCATTATTTATGTGGCACACAGGGATTTATGGTCTAGACAGAGATTGAGCACTACACCTAAGGAGCGTAATCTTCATGTTATGTGTGCAGTACAGCACATGTTGACAAGAAAGGAGGACCCAGAATATTCAGAAATACAGCAATAAGATTAGATGTCATATGCTTTGCTCTGCTACATACAGACAGTTCAGCAGTTTTACAGGGAGATGTGGTATTCTTAAGAATCAAGTCATTTGTGCCAGAGATTCACACACCCCCCAGTGTGGATGTAGTGAAAGAGGTGAAGTGTGGACCAAAGGTACTGAGGCCAAAGTATAAGGGATATGTGTGTTGAAAAGTGGGACCCACAATAAATAAATGCTGTAGATAGAGGTCTTCGTTTTTCCATCACACCTGCAAGTGTCCACCCTCACAACTGGCTGCAAGCACAGAAAGAGATTCCAGGTTAAGCCTTCTTGGCAAGCATACCCAAATACCTCGCGTATGTTGTTCTTGCCTGACTCACTGTAGCCTGTTATATTAAGCACACAGAAAAAAAAAGATTTCATATACCAGAGACTGAGCAACAGAACAGTGTTACAGGAAACAGGTACAGAGTGCAGGAGGGACTTAGTGAAGACATGCACAAATAATAAAGGGAATAAGAAAAGCCACACTTAGCAGTCTTGCCACTAAAACTCTGGAGATTCTGTCAGCACCTTCAGTCTACTTCTCAGAATTTTTGACAGAAAAACATGTTTATTTGTGTGGCTGGCATAATACCAAGGAAGAAATACACCTGTCTGGCTACAGAAATGCAGATATATTGTGTACCCTGAAGATCAGGGGGCTGGATGAATTACTCAGCTTTTGTATCAGGCCACACATTCAGAGCACTCCTAGCTATAAGTAGAAGAGACATTGTCAGAGGAAAGCAGGCATGGCAGGCATCCCTAGGTCCAATTAATTTGAGTTCTGACAACATAAATTAGCACAGTTTAAGTCAGAATGTGACCAGTCTGGGTTTGTAGAGTAGATCAAGCGGCAATTGTCCCACGTAGTCAAAGTCAATGAGAGTGACAGATTAATAATTTTTGCTCTAGTCCATATTCCAGTCATAAAGCAACCCACTAAATTATCTGATTATACAGACTATCACATCAGTGGCATTACATCTAACAGTATTTCCAGGTCCACTGATTTTGCTTTCCCCTTATTAAAATCTCAGTTTTCTTATACCAGTTGTTTAATGCTTCCTGCCTCTCTTTTTTATTGTCATGTGAAAATCACTTAAGGCTCATGACTCAATAGACCACTGAACAGCCTCTTTAGGGGTACCTGACAGAATAAACACAGACAAAACCATTTGACTAAAAACTGAACACATTAGAAATTTTCTGTAGGAAGCAATTTCATCCAAACATATGCGTATTTCATCCATGTCAATCTATGACAATTTTTTTTGTATGAAAAGCAAGCAACAAGTTTTTTAAGTCTTCCAGTTTAAAATTAGATTAGAGATTTGGATGAGAAGATTGGGGGAAGGGAGGAGGGAAGGGAGAATTAAGAACAAAATGTTTTTTATGCAAGAGAAAATGCCTTGACAGACTTGACAGCTTAGTACTTGTCTGTAATTTTGGTGAGGAAGGAGATGAGGAGACAATGAAGAAACAGAGCACCTTCCCAGCTCATCTCAAAGGGACATAGTCATTACACCGGCATGGTATAGTGTCTGCAGTTTGGGACAGTTTTTCTCTTATCTAAACACTCTATGAAACACTGACATTCTCGGGTTTTGTTCTGGCTTTATGTTAATGTAAATGCAGTCTTAGCTCTGCTGTTTCAACATCTTAGTACATAAATCACAGAGAAAGGCATGGATGATTAGTGAGGTCAAGACTAAAGAAAACATAAATGCATTCTTAGGGATTATGTTCCTCACAGCATGCAATTCCAGGAGGATTCAGCAATATGAAGTTACATTTTTTACCCCTCTAATACCAAAAGGCCACCTATAGCTAGTTAATGCTAAGTTCTCACACTCCAAAGAACCACATCACAGATTCCTGGGGAAACCCATGCTGAGCTACGTTAATCATATCAAAGTTGTTGTTAGGATACTAAATGACTATCTGGTAACACCAGAGAAGGCATGAGAGAGTAGTACCGCAGCCTGTGTTTTCCCGGCATGAACACCCTGACTGGCTCCTTGGCTTCCCAAGTGAGGTTTGTCCATGTGCTAACACTTTAAACAATATTGTCGGTAGGAGGTAAAGGAGAGGGCAGGTGAGGCTGCCAGTTCATTCAGAGAATGAATGAAGTTCCAACTCTCCTAGGCAGGCTGTTTGGCATTAAGTTGGCAAACTTGATCTGAACTCTCTTTACACTATGAATAATTCAGCAGATGAATTTACCACCAGAACTTCTGGCAGTAGATCAATCTGGGATTACATCATCAGCAGAGAGAATTAATTGTGTCTTCACGTTCGGCAAGATAAAAAAATGTCCATCTGTTTGTGTTCTTTATTAATGTTGCCTATAAGTAGAATACAGAGATATACATTAAATAAATGTATATGACTAGCTAGTAAGTTAGTTACAGATTATTCTCATGATGCCAGTCTCTTCATCAATGAAGAGACCGAGAATCACAGAACAACCAGGTTGGAAGAGACCCACTGGATCATCAAGTCCAATCACTCCTATCAAACATTAAACCATGCCCCTTAGCACCTCGTCCACCCACGCTTTAAACACCTCCAGGGAAGGTGAATCAACCACCTCCCTGGGCAGCCTGTTCCAGTGCCCAATGACCCTTTCTGTGAAAAAGTTTTTCCTAATGTCCAGCCTAAACCTTCCCTGGTGGAGCTTGTGGCCATTCCCTCTCATCCTGTCCCCTGTCACTTGGGAGAAGAGGCCAGCTCCCTCCTCTCCACAACCTCCTTTCAGTTGTAGAGAGCAATGAGGTCTCCTCTCAGCCTCCTCTTCTCCAGGCTAAACAACCCCAGCTCTCTCAGACATTCCTCATAAGGCCTGTTCTCCAGCCCCTTCACCAGCTTTGTTGCTCTTCTCTGGACTCGCTCCAGAGCCTCAACATCCTTCTTGTGGTGAGGGGCCCAGAACTGAACACAGTACTTGAGGTGCGGTCTCACCAGTGCCGAGTACAGAGGGAGAATAACCTCCCTGGACCTGCTGGTTACGCCGTTTCTGATACAGGCCAAGATGCCATTGGCCTTCTTGGCCACCTGGGCACACTGCTGGCTCATGTTCAGTCGCTGTCAACCAACACTCCCAAGTCCTTCTCCTCCAGGCAGCTTTCTAGACAGACTTCTCCCAGTCTGTATCTCTGCACAGGGTTGTTGTGCCCCAAGTGCAGGACCCGGCACTTGACCTTGTTAAACCTCATGCCATTGTACTTTGCCCAGCAGTCCAGCCTGTTCAGGTCCCTTTGCAGAGCCTCCAGACCCCCCACCCAGCTTAGTGTCATCTGCAAACTTGCTAAGGGAGCACTCGATGCCTTCATCCAGGTCATTGATAAAGACATTGAACAGGGCTGGACCCAGCACTGAGCCCTGGGGAACCCCACTTGTAACTGGCTTCCAGCTGGATTTAACACCATTACCACCACTCTCTGGGCCTGGCCATCCAACTAGTTTTCCACCCAGAGGAGTGTGCACCTGTCCTGGCCAGAGGCTGACATTTTCCGAAGCAGAATGCTCTGAAAAACTGTGCAAAGGCTTTACTGAAGTCCAGGAAGATACATCCACAGCCTTTCCCTCATCCAGCAGCTAAGTCCCTTTGTCACAGAAGGCGATCAGGTTAGTTTGGCAAGACCTGCCTTTTGTGAACCCATGTTGACTGGGCCTGATCACCCGGTTCTCTTGCATGTGCTTCATGATAGCACTCAAGATCACCTATTCCATGACTTTCCCTGGCACTGAGCTCAGACTGACAGGCCTGTAGCTCCCTGGATCCTCCCTGCGACCCTTCTTGTAGATGGGCACGACATCAGCCAGCCTCCAGTCCAGTGGAACTTCCCCAGGCTCCCAGGACTGTTGGAAGATGATGGAAAGGGGTTTGGCCAGCACATCCGCCAGCTCCTTCAATACCCTTGGGGGAATCCCATCCAGCCCCAGAGACTTGTGGGTGTCTAGTTGGGATAGCAAGGCTCTGACCACCTCCTCTTGGATCATGGGAGCCTCATGTTGGTCCTCTAGCTCCTGGGTTTGTACAGAAAGGGAACAACTTTCTTTACAATTAAAGACTGAGTCAAAGAAGGCATTAAGTACCTCAGCCTTTTCCTCATCCCCTGTCACTGTTGTTCCTTCAGCATCCAATAGGGACTGTATGGTCTCCCTAGTCCTCCTTTTATTATTTATATATTTATAGAAAGATTTTTTGTTATCTTTCACAGACTTGGCCAATCTGATTTCTAGTTGAGAATGTATCAAAGAAGGACATTTTTACAATAGATCATAGACAGATGAGAACTAAGCCACCTAGAGTTTTCCGTATGACTATAGAAAACTCCAGGGTGAAGAGGAAATCCATCAATACTACAATTTTCTATTATTTGTGATTAGGCCCCACATGGCCTCATAGGAGGACAAATGTTTTCCCTCTCAATTCTGCAAACATAATCAGTATCAATTTTTTCTCCCTTACCTACAAGTCAGTCATGATATTGTTAAAACAATTCTGCAAATCAGTGAGCAAAGAAGTGCTAAGAAAACAGGATAGCCAGTACACTTCCCACATTGCTCTGCCCCTTGCGTCTGTGCGTATCACGCTTGGCCATGCACCACTGAATTGAGATTCAAGAGCAAGAAGCTGCATGGAATAAGAGAGCAGGGATCTCCCAGGTCAGCGAAGCTGGCATGGCCCCAATGGCTAAACAAACTGGAGATTTGGCAGTCATGGAGTTTATATGGTTTATGCTATTGTTCAAGTGTGTTAACTGGGAATAGAGGTGGAAGTAAACCTAAAAAGGTCAGCAGAAACTTGATGAAGGAAACACACTCTCATATTGCATGAGAATCTCTTATTTAACAATATATAAGATTTGATGCTTACAATAATTTCGTAAGAATCTTTCCATTCAGGTTAGGGGAAAAGTGCTTTTTATGAACACCCTTTCAAGTCATTATCTAGTATTAAAGAAACTGGAAGACAGATAGAGAGGCTTCTGCTGGTATTGCAGATCTTAGTAATAGCTTTGTTTTACTAATACACTTACTGCAACAGTAACAGGAATGAACTACCACCTCATTGAAACAGGCAAAAGTCAAGGTTATTGCTAAGAAAAAAAGACATGCTCTATATAATACATGGAAATGGAAAATACAAGGTAACACCTTGCAATTGATGAAGTTACATTTTTAAGGGCACCACATTAAAAACTACAACACTTTCCCAGTAGGCTGAGATTAGCTAGAACTGGAATTGGCCAAGGATGTAAAGTACAAGAAAGCGACCTTCAGATAGGTGAGTAGTAAGCAGAAGTACAGGGAAGATGTAGACCAATTACTAAACATAGCAGGGAGGGTAGTTATTAATGATGCTGACAAGGCAGATGTTTCAATACCTTCTTTGTTGATCTTTACTGGCATAACTGGATCCCAGATCACAAGATCAAGTAGATACAACAACCCATGGGTTGACCCATCAGAATAGAGGAAGAGTTAGTCTAAGATCTCTTGTGAGAGCTCAAACCACATAAATCTTGAATTCCAGAGGGGGATTCCCCCTTAGGGTGTTAAAAGAAGCGGCTGACATTGTTGCAAGGCCATTGTCTACACTATTTGAAAAGTTGTGGAGACCAAGGGTTACTCTTGGTTACTCTAAGAAAGAACATGCTATACCTGTTTACAAGAAGGGCCCAAAAAAGGATCCAGAAAACTACAGGCCAATTAATCTTCAGTCCCTGGGAAGTAACAAGTCATCTTAGAAACTATTACTGACCAAATGAAGCAGGTGATTGGGAAAAGCCAGTAAGGATTTATCGAGGGCAACTCATACCATTATTTATCTGGACTTCAGTAAAATATTTGTTACTTTCTCATGGCCTTCTCCTGGATAAAATGGCAAGATATGGACTGGATGTGTAGGAAACTGGCTAACAAGTTGCACTCAGTGGATGGTGATCAATGCTTTTTACTCAGGCTGACAGTCTGTCAGAAGTGGAGTTCCCCAGGGATCAATAATAGCCTTCACACTGTTCAACATCTTCATAATTTATCTGGATGAAGGGATTGAAAGCACCCTTATTGAGTTTGCTGGTGATACCAAACTGGGTGCTGAGGTGGGCATGACAGAAGGGAGAGTCACCTTACAGAGGGATCTGGATAGGGTAGAGGAGCAGGCTAGCAAAACCAGTATGGAATTTAACAAAGAGAAACACAAAGTCCTGCACCTAGGATGACATACAATGAGCCCACTACAGGCTAGGACCCATGTGGCTGGGGAGCAGCCCTGCTGAAAGGGACCTGAGGGTCCCAGTGTACAACAAGCTGAACATGAGTCAGTAGGGTGCCACTTCAGCAACAAAGGCAAATCGGATCCTGGGCTACATCCACAGGGGCACTACTAGCAGAGATAGAGACATGATCACTCCCCTCTACTCAGTTCTTATCAGGCCACACCTGGAGTACTACATTCAGTTCTTGCCCACACAATTCAAGAAAGTCATAGACAGACTGTAGACAAAGGAAGGCCACAAAGATAATTAAAGGGGTGGAGAACCTCCTCTGTGGAGAAAGAGTAAAGGAGTTGGGTCTTTTCTCCCTGGAGAAGAGAAGGCTAGGAGGAACCTCATTACAGTACTGTCACAATTTAGATCCAGCCCAGCTTAACTGGCAGCAAAACATAAGCAGCTCTCATCCCAGTTTTCCTCCCCTTCCACCCACCAGGGAAATAAGGAAAAAAAAAAAAGGACTTGTGGGTTAGAAACTAAAACAGCTTCAATGAAATAAATAATGATATGTAAAATACTATTAATGAGAAAATATTGAAAAATATACACCTATACGAAATTCCACACTCCCCCTCCCCCCAATACAATGACTAATGACTAGATCACCACAGATGCTGCAGAGCAGGCACAGGTTCCAGGCTGGACTCTGCAGCAGGAGGGAGCTGGTCTCAGGAACTGGATTTAGGTACACATGGATCCAGGATCAGGGCAAAAAGACAGAAAAGGTCCATATTGGACACCTGCCATCAAGGGAGAGGTCTTGACCCTTGTGGTCCCTCAGTTTTATACTGAGTATGATGTATATGGAATGGAACACCCTGTTGGTCAGTTTGAGGTCAACTATACTATCCACTGCTCCGTGCAGGTGCAACCCCTTTTCTCCCCTTTCACTTACAGCATTCCACCAGCTCAAGGATGGCTTTGGTTCCTTTACAAATAAGTATAAGCTATGGCCTTTCTGCATACTAGTGCCCTGTGTTATCACTTCTAGAGAAAAGCACTATCTGAAAAACATGCAGTTTACTTTCAGAAAATGAAGTTATTTATACAAGGCTTAGCTGAAATGTTAGAAAATTGATTTTCCTTTGCTCAGATCAGAACAAGTACTCAAATGGAAGCTACAGAGGATGGAGGCTCTCTTCACAAGGAGCCGCATGAAGACAAGAGGAAATGGGTACAAATTATACAAGGACAGGCTTCATCTTGACAAACAGAAGAATTTTACTTTAGAGTGATGAAAATGATTCACTGGAATAACTTCCCAGGGAAGTGATAAAGTCCCCATCACTGGAGATTTTCAAGATGCAATAGAACAGCATACTAAACAAGCTTATCTAGGCTTGTTTTCTTGCAGAAGGTTGGAGTAGATCTTTAAAGGTCTTTTCCAGTTTGCCTTTTCTATGGTTCTATGTGTATAATGTTGAAGAAAAAAGTAAATTATGCTTCATTTCAAACTGAACTGCCAACATTGGCTACAGCTTGCACAGAGTATTTAACTTCATCTTGAGAAGAACATAATATCTACCCTACTCAGCACCCTCTAAACTTTTCTGAATAAGCCCCCTGCCTTTTTCTGACACCCTTGAGAAATGTAAGCTTTTTTATATTTTGGCTTTTTATCCCTTTGGAAAAGACTGCTGAACATTTTCCCTATGGTACGTGAGCTCTCTCAAAGCCAAAACCACCTACCTGTTTCTTAGGAAGTTCGGCTCAGACTTAAAAGTTAGAAATGTCAAGTGTTCTCAAAATTGGCAACATGGTAGCAGAGGAGCTAAACAGATGAATGAAAGTAATTAAGCAAATTACACATTTTCTTGAGGAAAAACCATAGCCCTAATGGGCTAATCAGAGAGGTAATATTAGCTACCAAAAGTTACAACCGCACAGAAGAATAACAACAGAATGACAAAGTAACAGCACAATAATTAGTTGTATTCTAGCAATTACTTAGGAATTCCCCAAGAGGTAGCATTGATTAAAGTTGTTTTATAAGTATATTGTTAGCAAGTCTTTAAAAAAGTCATGCCAGGTTTTTGTTGGTGATTCAAGGGAACAGAACACTATGGAAATCACATGTCATTAAGAAACAAACCAAGAAGGAAAACATTTGAAACAGATGAGAGGTAGAAAACATAGAGCAAACTAAGAAATGGATTAAGGTAAATAGGATCCTATATTACCTAGGCAATGCCATAGCACTGAGGACACATAGCAGAGGTAGCAGCACAGGGTTTAGTAGCGCATACTTCCCTGTCCTGTCTCACTCGGGAATCCCCAGTCCTCACTCAGAGAGGAGAGACAGTTCAGGCCCATTGCCCTATTACTAATATTGCTCTTCCACCCCCAGCTATGTAGACTGCTGGACCTTGGGCTCGCAAGGGCACGTACATATTTTCCAAGAGAAGCATGAATGGATGGATGGATGCCAACCTCAGACAGTCTTTGAGCTTGGAGATGACAAAAAGCAGAAATATATTATTCATTCCACAGGAGGCAGAGATGCGCCCTTAATAACTCTCAGCTGAAAACTTTCAGGTCCCTGCTTGCTACTGATCCCAGGATAATTTTGTTGAAGCCCATAAAGTTACACAAGGAATCCATTTGGTTTTTCAGATATCTGATATCCATGGCAAACATGCTGTTGTTTTCTCTGCCCTTTGTAAAGGAAAATCACATTATTCAGCACAAAGCAGCTGTTCAGCCTCTCTGGTTTGTAGTTGGTTTCAGCCTGCCCTCCTTTCTGTCATGCCGGTGACAGAAAAGTACCATAGAAAGGTACAGGTCATCACAAGGAAGGAGTTTCATCTCCTGGGTGTCAGACCCTTCTCTGCCTGCACGTTGTGAGCTTCATGCATAGGAAGTGATTTTGGTACCTACTTTGAAATGGCACAGTACCATCAGCCAGGGGCAAACTGAGCAGTCAACAGCCTCTGAGGTACAGGGCCTGGCTATGAAAGGAAAAGAGAAACCAGAGCAAAGCCAGACTGGGACATGTAGCTTTGGAGAACTGAAGATGAGGACAGTTGGAGTGGCTGGTCCTATCCTGCCAGGTAGCTCTTTCCTCATCACCACTTGGGCAAAATTAAATCTGATCATATTATCCTGCTCCAACATGGGACATCACATTGTGGTGTGTGTGTTTGTGATCTCAGATAGTCATGGTGTAAAACAGTCACCAAGGCTTGAGTAACTCACTGCTATCCAGATTCCCCCTGACTCCTCGACTACTCACATGCCCCAAATACACCCCCAAGCTGAGTCAGCGCAGTCAAGGATCTTGGCCTGAAAAACATCATCAGGAAAGGACAATTTGAACACACCCTTGTAGGACCTGGAACAACCCCTTGCAGGTCCCATCCACAGCTATTCTGACAACAACTTCTTCCTCAAACCTCCATGCTTGCCAGCACTGAAATGAGAAGACAAATGGCACTGCTAACCTCTTCTGTAATTGCACAATATCTCCCTGCCAGCCCCCATGGACTTCCTTTGTGGAAAAGGTCTGCAGTAAATTCTATCAGTACTTTTTGCTTCCTAGAGATTTAAGATCAGATTATCCCCTCGTATATATACAAGTCTAAAGCCATTAGCCTCCAGAAAGTGATTCTTTAGTCTGCTGGTTCAAGGAAGAGCCGAAACAGATGATATGCACCCAGTCAGTTCTTTCTTTGATATCAGTGAAGGCTGGCAAGAATATTTTACCAAAATTTAAGCAGCAGTTCCCATACACAGGCTGCTCTTATTTAATCAAGTACTCATATCAATACTATAGAGCCCTGCAGTATAACCTGCAGCAATATGTAAGCTTTTGTTTGTCGCACTTTTTCTACATAAAATGCCCCTGATACACACTATTGTTTTTGCCTTGAACCATGAGCACTCATGGCTTTCAGGATTATTTTGTTGTTTCCTTCCCCCGCTTTCCTCTTTTTAAGAAAATATGAGCAACATTAGCATCCACATGCTACAGCTTATAGCCATGAACCAGCCCCTACCTCACACTCTGTCTATGTTTGCTGGTTATCTTGATGTACTTCTTCAGATGGCAAGTACACTTCTAAAGCACAAATGGTAGCTGCCATACTGCACAATTCTAGACCAAGGCAGGGTCAAGAGTCATTCACCCACTCCTGCATTTCATTCTCTTCAGCATACATTAAATTATCCAGTCCTATTAGTATTTGTTTTGCCTGAATCTCCAGTTCTGCTTGTTTTTAAGGGAGTAATACATATTTGTGTGCCTCTGCTCAAAGCCCCTGCTCTTCACTTTCAGTGGAAATACCCACTGACAATGAACACAGTTTACTTGATGCTTTTGCTCAATATTCCTTTACTGCAGAGCACAACATGCTTTGCTTTCCAAGCTTCACTTTGCAGCAGTGCTTAGTTGTTATGTCAGTCAATCTCTTACAAAGCATACAAACTCAGACAAAATTTAAAACAGTGTGAGATGTGATATTGCTCATTAAAGACTTTGAGATAAGACCTCAATCCCAACATTTCCCCATATTTCTGTAAACGTTGTCTTCTTGCCTTGTATACCTCAGTTTCCCAATAGAAGAGAGAGTGAAAGAGCATAAGGGATGCAGATATACACTCCAATATATAGGTTTCAGAATTCTACTGTAGATCTTCTGTTACTTCAAAGTTATCCTAAGGAAAGGAAATCCTTAGCCACCTAGCTTATTTGCTAACCTGCAATACTCACCAGTTTAGGTTACAGACTGCTTCTTCTACTAGTCATCATCTTTGAGCAAGAAATCATCAGGTTACCAAACACACAGATTGCCAGGACAGATAATCAGTACACACTTAGCGCAGCACACACAGCAACTCCAGCTTTTTGCAGCCGCACAGACCAGCTACTGGTACATTGTAAACTCCCCTCATACTGTTTCTGGGCTGCTAATGTAGGCAAGTCTGAAAATATGCCCTGCAAGACAAGCAAAGGAAGGCCTGAAAGATTCAACTCAGTCAGTGAGTTCAAATGGAATTATTCATTCCCATTTAGCTCTCTATAATTTATTCATCTACCTCAACAGCTACACTAAGAACAAGACTTTGAAACCAAACAGGCTATCAATGCTTCCTCAAGCCTAATGCAGCTAATAGAAGCACCTATCATCCTTTCACCCTTCCCACCTCCTCCTACTTGATTTCCTTTTTCTCCCCTTTTCTTTCCAATGCTCAGCTTTTTATCTTGGCTGGTTGGAGTTAATGAGAAGCACCTGACCTGGCAGCTTCTGTGAGTCAGCAGAATGACTTTCCACCTCCCAACAAGGTTCGAGAGCTACAAATCTGCCATAAGGATAGGAATACTTCACCTCCCAGGTGCTCTGGGGATTAATTAGCATTTCAAAAATCATGTTTTGAGATGCTCATGTTCAAAGTGCTGGAGAAGTGGCTATTATATTCTCGTGAACCATAATCCTGGATTAGTTAAAGCAACTAGTCAAGCAATCAACAGAATTTGTCAATGATGAGGTAATGAATTACAGCCAGTGACATTTCTAGGACAGAAAGAATGAATTTTCTAAACAATCAGTATGTGCTGCATAGAGTGAATAACTTGTAATGAATAATGTATGCAGTTAATTTAGCCTCTTTGCCAGCTTGCAGAAAGCCCAGGAACAAAAAGAGAATTTCCAGATGTTATTTTGGGAATTTAAAAAAGATAGATGTGTTTTACTCTATGGACATATCCTCAGCATGTCTCCATTTCTATACTGACATTGTGTAGAGGTAGAGGCAGGTAAAAGGAAAAACAGCTTTGTCTCGACTGAAATAGGACTTAGGAGGATGATGTGACCATAAAATCCTCAGCTCAGCCCATCATTTTCAAATCATAGCAAGATATTTGCCCAGTGGTGTTTGTATGTTGTAAGCATCTATATACCTAGGCCATAATAGGAGTTCAACTAACAGTAGCAGAACTTCCTTAACAAAACCATGTGTGAAAACAGAGTCATTGTCCAATGGATATTTCAGAAAAACCTATTTAAATAAGTTCTTGGCTTACAATGTGTCTGTCTGTTTATTTCTTAAGTTCTGTCCTAGTCATCAACTGGGATTACAAAAGACAGAAGCAGACTTATTGCATACTACCACCTTGCTTCTTCATCTGCGGAATGGGAATTATGGTTGCTTCTCCCTCTGGTAATCTTGCATGTCAGACCTCACTTGTTCATGATGATCTTGTCAGAGATATAGTAAAGCTTGTGTTTTAAGCTCAGTAATTAAGAAAACTGCCCACACATAAAAAAAAAGCAGCAGGAGGAGAGGTGTGGGATCAGAGGTTCCCTTATTTTCATTGCTTTTCTATAGGTTTCAAACCATCAAACCTGAGAAATTCTTAACTCTGGCTTACTAGGACTAGGTTGTGAAGACTCACCTACAAGCTAAGGTTCTCTAATATGGTTCACACTGCTCACTGTCTGACTAGAAAAGTTACCACCCTTGACAAGGAGTAGATGGAAACTGGCTGAGCATGCTCCTTGCCACAGGTCAACCACCAGTTGCAGCTTTCTAGGGTAGACCAGGATTGCTAACCACTGCTCTTGCAGGAGGGAGTTTATTAGGTAACCTTGAGGCTAAAACAGGGGTTGAATTGGTGAAAAAAAATACTACTTTCTCATTTGTAGGTAGAATAGACTTGCCTTCCAGCATTAAAATGCACACTATATGAATATTAAGCAATAAAGTTGCTGTTCTGCTGAGTCTCATTGACTGTACAGGTTCATCTTGCAGGGCCTGGGATGTTTTATTTTCAGTAGGCTGAGGGCATCTTTCCCTGTGTGCTGGACTGATTTCCTTCCAAAGCCATTCTGTGCTGTCATTTTTGCAAAATATTTATTTAGAGGAAAACTGAATAGGGTGCATTGTAAAACCCACAAGGCCAGATCCATTCATTTCAAAGGACCAAATTGAAGTAATTGCTTTAGGATAAGAAAAAATCAGGAAGGAGGAAAAAAAGGGGTTATAAAACATAAACTTGCAGAATACATATTTTGAAGGTGACCAGGAAAAGAAGACCATGAAAAAATGAAAGGTGTACATTTGTGGATCAGATTAATATATGAATGTGTAAAGCATGCAAACCTGATACAGAGATGAATGTATATCCTTCTCTAAAATTACAGCTACCTCATCACTTCACCCTAAAGCGTGCTGATTCACAAGAACTTCACCATATGCGTGGGCTCTCCATGACAAGTACAAATGTAACTCCCTATGAGTACTTGTCAGCACATAGAAAAAGAACTGTTTTAGAATAATCTTAAGCAGAGCCATCAATGCTCCCTCTATACACCTGGCACAGTTATCCAGAAGGATCTTAGCCAGTTTGTTTGTGCCTTAGATAGCACTGCAAGAAACTTAGTTCAAAACCAATACAGAGCCAGGATGATACAGACTAATGAGATAACTGCTGTTTATGTGCAAATGGAAACTTTTCAGGGTAGAGGAAACCTGAGGCAAAACTAGAAGCTGAGGCATCATGGAAAAGTTTGCAAGAAGCTTATAGGTGGGGGGCATTTTCATCATTCTGTAGTGTGATGTTTATGGGAATATTTCTTTTCCTCTTTCTGGTTGTTTTATGCTCTTTGTCTGGCACTCCAGTAATTTCATTATTTTCTCTCTTCATAAATTATCCCAGGTGGCAGCGTGCCAGCCAAAAGGCAAAAATACCTGTCATCCATAGCAAAACAGGGTCAGATTTTTTTCCCTTCTGAGTGACTCTGCACTGTCGCTGTGCAGACTGTTCCTGGTCAAGCATGGAGAAATGCATAATTTATTTGAGTTAATTTTGAAAATTGAGGACAGAACTACAGGCACTGAAGATGCAGGATGCAGCTGCATTTTGAGTATCCACCCTATAGGTCTCCGGTTGCAGTAACTGTACTGGGACAGGAATCAAAGATGGGGAGGGAAAGTTAATTTTTAAGTTATTCTGTACATCAGCATGCTGGCGTAGATTAGGAGAGCCTTAGGGTTATTAAACTCACATTTCTGTAGAAAAGCCATTTTTCATGGATGATAGTTCAAGAAAATGTATATAAAATGGCCATTATGACTTTAAGCAGCAAATTATACTTGCAGTGGACAACATTTATCAACATTAAAAAGTCACCAGTCTCTCAGCTTCCCTTTCTTGGAAACTGCCATGGGCATGAGAGGGAAGATCTGGGCTCGGGATCAGGATGGCAAAGAAGCACAGCTGAGTGCTGCTTTTTAGCAGAAATCCTGCTGTGAAGCCACTGAGGCCAAAAGCAGGCTGCACATAAGCATTCTTTCCAGTTTTTTGTGTCTGTTGCTCCCCTCCAGCAGGAAGGTTTCCTTCCTGCAGTCACCAAGGTCTGGGGCTGGTGCAGGCTTATCCCCATGGGGCCAGGGTGCAATCAGACACACACGTCTTCTTGGGAAATGCTCAGGGACAGCATGCATGTAGCTATAACCCTCATCTCCCAATATCTGAACCACGTACCTTTTTGTAGTCCCTGCATCATGGTGGCTCCCAGAGAGAGAGAGGAAGAAAGCAGAAGAGAGTCCATCCCAGAATTTTTCTAGCTCCTTTTCCACATGCCTGCAACCAAAAAGGTCATTTGAGGGGAAGAACATCCAGCTCAGGTGACCCACCTTCTGTAGAGGCTGCAGTCCTCATATCACCCATTTTTCATGTTTTCAGAAAGGCCTTACAAATACCTTTCTGACTGATTGCAAGAAACTCTGTGCTGTCCTCAAATGCCAAGTCTCTTCGCCACTTAGGGGCTGTTGAAGTGCCTTCAGTTTCCTTATTCTTGCACTTTGATTTTTCCAGATGAGCCTCATCTAAGAATTAGGAAAGTGCTTTTATTTCTTGCTAACAGTCAGCAGCTCTGACTAACTGTGCACCAGTTAAATATTTCCTTTCAAACACCTGCAAGCCCAGAATGTTCTGTGTTTGTACCCAGCATTTGTTTTCCACTATTGTTTGTAAGGAAAATACCTGTAACCAGAGGTTTTACTTTGAAATCAAAAATCCTGAATGACGCACTGTGCAGTTGCATCATCTATTAATGACTCATTAACATCAGCAAGCAGTTAATAAAATCATTGTATGTGTCCCTGTCATGAGAACCTTCAGTGTCCCAGCTTGCCCTTGATTCTGGTGCCTTCTATGATCAGTGGTCAGATGAGATCTGCTGCAATGTCAAGCCTCCTTTCTAGGAAGAAGACCTGTCTTCACGGGCAGCATAGAAGCTGCAATAAGCCACAAATATCCCAGTATTGCTATTTGCATTATTTTCTCTTCAGAGCTGACAGGGGTGTGGTCAACTTATCCTCAGTCTTCCAGTCCACTTTCTTAAAAGAAACATTTGTCACTGATTTTGGGTGGGTTTATGTGTCCTGAGAGAAGAAGCTTTTCTCATGACTTCCTACATGAGGGTGAGCGCTTCTTCAGTAACAATGGCACTGGGAGGAAAGAATGTCCCAGATTATTTCAGTATGTACTTCACCTTATTAGCATGAGAGCACATATTTTCTCAGTCCTCCTCACACGCATCTTAGTTCATGGTCCAGCAAGCCCTGCAATAGGTTAGACACATAGCCCATTTGTTTGGAACATTCACTAGCTTTACACAGACCAAATACCATTTATCAGCGGAATTGACTCAGATGATCTTCACTGTAAACCCATAGCCATGCTGAATTCAAAGTGAAATATCTTGAAATGTTTATGTCACTTAAAGGCTTGGGGTTTTTATCTGTGAGGTTATGCTGGGAGGGGAGAATTCTGCATGTATCTTTGACTTTGTAACTGAGAGGCATTTTCTGTGATCATAAGGGGAGTTTTGGACTCCTGGAGATCCTTCCAGGATCTCCGGCTTCAACATGTCCAATTGAGGGGTCTATTATTCCTCAGATTTTCATGGCTACATTTTCCAAATTCTGTATAACTTTGGAAAATGGCAGGGGAGCTCTTCTACTGTGCATTAATTAGTGGGGTGATAGTGCAGAATTAATTAGCAGAGGGTACTTACATATACAGTCTCTATACTCTGGAGGCATAGTCTAAATTACACTGACGTGCCTGTAGCTGAGTTGATATTTTTCTATTTTCCTCAGCCGAGCACAGAGACACATTCTCTCAAAGAGTTGTAAACTGTTAGGAATTCAGAGAGGTACCAAAGCCTGCATCACAGTTTTTCTTCCAGAGCATTTTTAACTGCTTTTTCTTCAATCAAAACTGTCAAATTGATGTTGTAGAGCCCACAGTCAATGCAAAGTGAGCATGTGGGGCTTCTTTACTACAGTGTCATTGAACAGAAAGATCAATTTCTGTTTTGGCAGCCAGTTTAGCTCTCAGCAAAGTCAGTGGAAAAGTGTCATTGCTTTCAGTGTGAATTGGATCAGGCCTGGGGTGAGCTCTCTGCATTTCATTATGCAGGTCATTTAAGCAACAGGCCTGGAGTAGCTTTTTATGACTCTTTCACAGACTTTACACCACTGATAGAGGTAAGGACACCAAAAATCTCCGTGTTGATTTGATAAATTGTCCAGCTATTCCCAGAATACTGATCGCTAAGAGAAAGCAATATATCTCTTTCAGAGCTACAGGGAGCTTAACTATAAGGAATCATCTGTTCTGTAGTGTACTTGTTGCTACTGGATTCTTTAGCTGAATTGGGACAGAACAATATTTTCTTTTCAAATTAGTGACTGAAAATGTCTGTGAGCCTAGATCCTTGTCCTAAATCACAATACTAGAGATGCTTTACCTGACATTTCTTCACACTACTCCATTTACTCCCTGTCACTTTAACCCAGAGTGACTGTAAATTGACAAAGAAGGATCATCCACTCCTGAAGTCTGGGTATTTCATTAGTGCAGCCCAGAGCTTCAATATTTCTACAGAGAACAATGTAAATCAGAGGTCTTGAGAGAAGCAGAAGACATGAGACAGACAGTTGGCAGCTTTCAATAAGGCTAAGAAGTGTGAAGGCAAAATAAGAGAAGTCAGAATTGTTTCTTCTAGAGAGAAAAAACCTGGAGAATATACAACTGAGGTATATAAAATCATGTACAATGAAGGTCAAAAAAAGAGTACTTGATGGCTAAGAAGGGACCAAAAGTGAGCAAAGCATTCTGTTCAAAGAAGTATGCTTTATATAATGTATCTTTAGCTTGTAGAATTCATGGTCACAAATAATATCAGATTTCTATGACTCATGATAGCAATATCCATCTACAATAGATAGACTTTAATTGCAAACAGGAGATGTGATGTATCTTTACCCATTTTGGGGTTAGAAGTAAAAGAAAGGAGTGGATGAGGGGAAGTGAAACATACTGGGTGTTGGTGACAAAATATTATCCTCTTAGTTAAGCTGAAAAGGAGGAGCTGATTATTCTACCTTGAAGCTAAGAATTTGTATCTTAAAATATACTGATAAACAGATCCAGGAAAGATTTCAAACCACACTTTTCAAGCCTGAAGAGCCAATTTTGAGAGTGCTCACAGAAGGAACCATAAAGAGTGGCTCAGAGTAGGACAGTTTCATAGAATAATAGAATCATTAGGTTGGAAAATACCTTTGAGATCATCAAGTCCAACTATACCTGTCCACTACTAAGTCATATGCCTAAGCACTTCATCTATCCATCTTCTAAATACCTCCACGGACGGTGACTCATCCACTTCCCTGAGCAGCCTCTGCCAGTGCTTGATAACCTTTTCAGTGAAGAAATTTTTCCTAATGTCCAATCTGAACCTTCTCTGGTGCTGCATCAGTCCATTCCCTCTCATCCTATCACCTATCATTTGGGTGAAGAGACCAAAACTCACCCCTATGCAACCTCCTTTGGGTAGTTGTAGACAGTGATAAGGTCTGCCCTCAGTCTCCTCCAGGCTAAACAAGCTCAGTTCCCTCAGCCTCTCCTCATAAGACTTGTTCTCCAGCCCCTTCACCAGCTTTGTTGCTCTTCTCTGGACACACTCCAGCAGCTCAATGTCTTTCTTGTAGTGAGAGGCCAAAACCTGAACACAGTACTGGAAGTGGGCTCTCACCAGTGCTGGGTAGAGATGCAGAATCACCTCCCTGGTCCTGATGGCCAAGATGTTTGGCCTTCTTGGCCACCTGGGCACACTGCTGACTCATATTTACTTGGCTGTCAACCAAGACGCCCAAGCCCTTCTCTGCCAAGCAGCTTTCCAGCCACTCTTCCCAGAGCCTGTGGCATTGCACAAGGTTGTTGCAACCCAAGTGCAGAACTCTGCACTTGGCCTTATTGAACCTCATCCTGTTGGCCTCAGTCCATTGATCCAGCCTGCTCAGATGCCTCTGCAGGGCCTCCCCACTCTCAAACATGTCAACACTTCCTCCCAGCTTCGTGTCATCTGTGAACTTTCTAAGGGTACATTCGATCCCTTCATCCAGGTCATTGATAAAGATATTGAACAGAACTGGACCCAGCACTGAGCCCTGAGGAACACCACTTGTGACTGGCCTCCAGCTGGATTTAATTCTATCCATCACAATTCTTTGGGCTGAAGAGTGTGTCAGTGTACAGCATGTTTTACTAAATACATACACAACAAAACAAAATGGAGCTGACAATTAACTGCACTTGGAGGAAAAACTGAATCATTACCTGTACAGATGAAATAACTGTATATTTCCTGAACCAGCATCCACAACAGGTTAATACAGAGCCCTAGGCTGGCAGTCAATGGTAATGTGTTTCTGTTTGCAAGGTATAGGTTTAATTTTCAGGGAAACTATCTTGAACTTCAGATGGACTTGCCACTGGCCCCACTTGCCTAAAAAATATGGTGGTAACTTTTATTCAAGGTACTATTCATCTCCACTCATGGCTAGAGATACTTGATTCTGCATGGAATTCATATAGTAAGTGCATAACAGGGACACTGGTTCCTTCCTGACCCTAGATCCCCATTGACTGTGAGAGAAAACATTAATGTTTCACCATACCAAAATGATATTTATCCTTAATGCTTTCCAGAGAGTAATTGTTAACTTGTATGGAATCATGAGTAACTCAGCCACTTTCACCCCTGGTAATTAATTCAAAAGGATCAAGAGTTGTTAGTTGATAGGACTACCAGCTCCTTTACTTTTTTCTTTTTTTTTCCACCAGGGAAAAGTTTCAAGAAAAAATTCAATGACACGTCCTAGTTTTTGACAGTACTTGTGATTTTCACATAAAAAATGAATCATTGCTACTATCAGTAGCCCAAGGCTGGAAACCAACACAAATGCAGAGAAGTAGCTGGAATTCTATGGACATTTCAATCTGGAGGGTGTCTGAAGGGCTGACTTCAAAATGAAAAGAAACATCCAGACCTGTGGGTGACTGAAGTGCCTGAGATGGGCAGGGAAAACCACTTTGCAGTCTGCTGATTTCTCAGCCCCACCTGACATCCAGCACCTTCCCCTCTCTCCTTCCAGTCGCACAAACTTTGGTGTCAGGTGAGACCCTGGGGCACAGGGACAACACAACTCAAGCTGCACACCGGTGCTTCCCCAGCAGCCGGTGCAAATTCATACACTTGATGCCACATGAGTATGTGCTGTGAAATAAGATTGATGCCAACACTGGCTTTTTAGATCTCATATGCAGACAACCCCTGCCATGATGCTTGGCCTCCCACACACATCTCTGCAAGCAGCACAGAGCCCTTGGTAGGGTACTGTGCAGAATTAGGCAGTAAAAGATCTGCGCATATAATTTTCTTTCCCTTGTTCAATGGAAATAGAAAGAGTTTGTGCCTCGGGCTAACAAGTTTCATAATTTTCCCACTCCTTCTCATACAAAACAAACAAACAAGCTACTGCAGAATTCTGCAGTGAAATTTGATTAGTGCTTCCTTCAGAGGCCATTGGCAAAAAAAAAAAGAGAGACCTAGTATATTGTAGGATAAGGGAGAGGCAGAATAGAGGCAAGGAGGTTTTTAGGCAGGTAATTGCAAATTATAGTCTTGGAAATCCCAGAAGAGGAAGAAAAAAGTCTCTGTATACCTTAGCCCATAAGTTATTACATACCAGTCCAATTCACATGACCACAAAGAGAAGGTTAAGTCTTCAGCTATGCCACCACCATTCCAATCATGTTTTCTCAGGTGAGCTATACCTCACCACAAGAAAAATATTTGCCAGTCCCTTACCGAGGGCAACTGTGAAGGAAGAACAGCTCAGCATTCACTTGTGAATGCATTTTTAAACTTTCTTTCAAATACTGCAAACCATAAACCAAATTTTAACATATCATTCATAGTGTTAGCTTTATGCTGCATTACAGATATAGTAATACTACAGTACCGATATTGAATAATGAAAGATTGTGGACTTGCCGTGTTTTAGAAGGGCACACAATATGTATAAGTTCATGTAATTATCGGTAACAAATCCCTCAGCATCTGAAAGGGAGAAAACAGTTTGATAAATGTGGTACAACAAGAATCATATGAATTTATGGTAAGAATGGCCTTTCTGCTTTTTCATGTTCAAAAACTTTGTTTTCTTTATAGTGAAAGCCATATATATATTATTTTTTGTATTAATAAATTACAAAGGTGCATTATATCATAAAATATCCATTAGTTAGAAGTAAACATGGGAACATCTAGCAAATTAAGCATTGAATCACTGGTAATACAACTGGACAGAAATTTTCTGTGAAATATGTTTTGACATAAAAAGACAACAGATTAAATTACAAAACCATTTGAGGAAAAGTCTTGGTTTAAGTGGTTTTGTCTTGAAATGAAAAAAAAATATTTCCAGTTCAAATTGACTTTGCTTTAAAAAGTAATTGTAGTAGAGGAAAAGGAGAAAAAACCCAAAATCTAATTGATAATACTTAAAGCAAAACTATCAGCTGGCCTTAACTTCTTGCTTCTTCTTTTCAAATGATAAGGTATAACTATTTTTGACATTTCCGTTTTTCCATTATGATTCAGCATGGGAATTTCTTGTGGTTACAGAGGACAAACAAAAACCTAGGTACCTCTGCAGCCTAAAAATTTTTGTGACTAATGAACATAAACAGATTTTGGAGAAATGTTATTTTGGAGAAATGTTGCAAACTGAGCTGAAGAAATTGATAAAATGCAGATGATGTTGACTTTAGCTTATTGAAGAAGAGAGAATGAAATCCTGGTCCCAGTAAATTGATTTTTAATGGGAATTTAATTGCTCTGGAGGGTGTACACCAAAATGCTAACTTCAGCCTATGTTTCTTCTTCAGTTGGTTGGGAACAATAAGATCCTGCATTCAAACATGCCCTACAAGAGCTTAGCTGTAGCCTTTCTCCCTCTGTTAACTCTAACAAGTCTAGTAAGGCTGCCCTCTGCCAGCAGACGACTGCCCCATTGTACTCCTCACTCACCGGGCCAGTTGTGAAGGAACATGTGCCTACTGACTTCATGTGTGAGTCTCCACTTACAGCTAAAAATGAAGATGACTAAAAGATTTAAACTTGTGATTCTGGCAAACATCCATTCTCTTAGCCTGGCTGCATGTTGTCCCTGACTTTTTGCTTGAACAGAGGAAGCTGACTATCTCTGAAAAATCATGCTTTATTGTACTTGTGGACCCCAAATATGTCTTTTGACAAAAATAGCTAGCCTGTCACTGTGAGCGGAAATGACCAATGGGTGCGTTTCCTTCATAAATTCACTCTTTGCAATATCAGCAGATCAGTAGCTCAAAGCAGTTTGTGCTGTGGCTCCTCACATCTCCAGTACATTTGATTAAGGGGTGTTTATTCAGGTTAGACATGATTTGCCTGCATGCTGTGCATCTTACTAACCTAAAAAAAAGGAGAGGTGTTGGTGCTTGGATATAATGTCCATCATGTTTCATAGAAGAAGAAGACTTTGAAGGGTTCTCAAGTCTGAACGTAATTTCTTTCAAGCATACAATTCCTCCTAAGCCAAGGGCAATTGTTCTGATATGTCTGTGCAACCCTTTCTTAAAGTTCAGGCCAGCTGTAACATATTGTTGAGCATTTCTTGAACTGAAGAAGCTGTGTGGCTATTAGCATGACAATTCACTCCTGTTTTTAAAAATTAAGAAATACCTTGTCTGTCAAGGAGTGCAGGCAGGAAAATAAAAATTAAGAAATTTAAGAATTAAGAAAAATTAAGAAATTAAGCGCTTCTGACATTATGTCGGGTGCATACACTGCCACAGTTCTGCTACAAAAAAAATACAGACTTACCTGCGCTCACTTCCTTTCCTGCCATCACAGGTCAGCTGCCTTCCAAACACAGTGAGTTCTAGGACATGATCAGTTATGATAATAGGTGTCGTGCAACCATCAAACCTTTATGAAATTTTGTGAGCTACTTCCAAACTCCTTAGGAAAGCCCAGTCCATTTGTATAGGTATGGAATTAAAGCATGAACATAATCCTGAAATTATATAAACAGAAATATTTTGTATTGCTTCTTGGAAGCATCAAGCTTCAAAGCAAATTTAAGCTTTTCCTACAGTGGGTTTTTAATCTGAGCAAGATATAGACTGGTATAACCACATCCTGAGCTCTCTGAAACATGAACAGAGAGAACCACCAGAAAAAGCCCCTGATCAAAAGGATTCAGTATCCTCTCCTGGTCGGCACATAGACAAGGACTTAGGGGAAATAGTGAGCAGAAGCTAGTGTACCAACAGGGCAGAAAGTGAACTCCCTCCTTGTCCACACCTCCCCAGGTGCCTCTGCATAACAGATACGAGGCTCTAGCTGTGTAAGACAAATCAGTGGACAATGTGGGTGCTGATCCATCTTCACCAGAAGAGGAGCCAAGGCCAGAATGACACATGCCTCATATGACTACAACTGACACAAGAAAGAAAAGGTGAGTAATAGTTACAGGAAACTTCTTGCTGAGGGTAACAGAGGGTCCAATATGTCGAGCAGAACACACTCATAGCAAAGATCTGCTGCCTCCCAGGAGCCCAGGTTAGGGATATCATGAGGAAACTTCCCCAGTCTGGTACAGCCCTCAGACTAGTGCCCATTACTGCTCTTTATGTGGGAGGTGACAAAGCTGAAGTATATAGCCCAAGGGTGATCAAAAGAGACTTCAGGGCCTTGGGAAGGCTAGAGAGGGAATCTGAGGCCCAGATTATTTTTTTCCTTCCTTCCTCCCTCCCTCCCTCCCTCCCTCCTGTCACAGGCAGTGACATTTGCAGAAACAGACAAGCCTGATCTATTAATACATGGCTCCGTGGCTGGTGTCACCATAACATCTTTGGGGTTTTTGACAATGAGATGGCCCACATGGCATCAGAAGGATGGGATGCCATCCAGAGGGACCTGGACAAGCTGGAGAAGTGGGCCTGTGTGAACTTCTTGGGGTTCAACAAGGCCAAGCACAAGGTCCTACACCTGGGTAGGGGCAACGTGTGGTTTCATTACAGGATGGGGGACGATTTGATTGAAAGCAGCCCTGTGGAGAAGGACTTGGGGGTACTGATTGCTGAGAAGCTTGACATGAGCCAGCAATGTGCGCCCACATCCTAAAAGGCCAACTGTATCCTGGGCTGCATCAAAAGAATTGTGGCCAGGAGGTTGAGGGAAGTGATTCTCCCACTTTACTCTGGTCTTGTGAAACCCTACCTGGGATATTATGCCCAGTTCTGGAATTCTCAACATAAGAAGGATGTAGAAAAGGAGGTTGTGGAGAGGAGGGTGCTGGCCTCTTCTCCCAAGTGACAGGGGACAGGACAAGAGGGAATGGCCTCAAGCTCCGCCAGGGGAAGTTCAGGCTCAACATAAGGAAAAAATTCTTCATGGAAAGGGTCATTAGGCAATGGAACAATGTGCCCAGGGAGGTGGTTGACTCGCCTTCCCTGGAGGTGTTCAAGCTGCAGGTGGATGAGGTACTGAGGGGCATGGTTTAGAGATTGGTGGGAATGGTTGGACTTGATGATCCGGTGGGTCTCTTCCAACCTGGTGATTCTATGATTCTATGATTCTAAGATTCTATGATTCTATGAATCTATGAATGGGTCTAGGGGAGGGCTGCAAAGATGATCAGAGGGCTGGAGCAACTCCCATATGAGGACAGGCTGATAGAGTTGGAGTTGTTCAGCCTGGAGAATAGATGGCCCTGGGAAGACCTAATAGGTGCCTTCCAGTACCTGAAGGGGGAGTACAGGAAAGCTGGGGAGAGACTTTTTACAAGGGCATGTAGTGATAAGATGAGGGGAGAATGGCTTTAAATTGGAGGGAGGAATAATTAGACTAGACTTCTGAAAGAAATTCTTCATGATGAGGGTAGTGAGGCACTGGAACAGGGCAGTTGTGGATGCGCCTTCCTTGGAAGTGTTCAAGGCCAGGTTGGATGGGGCTTTGGGCAGCCTGGGCTAGTGGGAGGTGTCCCTGCCCGTGGCAGGGGTGTTGGAACTAGATGGTCTTTAAGGTCCCTTCCAATATAAACTATTCTATGAAGAATAGAGTAACGCCATTCCTTCTTCAGCAAACATAACATCCCAAGTCAGAAAAGCATCATGAAAAAGATCTGTGGCAGGACTGATTCTGTGTGAATGAAGAGAAATTTATCTGATAGTCCTGGCTGAACAGGGAAACAAATCTGGGATTTCAAACACATTTCATGAAAAGCCCAATCTAACCCACAGAGAAGCCAAGACCCCCACAAACTTTTTGCCACACTCCTTCCAGATGGTATAAATTCTTCAAAATGCACACAAGCAAGGTGTCACCTACACACTGACAAAAGACTAACCTTGTCCTTTTTTTTTTAAGAAAAGCAACGAAGCAGAGCTGCTTCTAACATCTTTGTAGGGCCTTTCTGGACCTCCTTCCAGGACCAAGTGACTCCCAAGGGCAAACTACCTCCAAACGCTGCTGTTGTAGCTGGAATAAGCTGATGATGTTGCCATGCTGGCAGTGATGCTCTGGCATAAGCTGCCCAGGGATAAAACTTACATGGAGGAGTATTGCAAGAATAGTGCAAAATGGTGTGAGTCGGTGATTATGAGCCCTGATTTTAGTAGACTTGGACCTAGACCACTGCAGATGTGGAGGCAGTCAGACCAGCTGGATGAGTTCCTGGGCAGGCACTGCAGGTACTAGAAAAACTCAGGCCTTGTCCCCGGTGTACGCAGGCTCCTCAGCATCGCTGGATGTCAGGGGCAGTGATCTGAGCCCACGAGGGGACATCAGTATCATTCTATTCAGGCAGGTGGCTGAGCACGACTAGCACCCTCACTTTAGCACACAGCGGAAGATGTCTCAGAAACAGTCATAAAAAATCAAAGGGCAGCACCTACCACTCCAATTCAGAAAAGGGACCTTAATCTGTTCCTTGCAATACAGACATTAATAATTTAAAACACATAAGCACTAGTTACTTTAAGTCTGGAAAGACTTGTTAACAGACAGAAATCCTGTCCTTTTGCAATCCTGCTGAATGCCTGACCTCCCTGGCACCTTGCAGCAGATAGTTCCATGGTTTAATTATCTCCTGTGTGAAAAGGGTTTTATTTGATCAGTCTAGAAATTGCTGCTATTCAATTTACTTGAATATTTTCAGCAACCAGTGTTACACTAGCTAGAATTTAATATGTCTTTATCAGACTCTGCTTCATTGCTTTGCTTTTTAAGGTGAACAGCCCTAGAACGACCTTTTTCATATGAAAGGTTTTCCATGTCCCCAGTCATTGTTTTTGTCCTTTTATGAACCTCTTCCAGTTTTCTTTAAAATAGAACAGATATTACTGTACATAAGTTTGAAGTAAGGCTGCATTATTCTTATTATTCTCTTTCTATTTCTCATCCATCAGGTAACATTTTAGTTGTTTTTCTGGAACTCAGTGGCTTATTGAGAAGGTCTATGTGAACAGCATACGGGATACAAGCTCCCATCCCTAACCCTCCATGACCAATTTAAAACTCTGTAATTTGTGTAAATAGTTAAAAACAAACAAACAAACAAAAGACTAGTTTTGTCACTGTATTATAAAGCTCCATTTTATAGTGAAGATTGGACAAAATCTTTTTTTAGTTCCAAACTGCACTTTGCCGTTCTGGGTGAATTAGTTTCCATAACCCACCACTGTTGAGGTGTGTAAAACCCTTCCAGGTGTGGAACAAGCTGAAAGGAAGGCATGTGGAAGGAAAAGGAGGCTACTTAATACAAAAGATACATTATAAAGAAATGGTAGCTTCCCATAGCATAGGTAAGTTCAGGCAGTGGTGGTGTGGTCAGATGCATCTGCACTTATTTGGGTCAACAAGCAGAGCTGTCCCTGCTGAACAACTCACAAACTTCAAAATGTCCAACACAAAACAGATTTTAAAAAACCCATGAAGTGCTTTAAAAGCCACAGATTTCACATTGCGTACTGTCACAGTCTCAATTGTTGACCTCATGGTGCTGTGCTTGTCCCAGCTCAGTTCTGCCCTCTGGAATGAAGGCCAATGGATAAAGAGGGAGATTGACAAAGAAACCCAAAGACCGAATTCAGTATCCTGCTGATGGCTATAGAAATTGAGTCCAGAGCCCACGGTTTTGTAGCCTAGACACTAACCCACCACAAGTGGCAATGATATATTTTATATGAAGATTTGAACGAAATGAATGTGTGGCCAACATGATCTAACTTAGCTGGGAGTGTATGAGATGAAAGGAGAAATGTAGGTAGGATATTTTTGTGCAAGTGCAAGCATTATCCATCTGGGAGGACTAGTGAGGCTTTTTCCCAGCAACTCAACTCCTCTAGAACTTGTTTGACTTTCAGCTAGTTGATTCGTGAGAACAAAGTTAGTTATGGCTCAGTCATAAATGAGGTTGAAATCCTTATCTGCTACTAGATTAGTATTAAGCCAAGCACTAACAGTGTCACCAAGTTCCACAAGCAAAGCAATTTGGTTGCGCTTTAAATTGCCTCTGCTCCTGGGGTAACAATCAGATCATTAACGGGACATTAGGTAGTATTTTCCTCCAAGTCAGGAGAAAAGCAGCATGCAGAAATGCAGTGAGATATTTGGGTAAATATCACTGCTGTCAGCAGCTCAGGGGAAGGACCCCTGCTTCGCAGCCATCAACCAAACATCAGTGCCTTAAAAATGACAGTAACGTGTGGAAGCACAGAGGGATGGTCGCAGCGATGAAAGGAGCAGACACGGGTGTCTGCTCATTCTTTGATCACAGGCAGGTCCTGTTAACAATCTCCTGCCCTTTTAGCTCAAGCTGCAGGACAAAGGCTGTCGGTCTGTCAGATGTCTTGTTGGCCGCTCTTTGACACGATTCCCTTCCTCACCCTGCTCCGCCCCCGCTTCAAACAACTACAATTATTTCTATCTGCAAATAATAATCTCCTGGCAACCGGTAATGAGCTGGGCTGGAACTTCACTGTGCCAACAAGGTAAAAAGAGGAAAACCAGGAAGATCTATGCATCTCAAGTGCTGTAAAACAGAACTCTGCACCTGCACAAAGCCACATACCATGTCCCCAAACTGATGACACCAGAAGAGGAGATTTCTCTGCTGAGAAGGAAGGCTCAAAATTCAGGAAGTCACTTGGGAACAAAAATAAATTAACAATTGTACCAAATACATTAACTGGCATCATGTTTTCCATCCGCTAGTACTGAAAGGTGAAGGGGAATCCATCTCACACTTATTTGGATGATCTTGTAGAGAAAATACAGTGGCCCAAACGTCCTAGTGCTGAGCCATATGCAGTCCTTGCCTGGCTGTGCAAAGACAGAGGGGCTCTGAAAATGAGCCATTCCAGGAAAACTGGTCTCTTGCCATCACTGCTACTAATCCTGGGATTCAGCCAGTGGCCTGGGGAAAGGTGCAGAAGGGATTTTTGGAGCTACTTTTGCTTCCTCATCCTTTCACATTTTACTATTTTTACTGTGTCCAGGTTGTCATGCAGAGACAAAACAGGAACTTCTGTCTACCACCAGCATGTACTAGTGTACATACACTACCTTTGGAAGGCAAGCTGCAGGAGACAGGAGGCTGCAGTCACTTTTACCTTTCCCTGGCAGGCCCAGGCTGAGTTTAGACACCACAAGTCTCATGCTCTTGCAGCAGGAGACACCATGAGAGTCAACGGGTGTTCTGGCTTTCCTGGGGCAGACCCAGGATTTAAGTTAAGTTCCCTATCTGTGCATCACAAAGAAATTCTCTGAGATGTTATTTTGTCCTAGAGTTTAGAAGCAGTATATAATAGTCCTATGTAGGTTACGCTGGGAAGGTGGCATTTCCCAGTCTTTCCCACTGAAGGTACAGACTCTCTGAAGAACCTGCTGTGCAGTCAAAAATGGAGGTAGGGCACACAGACTTGTTATCTGAATATTTGTGCCCTGTAACCTAATGTGGGAAGAAGAAAAATAAGCACCCTGTCATAATGTGACATGGGGAAAGCATCTTCTGAGGCTTCCCCCACCCCTGCTTCTCATCATTCCCCATGTAGGATCTTTTCCAGAGGGATCCCAGAGCACCTCACCTACTCTGCATTAGTTATGTGATATCTCCTCAAGGGAACTAAAAAGGGGGTGCAAGACACCAGATCACCATTTCTTCATGCCTGTTATGAAGTTCTGGGCATACCCACACTATGGAGAAGTGGAGCTTAAAATTATGTTCCCCATCACTTCCACTGCTTCAATACTCACAGGTATATCAGATGAACCTTCTCAGAGCATTTTCCAGTGGGTAAACTCTGGGTGTGGCCCTAAATCCGTCCAAGAGGCCACTTCTGCACAGCACTGAAGACCTGCCAATGTGGCATTTAGAATGTGGAAGACCCTAACCAGTGTTAGATGAATTAGTGTTAGGACCAGATGACTGGACTGAGGTCCACCCATTTCCAGGAGTACAAACTTACAATAAACCCCAAAGAAACATTTCAGAGCCCAGAATAGTTGTTTAAAATCCCTTTTCACCACCACTGTCCACTGTTTGAGCATAATTCAGGATCCTCCCATGAGGTCTTATACTCACTTACTCTAGGAAGGTTTTCACTTCACTTGCTGTAACAGTGCTTAAAATATTGCTGCAGCATATCCAGGAGGGTTGCCTCAAAGCTGCATCCTCCGGTTGTGAGATCCTCAGCTGCACAATGCTCAGACTCAAACTGCTTTCCTGCTGCCTTCTTCATCTCACAAGTAATTTGCTGTTGTGATCCATGACTGAAGGTTGAATGCAGCAAAGACGGACATTGTTGCTTGCTTAGGCAAAGTCTGACATAGGATTTCCTCCCAGCACTGCATAGTCTTGTCATTTGCCTTATTACACTCCTACTCAAGTTGAACTGTTTTAGGTTTAATTATCACCTACCTGATGGGTTTTGGTGTACAATTGCCCCTGGGAGAGTGTTCTGTTGGCCTTTCACACTGTAAAACTACTGTGTGCAATGATACTAGGGCATAAAGAGCCATGATGAATAACTACCTTTTAGTTTGAGTTTTCCCAACTAATTTAGTCCCTCTTGAAGAAACAGTCTTTGAAAGAATGCACTTCAATCAACCAGTGTGCCCTGTTGGCTTTCTTCAGTGCTTCAGAGACATTTATTACCCTTTTCTAGAACGAAGTACAGTGTTAAATATAAAAGCTATGGTTCAAATGGCCATAAAATGTATTGGGGCACACTTACAAATTCAATAGATTTCAAAGCTTGGATTTAGGAAAAAAATTCCAGATAGGGACTTCATTTTTCCAAAAGCTTGGCATAGTTACTTAATATTGATCCTAAGGTTATGATAAAATACATTTGTATTGATTTCTGTGAGGAAAATTCATTACTGCAAGAATTCCTTGCTCTGTGTATTGGATTGGTGGAGATGCAAACAACTCTTTCTGGCTGGGGCCTTGGCACATGTAGGTATGAAGGACCATAGGAGAGCAGAGCTTGGGAGGGTAAAGCAGAACCACTGAACCCACACGCTTCCATGTCTCAAGACAAATTAAATGACCCAGTAAAAAACAAAACAAAACAAACAGAGACCATTCTGTTGTAGTGTGGATTTCATTGACAAAATGTGGTTGATTAGTCTCGCTTATAGCAGAACAGATAATTACAACCTTTGTATCTTTGCTTCAGTCGACTTGCCAATCTGTTTAGCAAATATATAATTCTGTCATAAAATATATGATGCTACAATGTTAAGAATAGACTTATAAATAACATGTCACTTAATTAAGTTCCTCTGGGCTTGGCTGTAGTACTTTTAGTATCACATTTGTTACTTAATATAAATTATGACAGCAAGTTGCTGTGTTCCCATTTTTCATAATACTTTTCACAGGATGCCAACTACATCTGGATTTGTACCACGTAACACCTGATTATAGAAATAATTCTCATTTAACCAATAGACTGGTAAATGTCACTCAACATGAGTAAAAGAATAATTTTTCTTTCCAAACCAAAATTACTGTAAAGTAAGTTGAACAGAGAGTACCACTCAGTAGAGGGTAGGCTAAGGTAAGTTAGGAGGGTATTCTGACTTTCGAAGCCAAATACATCAATGCAGATCCAAGACAACTTTAAAAAGTTGAAACATTTGGAGGATGGAAATGCCCAGATTATGCATTCCAGCAGCCTCATTACTACTCTGTGCTGTATTAATGGGCATATAGGAGAAGATAAACTATAAATTCATGCAGATCTGGAGCACATGGTGATAGTACACCATGCTTTTTGTCCATTCATTCCTTAAGGAAAAGATTCAGCCAGAACTCTCTATAAACCTAGTCTAACTAGCTGATTTATCTGAGTCTATAGCTGCTTTGCTTCATCAGAGGACAATACAGTTAAATTGCACCAATATTTCTACTCCTAGATATCTTTATAGAAGGAGGACTGAGTGAACACTACTCACATGAAGTTTATCTGTTGCTTTTGAAGGCTGCAATCACAGCATTATTTCCTACTGTGTCTATATGCTAGAAAACAGAATCAAGGTATCATCTTGTGACATGTTGTCTTGGGTATATATTTACTGCAGTGCTTTTCTTTGTGTAATAAATCAGATTTGCTCATATATATCATCATTTCTTTCAGTAGGTAAGTTAATGAAACTATTTCATTACCTTATGAAATGCAAGTCAGAGTTTTGGGGGCTTTGCTTCTCTGCTTTACAGGCTATATGTGGCTATTTTACAACCAGGGCAAGCGTACACACAATAGAAGAACACTGATCATTAGCAGATCCTTAGAAGGTTTATGTTTAAAATTACCTACTGTTCAGTGCTTTGAAGCAATTTTTGCTGTTACTTACTTTCAGATGTCATAGAAATCTAGTCTAAGACTCTTTGGGATCTGAAGCTTAAACTTTATTCCAGTCCCTAGAAATCTCGATAGCAGTAGCACAAGTATGAACAGAATGAGTTAACAGCATCAGGGACTCCTGAGGAAATCAGCAAAGAAGGGAGGCTCCAAGGGCACTCAGCACTGGGATGAGAAATGACTTGAAGCAGTATTCTCCCACAGCTGTAATTGACTTAAAAGGCTTATTGGTAGTCAAGAAACAAGACTATCCATAGACCTAAGGAAATTGTAAAGCTCTATAGTTTCTCCCAGAGAAACCTGACCCAAAGTCTGTTGTAGATGAGGAAGGAGCCTCATCAACCTTCCTGGGCTCTGGCTGATGCTGTAAATGAATTAAATACTCCATGACAGTAACTGCTAAGAGAAAACATCAGTCTGTTAAAAGTCTGTCCTCATGAGCACAGAAAAGACTAACTAATCTACAAGTATCTAGTATCAGCATATCCTCAAAAATCTAGTTAGTGGCTGCAACCTTGAATTTTATCCTTGTCCAGAAATACATTTTGTTCCTGTTCACAGCAGGTTTACACTCTACTCCCTCCTCAACACACACTCTTCAGTTGCTGACTTTTCCTATCCATGCCAAATTGCAGACTCTTTTCTGTGAAGTAATTTTGCCTGAATTGCCTGTGCACCCACCCATTCCATCCCAATTTTAGTCCACGGCATCTTGTTTTCAAATTAGTTGCTACCTTAAACAGCTTACTGCCTTCAATCTTTTTGACTCAGGATTTCATTTACCTCTCTGACAATCTCCCATTTTACCTCATTTCTCCCTCAAGCTGCACAGGCCAGAACAGACTTATCCCTCCTCGTAACTCAAAGCCCAAATCTCTAGAGTATTTAAGAATTTCCTTCATAGCACCTTTTCAATTTCAAACCTTTAAGCAATTTTACTAGTGCCTAGAATAGTATATGATATTAGTATTTCTCAAGTTTCAGTACAGCAAAATAACCTTTAATTATTTATGGTGTATAATACCACTCACAAGGAAGTTAGGGGTGTTTCCTTCAGAGCTGCAGCTTTGTAACTCCTGTAAAATCATACACAGGCATCATTTTACTACTTGCTCTTTCAGTAACAGACTTTCTTCTTGTCATTGCATTTGGAAAAACCTAGCTCACTCAACACACCTTTCCCCCAAAATCTTCTTCCTTCTGCTTTTCTCTTTTTATATAAAAACCTCTATAGCTCCTTCCAGGATACCAAGGCAACCCTGCTTTGTCCTTTACAGGCACCAGGGACAATAACTGCTGATTGCAAGTAAGATATCTAGTTGGAATGAATCATGCATCCTACTCATTTAATCCTTTTCTCCTCTTAGGTGAAAAATCAAAGTCCTCTCACATATAATTCATAATGGATGAAATTCACTGCTGAGCAAAAGGCCAACCCAAAATCTGTGCAATGCTGAATTGCCTTTAAAAAAGTGTTTTAAAGGTTTCTGAAAGCTTAGGGAAATGAAATGTCTCTGTGCCAGCCCCTGCCCAGGGATAAATTTCACTCTTTGTGAACTGTCTAGGAGCAAAGTTTGATTTTATTCATGTGCTTATTGTTTGAAATTACTTGAAACATGGTTCATATCTATGCATTTCATAGATACATTACCTTACCAATAGCAAAAATACAGAGATATCACTATGAAGCAGCCTGTTTCTACAAAGGAGTCAGTTATTGATTTACTCATAGATGGTTATCAAAGATGGTGGTTTAAGTTGTAAGTGCTGTATTTTTGCTATTGGAGCAAGATAAAGGTCAGTTTCGTATTTCTCTTTCCTGATGGGGTGACTTCCAAATCTACTGTAAGTTCTAACACGGAATCCTTATAGAAAGACATGCAATGCAGGCATGTAAAGATTCTTGACATAATTGTTCCTAACATTTTTCAAGCAATTTTTTGAAAAGTAAGAAGGGTAATGACTCAAACCCATAGGGTTGATTCTCATAAATCTGTATGGATGGATTTTCACCAACTTATTGTTCAAGCCCATATTCTTCATTAACAAATAGAGGTTATTCTGCACAGATGTAGTCATGGCGATGCTAGCATTTTGCTCATTGTTCTCCCCATACACTCCATGAATGTTTTATTATTAAGATGTCAGCTATATGGACTTTTCAATATCCTGTCCAAGCTCATAAATTTCTGCTCCATACAAAGAAATTAGTTACCTAGGAACTGTAGTGGAAGGAAAAGTTCACAACTGTGTAGCCCAGGGTTGGGGCTTTGCTACTGGGACAGAGTACACAGAACAGTTGTAGTGGCAGACAGCCCTGAAGCTGGTGGACACAGCTCTGTCCCCAGGTGGAAGGAGAGAGGTCTGCAGGATCAGTAGCCTAAGGGTTTTCTTGTTCTTTCCATGTAAATATGAGGAGAATAGATATTGTTCCTTAGGATAACATAGCATAAAATCTAAACAGGGACAACTTTGCAGTTTTCCTGCTCTCGGCTCCCTTATCAGTGTTTGCTAACACCTCCCATCGATAAAACTGTGCTGTAAGGAGCACTGCAGAGTTTACATTATTATTATCTGTAAAGATAGCTTTTATAAATCAAGATGGGCTTTAAAACTGCCCACATCCATTTAAAATACTACAAGGCTTTCCACAGAAGAGAACATACCTAAAGAAGGATGTTTATGTTGGGCTAGGAGAGGGGGGCTTTCCCTCAGGCTTTTTTCTCCTTCTTACTTCCTTGTGAGCATTTCTTCACAGGGCCAAGGCGTTGGGATGGTCAACCTGCTGAGTTACCAGACCCAGCAGGGAAAGAGTCGTGCAGTTTTGGATTTGGCTGAGAACCTTTCCCATGAAGGAGCTATGTGGCTTGTCTTGCAACAAGTAGGCAAGAAGGTGAAGCCTTTGGTCCCTCTGGTCTGGAATATAATTTGTAACCCTTAACACTGAGAGAGGAAATCAGTCCTAAAAGGAAGGGCAGCAATGTTAGTCCTGCCCTAGGCACAGAGAGCAGCAACCTCACCCCTGCTTTGCTCAGTCCCCTAAAAAACTGCCCCTGTCACATTCAGTATGTGTTCTTCAGCTGCTTCAGCCACTGGTTGTCTTGCCCAGCTCCTGGTGTCTGTGATACTGTTGAGTGAAATAGCAAGACTACAGGCTATGCTAATAATTCTGAGTTGCTCACATCTGTGGGACTGTCACTGCAATCACTCAGTGGAAACAGGGAATCACAGGCATTTACATCCTGCAGGCAAGGTACCTCTGCTGTCTCAAGTGAAGGATCTGGGAATTTTCCAGGCACTGAAATGCAATGCCAAACTAAACTGCCTGGGCAGGTCCTGGAGCAGCTTTGGACTATGCCAGCCAGCATACTGCTAAAGGGTCTGGTAGCAAGTTCTGGGAGCTCTCACAGGTCAAGAGCTGCTACCAACAAGCAATTTGCAAGGAAGCACCCTATTTTAGAAGCCTGAGAGGGTTTATCAGCATGGAGCAAGTCTGTCCCTACATGCAAGGCTCAGCTGGCCTGGAAGTCTCTGTGGCTGTTACCCCCATCAGATGCTGGGCTCTGGATGCCACTTCTCTTGAGGCTGAGGCAGTTATTTCAACCCTGCTCATGCATTGAATGCTCTGTCATATTTCTTGGGTGAGACAAATGCTGGAGCCTGAAATAATCTTTGCTTTTATTGCCCCACACCTACCAGCCCTGATGTGAACAAACACCCATACAGTGAGTCTTTCAAATAGTTTCTGTTTGAATTTCTAGCATTAGCAAATACATCTTTTTAAGGAATAAGGCCCTTCCTTTGGCATTCATACACACTGCCAAACACTGCTATCCTTACTCTTAACCTTGCAACAGACCCTTTACTAATCTCTCCACTCCTGTTCCAGCAGCCATGAAGATGCTCTTTACAGAGCAAGCACTTCCTTTGGTTATTCACTTCAATGCCTTCCACCTGTTGTTGCCAGCGTATTCCTTAAAACTTGCTGCAGCATGATAGAGTACCAAGCACCATCCAACACAGGGGAAACCCTTATAAATGTTATGTGATACCATCCTTAGTGTCAAACTTGCTGTTTTCTTCAGGAAAACAACTGTGATATACCAATGGTACGAGAGAAGGAATTTGACCTGGAGACAGGAGTTCAGCAAATCGGAATCCTACAGCAGTATGGATTGTTAATGCCTGGAAAGTTCGGCTTGCAAATCTTTTTTGAAATTGAAACCTCACACTGCTTTCATTGCAGCTTGTTCTGCAGGTTCTAGAGTCCCCATTTCTGTGGCACAGGTGTATGTGCAGCAGGAGGCTGTTGCCCACGGCAGAGGGTTCCAAAGCAGTCAGTCAGGGTATACTACAGCAAGAAAGTCTCCTGCTTTCATTTCCCTTAATAGCGCAGAGCATGAAACCACATTCACACACAGCTGTAAGGACACATATAATCCTACTGCACCCCAAATTCAGGGCTATGAAGAGAAGTCAGCTTGTGGGAAGGCAGCTTCCCCACTTGAAGGCACATGACAGAGAGTCAGTTGGCAGATCAGAAGGGCAGGAGCTGACTAGGGATAAAAGAGCAAGGCAGCAATTTCTCAGAGGTCAAATAGGAACCTAAATGGAGGTTTAGCATCTTTTTTTTTTTTTAATTGCAGATTACACAAAACTTTCTTTGCAACAGCCAACAAATGGACAATAGCAGCCTCCCTGAACCAGTGTAGTCTGTGAAATCTTCAAGCCAAACTTGGAGTGACGGCAGAACTGAGTATCAAATAATTTGAAATATTTTCCTATCTCCTGTGATTTCAGAGGATTTTCCCTGTCCTAGAGACACTCAAAAATTACCAGTGAAGCAAAATATTTAGACAGTTATTTGTTCCTCTTTTTATTTTCTGAGTATCAGGTATTGCCAACAAGCAGGCTCCTAGCCTAAACTGTTGGTTGGTTTGCTGTGATGGATCAATTCCTTGCCAGTAGCTGCTAGGGAAATATTTTAGGGAAAAATAGTCATTTGAATCTAGAAATTGGTCAAGGCTCTTGGTGAAACCAACAAAGATTGAATTTAGACGTCAGTTAGAGTTAGGTCAAATTACCTATGTAATTATGTTCACTTTATAGCAAATATTGCATATTTTAAACCACCTGGTACGTTGCTCCTAGGTTAAGTATGCATTGCTTTTTGCAACATTACAACATTTTGGAGGTTTTGATACACACTACATTTTGACACTGGTGGGGACAGCTGGAAGAATACCGAAAGTATTTATTTGTTCATTGAATTGATTTCTGCAATAAATGAGTCAGTAAAAGCAGATGAAGGAATTAATATATGTTATGTATCAGTTATAGACACTTCCAACATTCTTCTTTCTAATTCACACCTCAATAACATTACAGAAAATGTATTGTGTCAGTTTCATTAGTCTTTGCCTTCTCCTTCCAGAAATATGAAGTATGTATTGATTTTACCAAATTAAAATATAATCCAAACCTTTGGCTATATGACTTTATCTATATTTTTTGAGATTGCTCTGGTTTTCTAACTATCATCAAATTTGTCCTCTGACCTGTGCTTCAAACACAAGTATATTATTATAAAATGATTGATTGGTTTCTTGCATTTTATATAAGGGCCTGTTTATAGACATGTTATTGTCTCTAGAGTCTGGAGTTCGGCTAACTCTTTAGGCTGGTTTTGCCTGAGCTCCATATGTCTAACGCCTGCTGCTAAAAGGGGGTTGTTCATTTTCTGGCAGTAAATAATGAAAAGAAACAAATGCAATCTGTAATAGAATCAAATGTGAGTACAATGAGTACACAATTCAATTTGGATTTAATATAGTTGCTTAATCCTGTTAAGGGATACCCTCATGAGAAAGATGCTTTAGCAGCATGGAACAGAGCTTGAAACATAAGGACAGGCAGTTAAAGCTGGCTTCCTGTTGCAGCAGAGGATGAGAGGGGACAATAAGCTTTTGCATCACGCCACCAAGCCAAGTCTAATGACAACAATTCTGGACAGACTCTAGGTTGCTGATAGGGCTTCAGAGAAAGCACGTAGAAAGATGTAACAGTTACCAGTGTAAGATATTATTATCTGTTGTCTGCCTATTCTAAAAAAAAACAAGGGACAGGGAGAAGTATCGCAACTCTCTGGATACGCTTGCCATTTTTTGCTTTTGCTGTGGCGCAAGTCTCTCACTACAAGCCAGACTCATTATTATATGAAGCAAAGAAAGAGAGAAATCTGTGGGAGAAACAAGAAGGGAGAAACACTGTGCAGAATTAGGAACAGTTGTTAATTTTTGTGGATCTGTTGTTTCATCTACAATAGTTAAATCTTGCACAAGACAACAAGTAACCTATGCAGTTATGTCGTAACTTCTATTTTTCAAAATACAGTCTTCAAATACAAATCACACTTTTCCTGCAGGAAATACACATCTTTCTATACACACACAGAGCATCTTCCATCAGAATTCACTGTGGAGAACAAATGGCATCTTATTGCTCCAGAAGGATAAGGAGCAAAGGACTTATCATGCTCATAAAACTGACTATAGAGCTAGCTATGAGGAAGAGGAAGTTATCTGGATTTATTAGCAGCAGGATATATAAAAAAAACCACATCTTCAACTACTTTAGAGGCTGGTACAGCATAAAAAAATCTGAGGACACTAAAACCAGCCCACTGCTTTATCCTACATACTCCAGATATCCTACAAAGCTATTGTTTTTCCTGTCTCTCTTCATACAAGAGACATCAATCAAGAAATATTTGCCTTCAAGTTCTGCAATGTGTGTTTGTTTGTGCTTTCCAACACTCCTGTATTCCTCCCTTCCTCTGTTTTGAAATAACCTCTCCTGAATCATCCAGCTAGTTATGTTCTTGAAAATTTTACTAAACTTTATTTCCAACTGAAGGCACTGGCAGAACTGTCCTTGACTAGTTTATTTTTACCCACTTTGCTGGGACAGCAAACCACTGAGCTTTACTGATATCAAAATCTAACTGCCTTGAGCTGTGGAGTGGAAGTTCATGCTCTGCTCCTTCAAGTCCAAAATAGGGAAAGTTGTCTCCTCTCCAGTCACGAGCAGGGCATTAGTTAACAAGTAGTTACAGCCCAGGAGCAGCTTATGTTCTCCTTTAAATGTACACATACTGTCTGAACTGCCTCAATTAGCTTGTGGCTGGAGTCCCAAGTGTTGAAATGGCAACTATTGCATGTTATACAAGGCCAGTCATGACAAAACTGACCACTTTTACTTGGTGGGACTGCTACTTAGGCAGATTGCTTGGACACGGAGAGGGTTGGGCTCCCACCTTGGATGCTGTCATTGGAGACCTCTAAAGGCCCTCAACTTTTTAGACACTCAAATTAGATGCCTAATGTTTGCCTGTGCAAATACCTTGTCTACTTCCACTGCATGAGTCAGGCAAACTCTCCACGTGAGATCAGGTCTGCTTCTGCACTGACCTTATTCTTCCCTTGTGTCTTTCTTTTGATTTCATTGGGTGATGATACCATATATCTAGAATGGAAGATGACAAAATGGGTCATCAGAAATGCAGGTAAGTCACACAGTTACAACTACTTTTTTCTCAGTTACACATGGAACAGTCTGAAGGGGAAGTCACTAAGGTAGAATTAACATCAAACGCCAAGAAGCCACTTCTGCAATGTCGTTTTTCAGAACAAACTCACTTGTCAACACCATTTACTTTTAAACTATGTGTTGGTGAGAAGGTATGGATGAAAGGAACTGCATCCTTCAGCCTGGAGAGGTCATGGTAGAGTTGTATTTTGGGACCATGTGTGCTCAGTGACCTTATGCTCAGCTAAGTTAAAAAATCATTAGAAATACAACTTGATATCATCATTACATTGAGGCATTTAGATAGCACCATATATATATACAGTGCTTTTGAAAATACAGATAGACATGTCCTCTGCCCTAAAGACCTTAGAATCTGAATACTGAAGTAAAATTACAACCAGCACTTAATCTGTTGAGTATCTCTTACTGAACAGTAGACCCTCAGCTACTCTAACAATAGGTTCGTATCATCTAATCTCATTTACTGAATACTTAGTGCTGAGATAAAGAATTGTGAACATTAAGTTCTTAACACTATGCTACTTCAGTCTACTTCCTTTTCTTCAGTATTTTTTACGTAACTACCAAATAGATACAGCACTATTGAGCTTGTCAGATCATGGTCCAGGCTCTCAGCCAAGTAGAAACAAGTTTTAATTCATGTTGCTAGTTGTCAAGGAGGGTTACTTGCTCTAAGTGCTCTGGTCCCTCAGTTATAACTACTTTACTTCTAGATGATTTCAAGGAGAATATGGTGTATTATTGAATGTGTAGCCCTTTTACTTTCCTATATGTCATTCAGTATAGTCATTAGAAGAATGTTGAACAGGAGGAAATGGATTGTAGAAGGCTGGAAATTTCAACACATTTGATCTGACAGAGTATTAGGAAAATATCATTTGCCTTTGAGTTTTATATCATATCTATATAGAAATAATTCCAACATGTTCTGCTGGATTAAGAATCGTATTTGCTGTCAGACATCGAAGTACAGTTTAATTGTTTACTGTTTTGACTGAAATGCAAGTATTGGGAAATACATGCAGAACATTTCTACTTAAACCAAAGAAAGATATTTGTGGTTTTAAGGCTGCTATAATACAGAGAACAGCTTCTTCCTGGCTCTTCTGTCTTGTTATCCAAGGGAGCCAAGCATAGTTCATATGTTCTGAACAGTGTGACAGAAAACCTGTACTTACCTTCCTTGGGTGTCATCTCCCTCACAGAGAACACCAAATACCTCCAAAAAGTCTCTTCCTCTGGGGTGGAAAAGCCAGTTCTGTTGTCAGCTCAGATCTTGCCTTTAGGAGAGAAAATAATGCTCTTTCAGAACGGTTCTATATTGCTGAAACTACTAATTGTGTGCATACATAAAAAAAATACAATTATGCCATTAAAGAAGGAAATAATTAAAGTTGAAATGAAAGTATTATACTTAGACTACCTTAGAGAAAGAATATTTCTCTACTCTCTGTTACTATTGCCATCTGTGTAATAACAAACAAAAGTTGTCCCAGTTTAGAGAACAGGAATGGCTCAAGAATGGATGAAGTTTTGCAGAAACACTCTCTCCCTTTTCCCTTAGGTTTGGTAGGATGCATTTGTGTGGTTGGTTTTGGCTGCTATGACACTGAATAGTTATTTTTGCTTAAATTGGCAAGGAGAATATGAACTACGTAAATGCTCTTCTGCAGGGAAGCCAGGTCTTTCTTATACCCACGTCTAAGACATTTTTTTAAATAGATGTTATTCATTCTTATTCAGCCTATTACCTTGCCTCCAGCCCATTTTAAAAGAGTTTCTTAAATATTGCACAATATTATATATTGCATATAGATTATGCTTACTTTCTATTGAGTTCATGGCTGCTGGCAAGCACAGGGTTTGTCTGAAGACCACATATGGTATAAAATTAATGAAGAGAATATTTTGAGTTGCTTCTGGTAATCCAGATCCCCACTGAGATATGGGAGAAGGCAGGACACCAAGATCTCCTGTCACTTGCATGAGTTCCTGAGTCACACTGGATCATCCTGCTGTTGGCAGACAGTTGTCCATTTCTAATTAAGAAATGCCGGATCTTATTCTTCCTTCAGACTGAAACAGAAATGTAGGACAAAATTTAATTTTATTTCACAAAGAAAAGAATTATTCTTTTCTGACCAGCCCTTTTCCTATCTTAGGCCTACATTCACCTTACTTCACTCTTCACTGAACCTGCTGACTCATACAAGGGATCTGGGGACACATTGGTGAAGGAAGGCACCTCTACCAGAATAATAAAGTTAAGAAGAAGGAGAGGGGGAATCCATCCTCCTGTGTTTGGAGTTGTTGAGAACATACTGCTGTGTAATGTAAATTCCTACATAGCCAGGACCCAGCTTCTCCTGTTGCAGCAGCACAGAAATATTACAGATGAACATGTTGCCTCCGCTTTACCTCTGCATCTTCTACTATGGAAGATACACAAACTCCTAAAAAAAGCCTTTCCGATACCAGCTCCAACTGGCACAACCAAAACCAACAGTCTCTGCTCTTGTTTAAGTGGAAGTGGAGATGAGAGGAGGAAGAAAGTAAACAAATGCTTATGTGATCAATTAAGACACAATAGGAACGTGTAAAGGAGCATCTGAGGGTAGCCTTACTACTCTCTCTCCCTCTCTGCCATCAGAAAGGTAGAGAGGCTCAGTACAGCTAAATAGTTGCACTTCCACCCAGAGGAAAGCATGAGAGTACAGCTTTTTGCCGACGCTGGAACCTTGCCAATCTTTGTGGTATTTAAGCAGTCATGGCTTTGTCTTCATCTGCGCAGATTAAATATGGATGTGTATATTAATTATGTAAATGTGAAACTGCAGATCTCAATCAAGCAGGGCCAAGGATACACTATCCTTTGCAAGTGCTGATTGATGCCATACGCACAAGAAAAACAGAGGCCATTCAGCCCATTGCTATGTATATTCTGGAAAGGGGAGGGAAAGAAGAAGGGAAATTTGGAAGTAAACAGTGCCTTATAATGAGAATGAAACTATAAATGCCATAACTCTCTAAAATACCTAATAGCATAGCCTCTACTAAGCAAAAAGAATGCTTATGTAGTTGGAAACAGCTATAGAAGACGGTGAAAAGAACAGTATCAACTATAATCAAGACACTTATAACAGTTTTAATTAAAGGTCAAACTGAGCTTTGATGTGACATGGTAGAAGTGTCTGATTTTTCTGTAACACCATGTAAATCATTAACAAGTGCATGGAAATCAATGGTACTATGTCAGTATAAACCTGATGTTCTGAGGCAAAGGATGGATAAACTATCCAAGTTTAGCTTAGTGACTGATGGCACCACAAAATTTGATCGGTTTGCATACCTTGTTTTAAACAAAAGAATATTATGTAGACTTCTTCATGTCTGTCTTAGCTGGCTTTGAAGACTGCCTTTCTATCTCCTTTTTCTTGTCTATCTTGGCTGATTTCATAGCACAAGTCTGAATTTCTGCTATGGATAGATACAGGACATTCCAGGAAAAATCTTTTCCTGTTGAACTGGCCTGGGGACTAACAGCCAGTACACACACAACTTATGAGATCTTCTCTCATAAGAACCTGTGAGCTTTCTCAGTTTCAACTATCACAATTTTTCTGTGTGTGGTGGACTCTGTGAAAAAAATACTAATTTTTATTTTTAGGATACAACTTGGCTACTTCATTATATAGAGCAGTGTTCACACACTTGCAATCAGTTATATGAAGTTACTATTCCTCTTCTAATCCTATAACCTTCATATCTCCCTTTCCTAATGCCAAGTATTTGCTTGACCCTAGAAATTCCACCAGCAGCGCACACAGCATTCAAAATTCAGACCGTGCCAATTTAGCTAATACAAGTCCTCTCTCTGGATCGCTGATGGGTGACTTTGGAGACTTATCTGAAAAGGCCTACATTGTGAAACTTGGTATTTTTGTTCTTGGAATGAACTTTCTGTCTATTTAAATCTATCCTGTATATTGTTAACTGAGGTTTCATTTTTGTAACTGCAGAAAGAGGTCTTCTACACAAGGAGCTCCAACCAACCTGTGATTGTGTATCGCTATCACAACCTGCAGTGGCATCTCCCACATAAATTCATGCCTAGGAGGAGGTATTTGGGTGCTCAAGCCTTCAGCTATAGGCTTCAGAAATCTTTGATCTGTATTATATTTCTGCCATTATTCTGATAGGTTGTGTTTATGTGCAGCCACCCATTCATTCCCTCATGCTTCACCTATTCACTTACTTACATTCTTATAAAATAAAATCATCTGATCTTTCATTTGGACAAAATGGAATTTAAATCCTAACAAGTAGATAAAACAAAGAGGCATAGAGACATACAAATTACTATTAAACATCTAAAGCTTTAGTGTGGGCATTTTTAATGTGTTGTTAAACCTGAATATATTCCTTTTAAAGCATTCTAAACTCAGCAATGATGAAAAAGTTAGCCATTTAAGATTTGTTAGACACAGAGAACAAGTCACATGTACATACACATGCATATACATTTAAATTCACCTCCTGTTTGTTTAGGCCATGAGTTTTAGCTTAACTTTTACTCCCAGATTTTGCAAAACTTTATTGAAAAGTCAGCTTAAAAAATCATTAGTCAATTGAAAACCTCATCCAGTGATAACCTTGCAAGGATCTGAATGGTGTATGTCTTTGACCTCTGCCCATGATTCTTGCAAAATTTAAAGTATCAAGTCAGGTTTGAGATGCAACTGTAAATTAAGTGAAGTGACCGTCTGTGATGAAGAAACGTGTGACAGGATTTCTTATCTGTGGACTGTATAACAGATGAGGGGTTTGAGCAATCAGGTGTCCTCAAGAAAGGACAAGCTTGTTTAGTGTGTTAACAACAAGAGCATTTTGGATCTCAGGCCTTTTACAATCTGTCATAACCAATTCACCAACAGCAGATGAGTTAGTGTTCTCTGGACTAAGGTGGATTGGTCACTTCAGCAGTGTGTTTGACACAATTAAATTCTGCCCTCTAACTCTCATCTTTTCTGATGTAGATGTGATTTCTAATACTATATTTTGACTAGAAAGTATAAGGAAAACATGGCATAAAAAATTATTAGGCTAGAAGGAACTTTTAATTATTTTCTCCTCCCAGCTTCCACCAAAAGGGATCTGTATTTTAAAACTCAGCATTTAAAATTAATTTCCTGTTGTCAGCATAAAAACTCCATGTTATCAAGTGACCTGCCCAATTCCCATATTGTGCTATTTGCTCTCTGCTTTGGATCTGCCATCTATTCATTTATGGACAGATTCATTAACAAAAACCAAGAAATAAAACCTCAGTAACCTGTCAGCTTAGAGTAACTGGGGACCGTGTTCGAGCAGCTGATGAAGAAGCCATAACACAGGCAGAGACAGTGATACTCTTTCTGTTTTTTTCGTTCTCGGTCAAATTTTCTTATGGGACCAATGCTGGGAAGAAATTGTGTATCCTGCTACCTCAGGTCTTCTTTTGAGGAAACAAAACATTACCATCTTCTCTGCTTCCAGCCTAAAAAACTGAAGATTTTTTTTTGCTTGAAAAGGTCTGGGAAAACTGGAACTTCCTTAAAGTATTACATGTTTGTATGTAACAGAGTTTGAAATATAGCATTTAATATTAGGACATTAAGTCAGAGCTGGGTTAGGAAAACACACACACAACTGAAATGTACACCAGAAGAAGAGATGAAAGCATTTACCTGGGAATCTTGGAGACAAATGAGACATTGTGGTTTTGTCACCATGGAGATGTAATTGTTTCTAAAGATTTTTGCTTTCATTTTGCCATCTATATAATGAGTATGGGACAGGTCAGATAGAGAAAAAGAGAGGGAAAAACTGAGAAGTGTGAAGAATGCTAAGTGATCTGAAAAAGATAATGGATTACAAAGATTTTGTTTATATATAAAAAACAGTAAAAATGGCTAAATGGAGACTCCTAATTTGTTCCCCAAAATATCTCATAGTTTTTCTTTAGAGAAGTTTACATAATTGAAAATTGCCTGATACCAGTCAATAATGACAACAGTAATAAGAAGTACAAGATATAAACTACGGTATTTGTAGTAGACGGATAAGTAGGTGAATAAATTATAGACATAAAATGCAGATCTTGACATGTCCTGGCAAAGACTCATATGAAAGTGACAGTCAAATGAATCACAGAATCATAGAATCACCAGGTTGAAAGAGATCCATTGGATCATCGAGTCCAAACATTCCCACCAGTTTCTGAACCATGTCCCTCAGTATCTCATCCACCTGCACCTTAAACACCTCCAGGGAAGGTGAGTCAACCACCTCCCTGGGCAGACCGTTCCATTGCCTAACGACCCTTTCTGTGAAGAAATTTTTCCTTATGTCGAGCCTGAACCTCCCCTGGTGGAGCTTGAGGCCATTCCCTCTTGTCTTGTCCCCTGTCACTTGGCAGAAGAGGCCAGATCCCTCCTCTCCACAACCTCCTTTCAGGTAGTTGTAGAGAGCAATGAGGTCTCCTCTCAGCCTCCTCTTCTCCAGGCTAAACAACTCCAGCTCTCCCAGTCGCTCCTCATAAGATTTGTTCTCCAGCCCCTTCACCAGCTTTGTTGCTCTTCTCTGGACTCGCTCCAGAGCCTCAACATCCTTCTTGTGGTGAGGGGCCCAGAACTGAACACAGTACTCGAGGTGCGGTCTCACCAGTGCCGAGTACAGAGGGAGAATAACCTCCCTGGACCTGCTTGTCACACCATTTCTGATACAAGCCAAGATGCCATTGGCCTTCTTGGCCACCTGGGCACACTGCTGGCTCATGTTCAGTCACTGTCAACCAACACCCCCAGGTCCCTCTCCTCCAGGCAGCTTTCTAGACAGACTTCTCCTAGTCTGTATCTCTGCACAGGGTTGTTGTGCCCCAAGTGCAGGACCCGGCATTTGGCCTTGTTAAACCTCATGCCATTGGACTCTGCCCAGCAGTCCAGCCTGTTCAGATCCCTTTGCAGAGCCTCCTGACCCTCCAGCAGATGGACACTCCCACCCATCTTAGTGTCATCTGCAAACTTGCTAAGGGTGCACTCGATGCCTTCATCCAGGTCATTGAGCCCTGGGGCCCCCCACTTGTAACTGGCCTCCAGCTGGATTTAACACCATTTCCCACCACGCTCTGGGCCCAGCCATCCAACCAGTTTTCCACCCAGAGTGGTGTGCGCCTCTCCAGGCCAGAGGCTGACAGTTTCTGAAGCAGAAAGCTGTGAGAAACTGTGTCAAAGGCTTTACTAAAGTCCAAGAAGACTAAATCCACAGCCTTTCCCTCATCTGAGAGTCTAGTCACTTGGTCATAGAAGGAGATCAGGTTAGTTTGGCAAGACCTGCCTTTTGTGGACCTGTGTTGACTGGGCCTGATGACCTGGTTCTCTTGCATGTGCTTTGTGATAGCACTCAAGATCACCTGCTCCATGACTTTCCTTGGTGCTGAGGTCAGACAGGCCTGTAGTTCACTGGATCCTCTCTGCTCACTTTGACTGGATATTTTTACAACTTCACACTTTCAATTGCATGTATTTTTCATATGTGTATCCTAGAGATCTTGGAATTTCCTCTCCATTGCATTTTTTTAAAGTCTTTAAAGAGAATTAAATTAAATTGTGTTGGGCGAAATGAAGAAGTTAATCAAAGATGAAAATCTAATAAAGTTTTTACTTGGAAAGTACACCTAGAATTACACAGTTGCATCTGGGTTATATTTTTTATATCAGTAGCTTTTTCATTTCCAAACATATGCTACGATACATGCACACAAAAAAATGTTCAAGAACACGATGATTTCATTTCTTCATTTGTAATAACATAAATGAAAATAGTAAAATGTCAACAGTAGGAGCATCACCTCTAAGTAACAAAATGTCTTTCCTCTGTTGTGTTTGAAATCACATCTATTTCATTGGCTTAAGAACATATATTTAGAATGAAAAAGTGTGAAAAGCCTTTGGTAATTTGAAACTAGAACCAAAATTATAGGAAAAATTTTAGATGTTAGATGCAATTGCTGTTCTTTATGTCAACTTGTTGATTCTAGAAAATGTGGTAGTCAGAAAATGGCAGTCTTGACCACCTGTTTGTGGCTGTTTTCTGCTATTTTGACAGAGCTTTCCCTTTGTGGAAAAGAAGTAGAAGATAATTTGTACTGTATAAATGAGTTCATCGAGGAAAGAAAAAAAAAGTGGAGATACACCGTACTGTGTCCCGCTTTTGTAGAAACAAGCCTTCTCTTGTCAGCATAATCAGGTCAAACATATTTTTTTAAGTCTTTACTCATGAGAAGTTTGCATATTGTATTTTGTGTCAGGTAAAGCTCACAACATCCATTATTCCAGCTGTTCAGATAGACCAGCGAGATCTTTTTTTTCACACATAAGATGAAGTTCTGTCCTCTCTGCCATACCATGAGGCCCCAACCTGCAAAGCAGATAGTTCCAGTTCATACAATAGATGCCTGCATACAAAGTCAGTAGTGAATACTTTGATTTCCAGCTTATGATCTTATGCTCAAGGATTTGCCATGGTAGAATTATTTGTTTCTTGATGATGATATTGAGCTTATTTTTTTATTATCTTGATAGAGTGAAGCCTTATTAGTGCTCTTAAAAATAAATGTAGCACCTACAAGATATGGAAGCATGTTTGTATATAGGGTTACATGTGAATTTCAGTGACATTGCTTCAGAAAATGCCCGTTGGAGTGCCTGCTAGTGAGGAACATCACTTTTTACCACACTGGAAGAACTTCAGGTCTTCATATGAGGGTTTTGCTTTTTCTCCTCTTTTCAGACATTAGCAGGTTTCGTATGGCTGGATTTTCTTGCTTTACCATTTCTTAACTCTGTCAAGCTCTCTGATTACAATCTTAAATCATGTACGAATATAGCTTAGCTCAGTAGGGCTAATAAACTCACGTTGCCAGATGCAATGAGCTTGAAGTTCAGACATGCTATTAAATGCAAAGCAACTTCAGCCAAGATTTCCTTTCTGAGAGCATAGAGACACAGCAACTTGTTAAGATAGTTCCAGTGTTATATTAGGCAATTGAAATCTCCATCTCTGCTTGTTTGCATGCTGATGAGATTAATTTGAGTATCTGCAATTAGATCACTAAAAGCCAAAGGTTTTACCTGTACTATCTCTCTTATTTTTTAATGTAGCCAGAGAGTACTTTTATTGGTATGCTCCACATAAATTGAGACATGCTGTGACTATATATCTTGACCTATTCTTATACTATACTTGAGTTTAAGTCATTCTCCTTCACAATAAGACTTTTATGCCTGATGTTAAGGTATGCTCTCTGCAAAGGTGAGAAAGCTCATCTCAAGTAACATAAAACTTTACTTTCTAATATACTTAATGACTGGAGTCTTAGACTTACCTGTGCTCAGAATTTCACATCTCCTGAGTACTAACATATCTCAAGCTTGTAAGCAGAGACACACCCAAAGAGAAAGTTTTGCAGGACATCTGTGTATGTGTTGAGGGGTGTATGTGTACAAAGTAATGAAATTTCCAGAGAAGAGGTTTTTACTAAATGACAGTGATATAGGTTGTCCATTATCAGGTCAATACTAAAATGGGACAAAATTCAGTCAGCGAAGCATGGGAAAGAACACTTTGTTATTTGTGCTGCTAATTCATCCATGTCAAAACTCTATTATCATGTGCTCAGCAAGTCCGTATATATGTACTACTTCCAATCTTTGTTTTAAATATGATGAGAGAGAATTGTCATTCCTGGAGTTCTCTGTGTACATGTGGTTTGATCCAAGACAACTCTGGCTAAAAGCAGTTATTTCTAGATTCTGTATCATTTCGAATTTCTCTGCAACGTATACAGACAAAAATTCAATCACTGGAAGCGTATCAAACTGCGTATCAAAGTACCTAAGGTCTGAAATAGATAATTGCAAATCAATCTATTTTTCTACTTTAGACAGACAATATACCCATTAAAAAACTGGCAGCTCATTCAATTTTAAGGGAAAATAATGTTAATGATGTTTGTAAACTGTATTGATGTGAGAAAGGCTTACTAAGCATAGGTCATGGTCATTTCAGAATTATTCAAATAGATTTCGTGCTTGCTTGTCTAGGAGAGATCTCATCTTACTGTGGTTTGCTGTAGAGTGCCAAGGCACAGTAAGATTGGCAGCCAGCCAGTTTATACCACTTCTTTCTACTACTTTTGCTGTTTCCTACATGAAGCAGAACAACACATCCTCAGCCCTGGTCACCTGGCAGATCCCTGGGGATGGGAACAGGCTGAGGTGGAGGCAGAATGTTGGATCAGTACATTCTGTGTCCAGGCAGGGCAGGGCTATGGGAAGCCTGCTCTAGGGACTGACGGCATGGGGTGCTGGGCTATAGGTGGGTGGGAAGCCCTGGCAGCTGGGGAGGGACAAGTCAGGGCTGGTGACTGGTGCCCTCAGGGACCTAACAGCAAAATGCTTTTATCAAGGAAGGTTCACCGTGAAGGCTGTCACGGTGAAGACGAAGCACTTCAAAGGCAGCAGAGCTTGAGCTCACACTTTATGCAGCAGCCATGCACTGAATAGGGCTGTTGCTGGGGTGAGATTTTTAGAAGTTCTCAAGGGGCTGAGGCGACAGATCCCCATTGTCTGGGGCTGGAGAAAGAATTCAGTTCACAAATCATTTACGCTCTTCAAAATGCAGTGCTGACTTTGCTATGACCAGGCCAGAACACAGAGATGTTGGAGGCCATGAATGGGTTAATAGCTACCTTCTTCCCCAACAGCTGGCAAGGAGGGTGATGAACAGATTGAGCACCCTTATCTCAGACACTTTTCAGACTTTGTGGAGGGTGGCAAGTTAGAAGCACTGGACCCAGAAAGCAATCACTTACAAAATCAGTGAAGCGTGTCTGTTCGGCTTTTAATGGAATCCCTGGAGCCCTAATGATGAGAAACTTGTGTTTTTTCCTTAAAGCAACACAAAGACAAAAGAGAAAGAGGGAAAGGGAAAAAAATAACCCCAGAGTTATACACAATCAGTTGTTGTTACTCTGTGCAAGGTGTAAATATGGTTTCCATTGTTTCAGTATCGGCTATTTTTTAATTATAACAACTATATTCAGTGTTACCAGCACTCTCTGGAGTAGATTTTGTGTTCTTTTGTACAGTCAGACCTTCCTGCAATGTGTTTCTGCATTTCCACCAAATAAGAGTATCACCATGAATCTGTCCAGCTTAACTTCCACACAAACCCTGTGTAATGTAGGGAATAATATGCATTCTCTCTCTCTCTGTTTAGGAAACATTATGTTCTCTTTCTCCCTCTTATTGTCTGTTAAGGTTTTACTGACCAAACGGAATTCCATGATTTTTTTTCTAAGTCAGTTTCCCACTGACCAGAAGGCCTTAAATCCTTTTCTTTTTCCTTTCTTGCTTGCCTGTTTTCTCTCTCACTTGCTCTCTCACTCTCGTTCTTTTGGCAAATGATGATTAGTTTTCTAACAGATAAACCTATCTTAAAAAACATACTAAGTAAATAAAAATATAGGTTTTCATTAAAAAAATACAAGAAAGGTAGACTTCTGAGGAGTATTTCAGGATCAACAAGAAATTCTTTGCATCCAGAATGAAGTTAGTTGAAGGAAGGGAGGAAGAAGAGGTAATAAAAGATATGGAATGAAGATGTTTACACAACACAGTTCAGTGCCACACTGCCATTTTTGGAAGCTTTTAGGACCTACTTCCTACCAACCTGTGATGAAAAATTGTCTTTCTTTTACTTTGCCTTTGAAAGAGGTAACTGTACACTAGGGGTGATGCCAAAGCTGATGAGAACTGTTCTGCTTGCATTTTAGAATTTTGGTTTTGTATCACAGAATTTGGGTCTTGTTTATGGACTTTCCACTATGAGAGGCAAAACGAACATATTGTTATTTCCACAGCACAAAAAAGTCAGCTAACACACTTATATGATAGTACTATTTCAATTATACTAGTATTTTAAAAATGGCTTTCATGTAAATTGTTTTGTTTTCCTACACAGTGATTCCAAAGTCTTTGTAGGTCCTCTACAGGACACCACAGTTCCTGCCCACTTGGCTCAATCATTCTCCTCATTTCACACAATATGTAAGCTTGTGAACTTAATTTATTTGTTATCAGTTTTTCTTCAAATCATTTCATTCCTTATTTTCTTGTTGCCAAGATAGATTGGTTTCTAGCAACACCGTATCTGTGGCACATCAGTTGTTTTTTCAGCTGCCGGACAGATATATCTTCCCTCAGCCATCACTTTAATGCAGGAATTCTAGAAGATGTATTAAGTATACAAATATGTTACAAACTATGCCATGACATACAACGAATAGATCTCCCTGTTTGCCTGAGGTTCCCTCAGCTAAAGTTGTTCACTTCTTCCCAGCTCTGTCTGGTTTTTGCAGTGAGCTTTAATCTGTATCAAAAACACTCAGTCATTCTGGATGTCCTCATTCACTTAACAGAGAAGGTCTCTGCACCTTCTCTTCCCCTCTGAACAACACCAAACAACAAAACTTATGCTTTCTGAAGACTATGGTATTAATCTGTATAAATTTAAGAATGCCAGGTAACAAAAAAAATATTTATTTAGACATATCACAATTAATTTAATAGCTGGACAGTAGCACAAGAAAAAGCTGTGACTGAAATAACCAGAAGATGCTTACTGATCAACTCAAATGACCAGTATTGAAACTCCTGTAGAGCTCCCTCTAACAGACAGCACCTCAGTGCCTGATGGCCTGAACATCAGAATATGTGAAATTAATTAAATTAGAATGCACAAAGAGCAGTTAATTGTAAACCTGAAAAATGGCTGTTAAGATGCACAGACTACCAGGACTTGTATTTTCTTCATGAAAATGAATGTGACGCTTTTACTTGGTCTATCTGAAACTTGAAAAAATACCATTTTGCCAAGCTTAATTGGCTGGCTAGCCAAATAGACAGAGAATGCACATATAAAATATTAATGAATACTAAGAATTTTTTGTGAAGAGTCAAGTCAATATCCTGCCAAGAAACCATCATGGTATGGACAAAAAATGACTGGTTTGATCTACAGTTCATCCCAGCTACAACCAGATAAGAAAACAGTAGTAAAACACCTTACTAGTAAGTAAGAAATAGCATGGAAAATAGAGGCAAATGGTCATTAATATATTTTGCAAGTTTAACAGTGTAGAATGATAAGAGAAGACAAAAGAATCAATAAGTAATGGAACTTCATATAATAAGATCACAAAAATAAGAAACAAGAAAAAAGTAGGCTGTGTAAAAAAACAGGTTTAGATTAGGTGATAACTTCGTAAAGATGCGATACAGAAGAACACCAAATTATCACTGCCTATTTTTCTAAACCTTACATGTGGCATAACTACATCAGAGCTGACATTGCCCCCAGAATGGAGGCCTAGCATTTGCAAAAATGGAAGGGATGAAATAATCACAGCCAGGTTCTGCATTTTAAGCCATCCAGTAACTTATTTTCAATTTGACTTAAAGGAGCTTTCTAAGGAGATGTGTGACATGCCAATATTTACTAAATCTTAGTAAAATAAGGAAATTCCAAAGGGCTGTAGAACTATAAACACTCCCAATATTTGAAAACGGCTAAAAGGATGGTAACCAAGGACAATTATTGTGACACGGATCCCAACTAAAATACCAGAACAGTTAATATGGGAGTCTTTTAAAAACTAATTAGAAGTTAAAAATATATTTAATGACAGGCAGGATGAGAGGTATGTTTTGCCAAACAAAGCCATTGTTCCTTCTTGAAAAAAGGATTATAGGTTTGGTTGATAAAGATGACTGTGTTAATATAATACATTTAGATTTTTCCAAGGCATTTGACTTAGCACCACATGACATTTTGGTTAAAATGCTTGCATTATATGGAATTAATAGAGCTATATTAGGTGACTTAAGCACTAGATTGTGACACATCTCAAAAGGTAGTTGTTAATGCTGAGATATCAGCAAATGAGACTGTTTCCTGCAGTGCCCCAGGAAATCAATTTTTGATTTAACACTGCCTAATATGCCATCAGTGACTTATCTCAATTTTTTTTTTTCAGGTTCTTTCAGACCATGAAACCACACACAGAGAGCAAACTAAAGCTAACTGCCAGTAGGACTGCTTTTCTCAGTTACCTTTTTTTTGGCCACTGGCAAGGATTATACAGACCCACAGGTTTAAGACCTCTGACTGGGACAACATCTTTCTTTGTAACATTTATGAACAGTACTAGAACTAGTGTAACATTTAGTAATGAAAACAGATCATTGGCACAGTCTAATCCAATTTCTTCAATTAAATAACTAGGAACCACCAAGAATATTTAATATTAACATAGTTACAGGCAATATGCAACAGATGGGAACCAGTATAGAGGTTACACCTTCAGGGAGGAGACTGTCCTGGAAAACATACCTACATCCAAATTTAAAGACTGTTAGCAGTACACTGCTGAAAGAGCTGACCTAATAGTTGGTTTTATAAAGGGTTTAGGGCAGCAGCAGGAGAAGAAGGAGGGAGATACTCTTGCTTGTCAGAACTAAATGAATTTCTGAATGGAATGGCTGATACTACAGTGTCAGATAGAAAATACTGAAAAGGTTCTGGTTAGTACATTTTGCTGTTGTACTCAGGATCATACTTATTATCACATTTTAGAGAAACAATTCTAAGCTAAAAAATCTGCTTTCTCATATTCTTTGTGGTTTCTATGATTAAATCAGCAGATACTTGATTACTATGCTGCCTCCCAGTCACATCTTTTCAAAGGACAATTTGCAAGTGGCAATCCCAGTTGTTAGGCTAAGTACTTTACAGCAAGAGCCAGTGAAAGACTGTAAAACTGGCAACTGTCTCTGCCAAGGGAACAATTTACATAGAACCTGTTTCCTGTCATGGAGAATTTAAGAAGACCTCACCAGGGTCAAAAAAGACAGCTAAACTCTACACCAGGACACAACTTATGGTTGGAGCCCCCAGCAGAAACACTAAATCATTCTTCCTTGTCCTCCTATCACCCCACTCTGCACTCACAAAACCTTGTTGCAAGCTACAGGCTTTCAAGGTTGCCCTTGATACCTTACAGGCTCTCACACGGCCCATCATTAGAGCCTGCCACAGTTTCTCTTCTTTCCTTATGTGTCCTAGACCTGTTCTTGGTCACTTGCTGCTCTCTTCCCCAAACAATGCAAGAAAGTGAAAGCTGGCAGAGTGCCACAAAGAGCTTGTTCCCTTGTAAAACTGTACTAAAACATAATCTAATGCACAGCTAAATGAAACATGGACACACAGAGGTAACATCTGACATAGACAGAGTTACGTTCTCAAAATAGCCAACTATCACCCTCCTATCCCAAGGAGCTCTTTCATCCATCTCAACTAAAGCAAGACAGTCAGAATTCTTTGAACTGGTTGCTCATATTAATCACTTTCTTTGATCTCTGAGAATCTTTCTCCACCTCTATCTACTCAAGTAATTTCTTAGAAAAAATTATTCAGAAAGCAGATATAGCACCCAGTATTTTGCTCATGTCATACAAAAGAGACAGATGTACTTACCCAGGCTGATGAGGTGCACACTGATCATTGATTTCACCCACTGTGTGTATTTCTGTTTGGGAAATAGATCTAGTGCATTGTAATTCTTTCAAGCTCTCCCTTCCGACAAGGCTTTGTATATTAATGAGGTTAGAGTTAATCTATCATTTGCAAATGGCATGCTGTGAGTCAATAAAGTTTTGATAGGAAATAACAGTCCAGCTGGGATATTATTACAGAAAGTCAAAGGAATTTTCAGGCAGAATAGAGTGATAATGTTGCTGCCTCCACAGTCACTGACCCAGTGGGGAGATAAAAGAAAAGGTCCAAGTATCCATGTCCTTCTTGAGGAATAGAGTTTCTGTAAGATTATCATTAAACAGCTATGTAGTCCTGAAAGTCCACTTGGTTTTGACCATACTCTTAGGTATTACAGAGGTTTTGGAAAGATACTTCTTTACAAAATCAGGATACCATTTAATCTTCTGTCCCATTTTCTTTTCCCTGGGCATTTTTCCTCAAAATAGTCCCATTTTAATTAGCAACAAGGCCTCCAAAGGTAGTACCCCTCTTCACTTTTACTCAGTCCTGCAGCTAATTGAAAGGTGCAATTCAATAGAGGAGGGAGCACAACACAGGCACGCTGTAAATAGAACAGGCATCTACAAATAGATAAACAGGCATCTCATCATTTTAATGCTATTGAGAAAGTGTGAGCCCACCACATTTGTCTTTAATTCCCTGGCTATCCTTTCTTCTCATGCCCTGATTATCAGGACTGAATTGGATTTAGCTAGCTACCTGTTGTAGGTGGATATTAGAGACAAAAGACTGGTCTAAAGACAGCTGGTGGTCTTTTATTCTTGTTACAAAGGCAATCCAGAATTAAAGAAAGATATAAAGGTTTAGAGAACCAGGTGGGATTGGAGCAACATCATGAAGACATTGAGGACTGGGTTACAATTCAACTAAATAGACAGTGGTATTGCCCAGATTTAAAGTTACCCTTGAGAGTTCATCTAGTGAAACTGAAACCATCTGTTCTCTTTAGCAAGGATGTATTCAAGAATTGAGGCACTTGAGTCAGAGAAAGTGATATGCATATTAAGAAGCAACATACTGCTTGAATATTACCAGAATTGAAAATAACCTCGTTCAAGAATATCTGCCAAACAACGCACATGTAAATCACATCTACTGGTAGGTAATGTAAAGGTACTGATACCAATCCAAATTTAGAAATTAGATTTGCAGTAATTAAGCAGTAATTAAGGTTGAACCTCTAGATAGCCTAGGAGTATGTATAAACAGATGTACTTTTGCCTGTACCCTGGCCAGCAGAGCAAAGTGAAGATCTAAAAGTTGGAAATGTCAGATTTCAAGTTGCCTGTGAATGCATCATCTATCCCTAGGAGAGGGTGCATTAGGGTACAGTCTCTAATTGCAGGGTCTTTTACTATTTTACCTCTAGAATTGCTGCCTTATTCAGTATCTGAGACAGATGTTGCTTGTTTAACAAGCAGCTCTTCAATATTTACTCTTCCTATACCATTCTGTGCATACTTCTAGGCTGTATAACATAACACTTTCCCAGTCCTGCCTGGAAGTTAAAAATCTTCGTTTTCTCATGAGGATTTCTCTCTCCTCATTACATCCTAGTGCTCAAAAATCTTCCTAACAATATCCCCTTTTTATAAACCATGAACTGAGGCAAAAATGGTTGAAAGTAAAAAGTCTGCCTTTGGGTCTCAGTTCTTTATGTCTAAATGGTGGGGTGGGCACATTGCACCCTGAAGCATGCCATAGGGTTTCATCCAGACTAGGCAAACCCCTGGAGACCACAGGAGATCCCTCTAGATTTCTTTCCAGAGGAGAGCTCTTGTCTAAGGAGATATATCCAAGTCTTGCCCTGACAGAGACGTAGGACATGGCAGAGATGTACAGCACCTGGAATACAGTGTTGACCATTAGGACACATACCCTTCTTTATTTTTTTGAGTGACTAGATTTGTACAAACCTCCAGTTATCCCAACTTGTGTTGGAGCTGGGTCAACAACTTTTCTGCAAAACAGACACCAAGGCTCCAGCCAGCCAGCGAGGAAACTTGACTGCATACAGAGATGCTTGCAGGGCACCCAGCTACAGGATATTTTTATGTGGCTGTGGATACAAGCCTGCTAGTGCAGAGGTGCCAAAAACCAGCTAAATGTTAGAATACAAAGGTGAGTGCTGAACAGTTCATACATATAGTAAGAAAAGTCATATATTTCCATACACAGGTATAGATACACATACATACAACTATATGTATTGATTCTATCTTACTCTCTGCAGCAGATAAATAGTGAACAATATTTCTTCCTGCATTTTCATTCTACGAAGTGCCTTTTCTGTTTCTATAGCAACTTCTGTTGTTTGTAACTTGTAGTTCATTCTAAATATATCCTGATTTAAAAGAGAGAAAATTCTAAAAAAGTTAGAACAATTGGAAAAGATAGCAATTTTTAAATGAAATAAAGTCATTGACTATGATTAATAAGTAGCCTGTTCACCATAAGAAACACTGAATGTGACTTTCATTATGTAACTTGTAAAGTGGAATTGGGGCTTTTATTAGTATGTCTCAGGTTCTTTGTTACAACCTGAGTTACTGCCATTTGAATGACTATGTAGTGTTCTCCATCAGAAATTCAATCAGAAAATAGTTCCACTTCTTGACATATTTATCTTCATGGAACCCTATCATACAGACTTCAAAGCAATAAGTGCAATTAATGTGCTCCATTCTCAACTGCAATGATTGCAGTAGGTGTCCCACATCACATGAAACCAGATTTTGTTAAGAGGAGCTTTAGCAATGGGTAGCAAGATAACTATGATGGATACTATTGGTTTTGCCCTCCTTTAAATGGAAAGTCTTTTATGGGTCATCCTTCATCTCCAGGTGATAAAGGTCTGAAACAGTCCCTCTTCATACCATCAAATCTTTGTGAGTTCACATGGGTTTTGCAGAGCAATTAGTCTTCCTCTTCATGCTGTGCTGCTACGGTTTAGGCAATGCAGAACATTTTATAATATGATGTACACACAGAGGCGCACATATTAAATTCAAGAAACATAGCTGTAAAGTTTTCAGCTGCAGGACTGCACTACAGTGCAGAGGGAATGTCCTTACAGTGGGCTCATGGCCTCTACTCATTTCACTTCTCTCTTCTCCACACCATGTCCAAACAGTGGCCTCCTTATATGAAACAGAAAGGGCTTAGATGGAGCAGGTCCACCCAAACCTCTGGTCTGTGCCTAAGGAATTCCTTCTGAGAAGGAAGAAGATAAAGGAATTGCAAGAAAAATGGGCAAACCAGGAAGTCAAATTTGTTAACAAGCAACTTCCTTCTTGTGTGCAATAGCCAATAAAAAACAGTGAATGCAAGAGTGAGACACCTCAACACCTCTGCTTTAAAGTACACTGAAGGCACTCTGAAAGATCTTAATTAATCTTATTTCTAGCTAAATTGAATACTTGTCGTGACAGAGACTGCACTATATTTGTTCTGAACAGAACACATTGTCAGCAGCCAATAAATTAAACCATAATAAATGGAGTCATTCTGCTGCTGTGCAGTTTTACGCAGGCATTCCTACTGAGATCATTAAGTGTTGGTGTATGCTTCTCCTTGAACTTGCTCTGTTATCTACATCTTTCTCCGGGTTGATGATTTTCAATTATTTCCTTGTTGATCTCTGCTTTTTGCCAGGGGAGACATGGAAGACATCTCTGTGTCCCTCCATTTCTCATTACATTCTGCAGATTGCTTTGGTTTATCCTTCTCTCTGCTGCTCCCAGCCATCTTTGCCTTTTAAAAGTTTGTTGGTTCTTTTTACATTATTCATACCCCATTTCAGCATGAACAGGTTTTTCTTGCAAGGACATGTAGTTATGACAAGAGATATGCAATTGTTTGAGTATTTATCAAAAAGATTAGAATATTAAGGACTTTTGGAACCCAGGAAATGACTTTCCTTGCCTGTCCACTGACTGTCCAAGTAAACTTAAATCATGTGAGTTAACTGTGGCAAACTACAGACTTGCTGTCTTGCCTTTCTTTCCTCCTTCCACAGTGTACAGACCTGTCTCTTCGTTGTTGTTCTTCTTTACACCACCAGTCTTACAAGAGATACTGGGAGTTAAGTGGCTGCCAAGGTCTCCTCAGTTCTAGACAGGAGTAGAGCAAGTATCTCACTGCAGATTTGCTTTTCTGACTCCAAGCTATTCTGTTTTTTCTGCATTTTAATTTTTTGCTCTGCGATGCAAGAAGCAGATGGATCATGTTAGTTCGGATTATCCCAAGAATTATCATCCAAAGAATTAAAATCCCAAAGGGTGCACAATAAGTCAAGACACAGCATTTTTCTTTCACCAGCTTTGACCAATCCCCTCTGCCAGATGTTCTACATTGGTGCTGGCTTGTTTAGTCACTTGTATCTTAAATTCTTAACTGTAACACAAGAGCTAGCAGCGTTTTCTTAGACAGCCATTCCCAGCTGATATAAATGGATACAGTTCTTAAGAAGCTGATGTACCTGCTTAAAGGGGTCAATGATCTGCCACATACTAGAATCTGAATTTTTTTCTGATGCTGTAAGATTTCTGAAAAAAATCGAAGTTTACTTGAGATGTGCATGCTGAACCTTTGGTAACGCATGGAGAAGAAAGCCAGATGCCTATTAGTGCTTGCAATGTCAGCAGCTCTTTCACAGTAACAAATGTATTTAATAAAATGCATTTATATTGAAGGCACCTCCTGTTTCAGGAAAATGCTGTGGCATCTTTATAATGTTGGCATTTTAGTCTTTACTAAGATGCTAAGTATTTCATTCAGAATATGGCCAGCATTAATAGTAATGCAGCCATTTTTCTGCTCAGGGGCATTTTTGGCATACTGTATTGAGCATGTTGAACACAGGGCACTTTACTAGAGCTGCCAGTTATTATTCAGAAACGTTCTTCTACTACAGCAAATTCAGTGCAACTACTGAGGACTGAGGCCTTGGTGGAAACATGTCAATTTCCTTTTCTCTGTTCACCTCTAGTGATTTCTGACCCATTTATGTTCAAACTTACCTTTAAAAAATGCCACGTGCTCAGCACGGAAAAAGCGTGGTGTCTGATTGCTCTCATCTTGTACTCTAAGGAAAGCAAAGGCCCTTAGAACTTCCTTCTTGGCAGACAGCAGGAGAAACTGTTCCTGCATTAACAAGGGAGACCCGGGGATGTTCCTGCCTTCATACCTAACACAGCCTCTGGTCTAACCAAGGACGGCTCTGCTCTCGAAGAAGTGAACCCTCGTTTTACAATGAATCTAGCACGATCTGCAACAAGCCTTTGGGAGCTTAAGCAGTGCAGAAATCCAGGCAACATTCAGAGATGATCCATTCTGCTTACAGAACTGCATCAGAGTCAATGTTTTAACTTTTGAGAGTCATGAGACATGAGTTACAATCATATGCCCAGACAGTCTTGCAAGGAAGCACCCTTCACTGACTCCAGAAGTGATCATCTTGGTATGGAGCTTAGAGACTTTCCAGTGGAAGGGGAACTACGTCTTATTGGAAGCCTTACTTGGAAAAGCAAGAGCTACTTTTGTGGCTCCAGGACAAATGCAGCTTTCAAGGAAGCTGTTAGAGGGCCATATCCCTCTGTCTGTTCCTGCCCCTCGCGCCATATAGACTTCCACACAAGGAAACTGCTTAAATTCAGGCTATTTAGCCCTGATGGAAAATTTCAGAGACAGAACTTGATGAAAACCTGCCATTTATTCAGCTGGGTATGGGCTGTTAGGTAAGTGTTGCATCTGTGCCTTCAGAGTGCACTTGCTTGTAAAAAACTGTTGGCTACATGTAGAAATAGAAGATTGCAACTGGCCATACATACTTCCTGCAAGAAGTTCTACCAACCTCAGTAAGAAATAAACAAACAAGCCATAATGAAGGCCCCTCCTCTCTTCTCTTGATTATTGGTAACATACACATATCCATTTGCGGAGGGTTTGGCAGAGGAAGGTGCTCCTTCTTTTCCCTATGCTTAGCCTATTCAGTCTGTGGCAAAGAAAAGCTTTTTAAGTGGAGGTTTTAATCTAACTTTAGCCCTAATCAAATCCACATCTGGAAGGATGCACTGCAGTTCTTAAAGTATGGGTGTTACGACTCATTCATTTAATTTATATTTTTAAAAGTGATACACACGCTGTGTTCCAGATCACTTCAGGTACTTTGTACTTAAATGTGTATTTTAATTTCTATTTTATTATGTTGCCTTTTTCTTTTGGGAATGATTTTCTGCTGGCCTGTGATCTGCTTCATAATTCAAGTGGAAAGTTTCTGAAAATAAGAGAGTCTTCAATGCAAGACAAAAAGTGGTTTTAAGTTTGAAAAATAAAAATGATCTGTATCTGTCTCTGAAGTGTAGTGATTTATAAGCTTCTGAGGGGATGAGGAAACTTGGGTATTTTAGAAGATGGGATGTATCTTAGAAACTGCCTTTTGGTCTTCCAATACCCTCATAAACTCATATCTAGAGGATTTGAAGCTAAGACCTGACACGTTTACTTGCATGGGAAAAACATCTGGGGGCAGCTTCTAACAGATCATTATGCCAAGGAGATGTGACTTCCACATGCATCTGGCCCCTGGATTGTCTACTCTGAGAATGAGCATGCCTGTTTTAAACAGCACGCCCAGGATAACAGGGATATGCATTTCACTTCTATAGGTATAGGGAAGGGCTCTGGGGCCAGCAGATCTCTGTATGAAGGTTCTGTTTTCTGTCACTTCCCCTGATTGACCCCTTTGGCACAGGCAGGGCTTGGCGAGACATCTCGTTCAAAGAGGGTCTCTCCTAGTAGAGAGAGCAAAGGCCGTGATTGATTTCTCCTTGGCTTCAGTCAGAGATTATGTTGGTCTTTAGAGTAACCAATAGCAGGCAATGGATGTGGGCCGCTCACTGCAGACACCTGAAACTGAGGAACCTAAGGAAGAAAGGCAGCATTTTGTCTGCTTCAAAGATGAACAAGACCCTGCCCTATCATCAAAGACAAACTATGCTTTTGCAGAATGACCCAAAGACGCTTTTGCAGGTGCTCTGTGAGGATTTCTCACTGCTTCCTGACTCAGTAGGGCAAAGTAGACCTTATTCATCTCCCAAGGCTCCGCACTCATGAGGAAATGGGAACTACACAACCCAAAAGAGACCTGATATGTACTTTGAGCAAATCCCAAATCTGGATAATTGAGGGATCAAGACTGCAGGGAGGGACAAAAAATAACCCTACTCTACATCCTACAAGTGGTCTTAGGCCTTTGAGCTTCACTAAAATTTTGAACACGAAGTAGGAGCCTAGACAGACCTGATTTTCCCCTTTCCTTAGTTTAAAGGGAAAAAATGCAGAGAGAGGGCTACAGATGAGTATACAGAGGGCACCAGGGCATGAAAATAATGGAAGGTCAGTGTGAGCACCTGAAGGTTATCTCCAGGTAGACAGAGAGTCATCATCTTTGAATCTGGGGCCATGCTAATTCCCCACTACTGAATAGACTTATAAAGCAAATATTCTTAAATCTAGAAACTTGTTTGGTACCATTTCTAACCAGATCATATATTTTCATTACTGTGGCTGAGGGCTGTGAGTTAGAATAATTTTAAAGTGAGAAAACAAAAGGGAAAAGAGCTTCAGAAATCATATCCTCCCAGGATGAGTGAGTGTGCTATGTTTTTAAATTGTGGAATACTGGGTGAACTTAAAAGGAGAGACCATTTCCATTGTTCCTGAGGCAAGAACCACTGGTGGTTTCCTTTGAGTACAGTCCCTTTGCACAGAGTGTGCAAAGCAGCTGAAATTGTCTCTGCATATGACCTCAGTCAGCCTCTGAACAGACTAAGCAGGATGTGTAAAAAGAAGCAGCCACTGGGTGTGTCTTGCCTGTAAGAAATTAATAAGGCTAAATTTGGCTTGCAACTGCCTTTATGCCCATTATAAGAAACTACTGTATCTTGTTCGGCAGGCTGCTCATCATACAGTAATTATCTCCCTTTTAGGAGCACACTGATACAAAGCACAATTAAATTCTCATTATAGCCAGTGGCAAAACTGTTGAAATCAGCAGGTGTTGCAGCAAAGGATGCTAGCACCCTTCAGGCCAGGCTGTGAAGGAAAAGAGAGTCCTTTCCAGCAGGAACTGCAGCCTGTTAGAACTGAAAGTGCAAGCTGGTGAGATATTTTTGTTATAAGAAACAAAGTATTTCCATATTTTTTTCTTCATTTAAGTTGATCAGCTTAAATAGCCCTCCTTTCCTTAAAGCTTCTCTACTCAAACAAATCCTTTTATTATCAAATATGCATACAAATGATGGAACACTTAGAGTATGATAAGCTGGAAACTCATCTCTGCCATTAAAACAGTGGCACTTCTAATCCTCCAAAAGGTACATTGTTGTGAATGCAGCTTCTTCTCTTTCAACTTTTGCATTTAATTAATCTTTTTCTGAAGGGCATGTTCTTGTTACTCAGAAGCATGCCTTGGTGGTACTAATGTTCGGCTGAGTGACCTCAAGTTAGTTAACAATTATCACCCTATAGTTTTCCAGCCAATTATGTCCAGAGGTTCTAGAAAGGATTATTTATTATCCCAGTCTCACTTGCTCACTTGGTTAAAAAAAAAAAAATTCCCTGAAAATTAATTTAATTTCCTTAGGAAACATTAGAAATCTGCAATGCAACATTATGAAAAGGCTGTGAATTTTAGACATGTTTTTAGTCTAACTGGATATTAGTGCAGTCTCTCTAGTGCAATAAACAATAGTATAGTTGCAAAGCATTTTGGTTTAAGTTAGTTTCTTTGCCATATGAAAGGGAGTGATAGTAGGTACCGAATGTGTTTTAGATTAATTAGTTTTATTATAACCAGACATCATGGCAGCTGTAGGGGTAGATAAATCACAGTTTGATCCACCGGTGAGTAATATTCTTGTTGTTGCTTCAGCACTTAGAGAGACACCAGGTACATGCTGGACAAACAGGACAAAAAACAGTCCAAACATGCACTTTAAATATGAGACAGAAAGAGCCTTGGTGACGAGGAAATATGAGAAAGGAATAATGGAACTAGATGAACAAGATTAAGATGTTGTGGGATGTCAGTGGGAGATATAGGTCAGTAAGATAACTATTGTAGGTGATCACAATTGTGCAAATCACAGTGAATTCACATGGATAATAAAGGAGAAATGCATTCCAAAATAATAAAAAATGAGAAATGCCAAGGGACATTTGTTCCATGTGAATAAGAAGTTGGTCGCAAATCTATGGGGGTAGCACAAATTGCCACTTCATCTGTAAAAGAGAATGCTTAAAAATGCACTTCTACCTATGGGCCTGGCGAGCCAGGGTAGCATGGGCAACAGTCCAAAGAAGGACTTTGCACAGAGAAAGGGAGGGCAGAACAAGAGCTATTTTGCTTCCCCTACCCTGGAAGAACTATCTTCAGAAGAAAGCCTAGTTCTTGTAAGAAGAAGACTTCAAGGAATATTGAACGTACACTTTCTGTAAGGGCAGCAAAAGATCAAGACATATTTCTGCTGTGACTTCCCCAGAGTCCTTAAAGATTAAATGTCTGGCCATGACTGTTAGATATTTGGCACTTTCACAGTATAAACCTGGGAGCAAAAGGCCTGGATTTCCTCTTGTGCACTATAGTATCTGTATCCCAAGGAAGGAAACAAGACTTCTCTCTGTCCTCATGTGATCTGAGTATCAGCTACAGGATTTGCACCTGCTAACCTTTTTTTTTTTCATTCTTTCACCTCTCTATGAGCCTCAATTTGTCATCATCTAGGCACTCTACACAACTTTTTGTCCAGCTGCACAGCCTTGCTTAGTTGTAACAAAGGGTCTAAGGAAAAAAAAGGTAAATGAAGCCTCTGTGTTCCCCTTGTAGACAGGATGTCCTTAGTTCTAGCATGGGGAGGCAGTTAATGAAGAGGCTAACTTTGTTGCATGTCAATACAGTCTATGCAAGCCAGCCAATTTTCTCTATTATTCTATGAGAATATTATTTCTTTCTGTAGTGTTGTGAATACTCGCTCTCTCATATGGATGGTTTTAATGGATCATTTCTCTAGGAACAGTACACAGTTCTGTAGGGCACTTGACATTTTTATCAAGGATGCAGGGTGAAATTCTATCATACTTTATAAATAGCTGTGACTATGCCATTAGAAACCAAGGCCCAGATAATATCAACTGCCAGAGCATTTTGCCCCATCATGGTCCATGGAGTGTGATTCCTAGGAGCAAAAGTGATACCTGAAATGTTTATAAACTCTGTGAGATGTGTTTATCTCCACCATAACACTGTGTGTGCTTTGCTAGGATGTAAACAACAATCTATGAGTATAAACCATGAAAATATATTCCCTTCAAAGCTACAACAAAGAACAAAATCCAATAGCTTTGGGGCCTAAGCCACTGAATTTTCCTGAGAATTCTTCCATCTTGCCTTTCATACGTTTAACAGCTTATAAATTGGATTTGGTATGACTGACATGGAAACCAGATTCTTTTGTATTTAGGTTCTTATCTCACCATCCTTATCTCCTAGCAGAGCCTAAAGCAATACAATTAATAGTCTGTTCCTGAAATCACTGATCTACACCTCTGATTATTTTAGAAAGAAAACGCTTCAAATGCTTTTGAATTTGTGGTCCTTTACTTCAAAGAGTGGAAATACAATACTGGTATACAGAGGAATTCGGTTTTAAAGAGGGATTGAATTTTCATGTGTTGTCTAAAACGCTGTATTCTACCAGCATTATGAGGGGTATATTCTATATACGTGGAAGATGTACTGTCTGAAGTAAATCTTCACCTAGCGTGCTTATGAACCCAGCCATGGTAAAGGCTAATCATGGTTAACAGTGCTGGGGGGGACAACTAGAAATAAACTGCCACGCAGTAAACTCCTCATACAGCAGAACTCTCTTGAAAAGCTGATGCAAACATCCCCAGACTCCCAATTTATCTGGCTTCTCCTATTTTATTCACTTTCATGGTTCTTATATAAATATCTGTCACATATCTGCTTAGCTGCATTAAGCTACTGAAGAATGAAGACTTTGAAACAGAGAATTTAAAATGTTGAACAGACCAGTGATCACAAGACTATGTAATTACCCAAAACAATTAATTCTCTTCTATGGCATTATGTATAAAATAGCTCCCCAGTGGAATTAAAGAAAATTAGAAAATCAACAAATAAACACAAAGCCTGAATATCTCCATGTTCTGTCAGTTTTCATTTCTCTGTGCCCTCTTGTTCAGAACAAGCATCCCAAATGATATCTTGCCAGAAAGTTGTCTGCACCAGCATGGCTTTGGACTGAGATGTGAAATGGAAACTGGTATTATCTCAAGGAGCATCTCTTACCAGTGCCACACTTGCATAAATTACTTCGTCAGTATTTCCAATCCTTATTGAATTCTAGGTAAATGGAGCTAGCTCACAGGCTCAATGAAGGAATCTCAGAAATCTCTTGGCAGAGTTTCTGGTTGGTGTTGCACCAGTCATTTCTCAATATCCTTAATGACTCCTGCAGCCTTCAAGACTTCTGAACTTCTGCCCTGGCCCCGTTTCCCCACGTCCACACCACAGAGAATCAGCAAAGATGGCCCAGCTGCTCCTAACCTCTTGGTGTCTCTGCAGACAGTGAATGTTGGTGAGCCAGGCAGCAAATTATAATTTCAACAAGGGACATTAATTTCAATTGTTTTTTTTATTTCTCTGCAGTTTCCTGAAAGGACGTGTTAGGTTTGAGCCAGATGTTTAATAATCCTTGCCAGACAGGCTTGAATGCTTACATCTGCTTCTGTAAGAACAGACTTTTGCAAAGCCACAGGATTTGTCATCTACTATCTTTGTATGTGACAGAGCATCTTCATTTCCCCCCCGGATCACCAAACAGAACAAGTGGATGTTTACCTTCCTGCCTGATGTCTGGTGCTTCTGCTCCCGTTCTCAGCCTAGTCCCTTTTTTAACTGAGGCTATATCTCTTCCTGACAACAAAAGCACTGAGGATCAAAGCCAGCTAGACCACAGGAGTGAGTCAAAGACTAAAAAACATAGGTGAAAGTGGCGATGTAGAGTGGCTCACACAGCCTGTATTGGCATCACTATCATTTAGTGCCCCCCAGAATGAATTTCTGAGGTTGAGCCCAGGGCATGCTGTCTCCCTGAAGCTGGTGTCACAGGTATTAAATTAAGATGGCAACTTCAAAGGGTTTATCTTCTCTCCCTCTCAAGACAGAGGACAGAGCCCTGCTCAGCCCAGAGGGAGAAGAAAGCAAGGATCACTCCTCCTACTTGATTTCCTTAAAGGTTAATTTTTCACAAAGAGAAATTCAAACAAGGAGCTGAAGATTCAGCTGCAGCTTTTAAGTGAAAATTTGTTATGACTCTTTCATTTGTTTAAGAGAGATTTGTTTTGTGCTTGCATGCTCTTAGGAAGCATATTTTCCAAGGGTTTCTTGTAATGGCAGATAGTGCTGGTTTAACCTCACTCTTGCAGCTGATGGTGATACAAGAAAAAAAAATGTTTTCCACTGATATTGCATATCAAAATATGCCATATTCCATGATGGCATTGGATTCCGAATACTCATAGAATCAATGGAAAATTATGTTTGACAGGGATGGTGACCACTGCAATCTTTTCTATCTCAGCAATCTCTTTAGTTGGCTAAAACTGTAACTGCATAATGCTGGCGTGTTAATCAGTTCCACTAAGTAAGGTGTCTTTTGGACCAAAGATATTACTGAATTTGTAGTATGAGTCTGCTAAGATCAGGAATTCTTTCACCCAAGACAGATTTTGAAGTGACCAGACTAGGGGGTTAGACAGTATTCAGACACATTAAAAGTCAAAATAATGTTTCCTACCTCTCATTTCCAAAACATTTTATTAATCCCAAGTAATGAACCCAAACAGCACATAGTTTCATAAAGAACAAATTCTTCATTTTATACAAGGGAAGGGAATTCATCCTGGCCACAGAAAAAGATTTCAGAATTAGAGCCTAAAACTAGCAGTACTGGGCTCTAAACCTGGGAGCAGCTCATTGAGTTTTGCCTAATTACAAGTCCAAATTAGCCATTAATGACTTCTCCAACTCCCATTTGCTTACTGCAGCAGGATAGAAATCAGAATATGAGAGGTAAGAAAATTCCTGTGCTGGACTCACAAAATCTGAAAAAGTAGTAATTTTGGAAAGCTGTTTTTCTTCTTAAATGTGATGGTGACAGCTGCCCTCAGAAAAACATAAACAGACAGATGGATAGGGAATACTTTTGCTAGGAGCTGAACCCAACATATATCTTAATCGTGTTAAGTCAGGTCTCCCACGGTAAAAGAAGAGAAATTGAACAGGAGAAGGTAATGAAATAAATTTCTCTAAGATCTTCCTCTTGAAGGATGAGAAAGGAAATACTGAAGGGGTTTCTACATCTCTCTGCTTAGTTGCTCTTAAAGGAGGCTTCTAGCCACATTAACCTCCTTTAAAGCATCTATTTGGATGTCCTTGGGGATATGGAGAAATGGTGCCATGGGCCAGAGCCAGAACACTGCTCTAGTCTTCCCTGCCCTGCCATCAGCTGCAGAAGTAATACAGGGCTGTGACCCCATGGAAACCTGGAGTCCAGAAGTGGAAGTCACAGATCTGTGCCAGTCACAGATCTCTTCACAACAGAGGATATCAATGCCTCCTGCTGACCTTCTTAAAGTCTAATTAGACTGGAAACTCTTGGCAAGTCTTTACAGGAACTGTGCTGCAGGACTGTACAGTCATTTCAGTACTTCTAACAGGGGGACTTGACTTAACATACAGTACTTGCAGAATTCTTTATGGCATTTCTCTGGATCCCTTTCTTTCCTCTCTCTTTGCATGTCAAAGTCACTATTGCATGCAACATTATTCTCATTTTCATACCCACACCTGAGCACAAAAGAAGACAGATCTGCTTCCAAGTACCTTCTCTTCTGCAACTGTGCTACAGGCAATTTTAGCTTGCTAAGTTAAGGAGCATGGTTTAGTTTCCATGTGCTTGCAGATGAGCCAGCAAACACTATGAGAGCTGAAACAAAACTCATTGTGCCAGGCAAGAGTTACTGCAGCATATTTTTAGGGTGACTGTATTCATGTGCAGACTCACAAAGCATGGCTGAAGTGACAGCCTGTTTCATTGAGAACTGCTGCTGCATAAAGTTACAATACAGCATACAAGGAAATTGCTACAACTCCCTGCATGTTTGTTTTCTTGAACTATCAGTAGAAATGCTCCATCTGTATCTTCCCATCTGTACCGTGTGTTTTGGAAAGACAACATGCCAAAACTTCTCCTTTCCTCTATCTTCCTCTTCCCCTCTAGGCTCTTAGCCTTCACCCCCTTCTAGCTCTCTTCTCTCTTCAGAAATATTCCAGAGAAAACAATATCCAATGCAGGGTTGCTGCTTCTGTCTCTTGCTTTACTTCTAATGACCTTGGAGAGATAATAAACCTTGCCATCTTCCCACTCTGCTCCACAGAAACTACCTGGGTTACAAAATTCAAAGGTGCTGATTCTGGGTAAAACATGTGATAGAGGCAGGATAACTCCCAAAGCAAAAAAAATTGTGTTGTCTTTCAGCTGCAGCGATTCTAGGGGAAGAAAGCCAAAGTTTCTGCAGGAGGAAACAGAGTGCAAGGCCAGAGGGAGACGAGGTTGGATGAAACGAGCCCAGGAAGCAAAAGGAAGCCCTGAAGTGTCAGTTTCCTACTGCCAGGGGAGAGATGGTGTCAGCACTGCTGCCCTTTGCCTCTCCCAGTACTGCTGGGCTCCTCAGGCATCCCATTTCTCAGGCAACCCTCACACACTCTCAGCAGCAGCAGCAGTCTGGATTGGCATGGCTATGCTGCAGGCAGAGGGAAACCATCGCCAGTTTGATGCTCCCGAAATCTGCACCTGGAGGCAGCCGCTTACTTTGTCCATGTGGCTAGCTCTTTTGAATATTTATAGGTTCCCTTTGGATTTTATTCTCATAGAGTCTTCTGACTATTGCATGCTAGTAGATATGTCTGCTAATCCCAAAGTTATCACTTATTTAATAAAAAAAGGGTTTGCTTGTCTGATTCATTTTGGCTGGATAGAAGCAGAGGAGGAGCTAAGATTATATTTCCTAAAAATTAGGAAATTGTGAATGTTTTTATTTCTAATTTTTCACACAACTTGGCAGAAAACATTAAAAAAGTGACTTTTCTTGCCACAGACATCAAACAAATAATGAGCAATCAAAGCAAAGTGATTACAAGAAACCCAGAGTGAGAAAAAAAATTGAGTAGTTCAGCTCAGATGAATGGTCACAAGGAGGGACAACAGGCACCAAACCCTCAAAAATGGCCCAGTGCCACACATCAGGTAATCCTGAAGGGAGCCTGACCTGTAAGAGCTTTTAAAGCTCCTTCCTTTCCTGGATTGCCATCCAATAAATCTTTTGAGGATGTACCTACAAGAGAATGTGAGTAACTGTAATGGAAACTTTCAGATGCTTGCATTTAGGGATGTGCTCTAGTACTTTGCTGGATCACTACATGAACGTGAGCAAGATTTAGTGTTTTACAAAAGGTAGCTTCAAAGAGTAAAATGAGCAGAGGTCACAAATCCTTTTTTCTGGGGTTATCGGAGCAAGAATGGTGTTTAATTAATAGTTATAGTTTCTCATTCCTACTTCTCCCTCTCTCCCTTCCTCTTTCTTTGCTAGCATGAAAAAAATTATAGTCACACAGAGTGTCCTGATCTGACCCCACCACTAGAAGAAATTTGGGACAACGTTTAACTACAGAGAAAACCACAACCTCAGCATGAAAACAACCTCAGTGGGCTCTGTTAAAAATTAACACTGGTTTCTCTCAGAAGAGCAAGTAACTGTGTTTAACTTTGCTCAGGCACCAGCTTCTCTGATGTTGCACCTTGGTCTGTGTCCCTGTAGGCAGCTTACCTGAAGGTCACCTGTATACCAATTCAGAGGTGGGAGAAGCCACCACATAATGGTGGATATTGCTTCTGCAAGAAGGTGCTTGGGTTGTTTCTCCACTGTCTGGTTGCCCCTGGGGTTATTATTGAACAGCAGGCTGTATACCATAAGGTGCCGTTTTCATGCATGAGTAAGTAACAAGTCACTAGTCAGTCTTGTTACACCAGTGCTTCTTCTGCTAAAAATATGTTCCCCTCTCCCAGTTGCTCCCTGCCATGTTCACACCCCATTTAAGATACCAGTGTCCAACAGTATTATTTGGCTTAGCTTAGGATTTCTGTACCCAAGCAATTTTTGAGGCTGGCACATCAGACTGTTTAACATCCTAAATCAAGAAAAAATTATAAATTATGGTGTTTGCTTAGGGTTTCGCTGTGTGTGTCCTTAGTGTACTAAACGTTTCTGACATGATTCTCTGGCAGATGCTGAGCACATGTTCCTACAATGTTTCACAGCTGCATTTTCACCACAAAAAAATGCCCTCCCTTGCATAAAGCACTCACTGGGCTTTTAAGGCTGTGCCTTTTGCTTCTAATAGTTATTAAGTCCCTGAATGCAGGGGAATATGAATTCAATTAGCTGGACATAGCACTGTAGTTCAGTCCTTGTCAGCATTTCCAGTATGTAAGCTTCTATTTTCAAAGTTTTTATAACATAACCATAAAAATTCAGCCTGCATTAAAGCTGGCATATAAGGTCCTTTTACAGATTATTAGCTCATAAAATGCACTAATTACTTTTATTAGTTTAGAACCACCACTTACTACAAACATACAGTGTGTTTCCAACAAAAGTTTCTTAAAGATGGGCACTTCTACTCCAGGCAGTACTAGGCACTCATATTCAGAAGCAATAATTTTTCTGATTGGGTGAAAAATTGTTCACAGAGTCTTCAGAAGGCGCTGCAGACTGCAACTCCAGAGCACAAAAATTCCCCATTGCACGGAATGGAAATAATTTAATAGTCCTTGAAATCAATGCCCCTTTAATGTAGGTCATGACATATTTCAAATGTTTTTGACCAAGGTACTTACTGCTGTGTCTTTTCTCCAGAAATAGTCACTTTTTCAGGTTTCCTCTTCATTCTTGAACAGCAGTCGGGCACTAATGCTCTAGTAAAGTCTTTAGGCAATGTTTATCTACTTAACTTAGCTTAAAATACAAGGACATCTCCCCACCTGAGAAAAAGGACTGCAGCATACTCTGATCTCGCTGCTGGCTCTGCAGTGCCACTGCCACCTGTCCTCCTAGTTGTGTATTTCTACCCACTTTGTACTCACTCCAGCATCACTTTGCAGACATGTTTAGAGGAAGGTCAGGCCAGTGGCCACTGACAACTGCAATGACTAGTCCAGAGGTGTCTTTTGTGATAATAATGAATACAGTCCAAAAAGTCACATCACCCAGCAAGCATACACTTACATTTGCAAGTCAGCTGGGATCCCAGCAGTAACATTCCAGCAAAAGCAAGGACTTCCTAAATGGATGTTCCTCTTGAATTCTGGCTTAATAGTAACTATGAGATGAGGAGTTCAGGTGGGCAATATCTTGCTTGGAACTCACTTGGGGCTATGATCCAAAACCCTTTTGCTCTCAGCAAAGCAAAGCATTGCCTAACAGCTGACTGGTGATACAGCAGCACCGAGCCAGACAGCTCTGCCTTTCTTGCTCCAGCTGAGCCAGGAACTCAGCAGAGCAGCTGCTTCTTATCATTGCAGGACAACACTCTTGTAGAAGAGGCTTCTAGGTTTCCTCTGCCACTGTGGTCCCAGATTGGAGCAACCAGGATCCACCATGCCTTACTGCGGTGGGCTTTTGTCCACATGAGAAGCAGCTGCTCTTAGCTCCCAGCTCCTGTGGAGCCCAGTGGCAGCCTGATGAGTCTGAAACTATAAGCCCCACATTTTCTTTTCCCTCATTTCTGGGTGTAATGATTCAAGTTTGAAAATAAGGAGTTTCTACTGTCTTCTAGAAATTCTGCAAACCTCCCAGTGGAGAGGTTTTGCTCCTCTAGCTCTAAACCTTTGTCATATTATCCACCTTGTCATAACTATGGTGGAGAAATACTTTCACCCATTTTCCTCTCCTCCACAGCCATTCACTCACTGTTTCTTCTGCTCTCTGACAGGCAGCTGAAACACGGTCAGCATTATAGTGCTTGGTATTCTTAGTGCACATCATCAAGCTGCTTAGCACAGAAGGTGAAAGTTAAACATTCAGAACAGCTCAGCCTGAGACCACTTCCCATCATCCAGTGTGTTCTGCTTGGGTGCTTGGTCTTCACCACATCCTGCCAGCAAGCCAGGCTAAGATGTAGGTGTGAGGGATGGACACCATTTGTTTTTTCCATGTTATGCCCTGTTTGGTTTCCATTGGAGTGAAACCCACTGAATGGGCATGGTGAGATGCAGCTGGTCCTCTGATCTGGGCACCCTGGGGACAGGATGGGATTGCCTTCAGAGCAGGTGCCCTTCAGGACATACGCATCCTGAATGTCTGTTTTCAAGATGTTTAACTTTGGTCCTCCTGTCATCTAATATTGCTTTTCTAGCTGCAGTATGTCTTTTACTGTGACTATCATTGAAATACACAAACTTCTAAAATACCTAAAATAGCACAAATGTTTATAATATACTTGGTATTAGGTTGGCATATTAAAACATATTTGCATCTCAAAAATTTTAACCTGGAGGAGACTTGATATTATCTGAATTATTTGTTTAAGACAACATAAAATAATTACCTCCTCTTCCAGGGGAGATATAATGCTTGCAGAATCTTTTCTTCACAAATAGAATTTGTATTTTAAGCTTGCAAATTAGAATTTGCACACTAAGAAGAGTCAAGCTGAAAAGGAATTAAATATATGTGATCAGCAAAGGAAGAAAATAATTGTTGAAATGTAATACCATTACCATGTTAATATATGGCAATTTTATGACAAGTAAATGTATAAGGACTTCTTTGCCAACGCAGACCATTCTCTATGGAACATTGATTTAAATATAGGCGAGCCTTTCTCTCTTTAGTGGATGATAATGTAGTAGTAGTACGTCCTCTGATGTCCTCTACTTTCACCATTGATACAGGGACCCAGCTAGAAAGATTAGAGAAAATGGGTGGCAAGTACAGGAGCAGTCTGTAACTATTGCCTTGACATATGCAGTGGTATAGGACCAGTGCATTTCTGGAAGTGGTAAGAATCATTATTAACATCATGCTAGGAATATGCATCCCTGTAGTCACTCAGCTGTGGATTAAGGTGACAGGCACTGCAGCAGCACAAATTGTACTGTTATCATTAAGGCTGAGATGTCATCTCTGTGCCACGAATGGTAGCCTCTCTGTTCCTTTTCTTGTAGGTGTATCTGTATACATATCAATATAATGACAACTATATATTCAGATAGTCACAATATGAGGAACAGTAATGGCTAGAAAAGAGCTATAATGCTGCTTCAATTAAACAATATGCATTTAAAAAGTGCTCAAGTCTGAAGCCACATAATAGTTGCAATCATTGAGAAGGGGTTTTAATAGCATGCTACTTAAATCAATCTGCATCAGCTGTCCTCAGCCCACTGTGGGGTGAAGGTCTTTTTTTCAATGTTTCTAGATGGATCATTGCTATACTTGGTTACTGCAGACTAGCAAGATCAGAATGACTTCCTTCTTCAGGATTTCCACAAATGTTCTTTCCCAATTGAAATGTAGACTCATCCTCTCTTAACGATACTGTGACCTTCACTGGTATTTATTACTTCCAACACATTTTTAAAAGATTGCCATGTAAATGAAAGGGATTTTTAATGCTGCCATATCTGCAATATATTGCCTGTAGATTCGATAACATACTTGTCAGAAGTTCATGGAATCATAGAATCACTGGGTTGGAAAAGACCTCTGAGATCATCGAGTCCAACCGTACCTGTCCACTACTAAACTAGATCCCACAGGACTTCATCTCCCTTTCTTTTAAACACCTCCAGGGATGGAGACTCCACCCCTTCCCTGGGCAGCCTCTGCCAGATCCTCAGAACCCTTTTGGTGAAGAAGCTTTTCCTGATATCTAATCTGGATCTCTCCTGGTGCAACTTGAGGCCATTTAGTCTTTTCCTATCGCAGGTCACTTGGCAGAAGAGACCAACACCCAACTTGCTACAACCTCCTTTCAGGTAGTTGTAGACAGCGATAAGGTCTCCCCTCAGCCTCCTCTTCTCCAGGCTAAACAACCCCAGGTCCCTCAGCCACATATCATAAGACTTGTTCTCCAGCCCCTTCAGTTGTGTGCTTGTAAGTAATATGCCACTCACTCATCCCTTCTGCTCACCCTAGACTTGTGGGGAGAGGTCAGAGCCTCTATCTTAACAGCTTATCTTTGTATTCACATCATCAGTCAACTGGGCTGCAGTGCTCCTGTCCAAGCTCTCTGAGGCAGCACAGGTTGCTGAAAGTAGCTGAAGCTTTTAGTCTAGGATGACACCTAAAGATTTGTCAGAGATTATGCCTGTGAGCACAGTAGAAAACATTTGTGTGGCTGGAGGGTTTGGATGCAAAATAGTGGTGCCATGGGCCAGGGCCAGACAATGGGAAAGCAATGGTACAGTAGCTTCACCCTGTCCCTGTCACTTGGACCCTTGTGCCTCACACCCCACCACACCCTCACGCACTGGATTTTGTACAGATTGTATAAAATGGGCCTATAGCACTGCCAACATTTCCCCATAGTTGTGGAGGGGAGCAATGCTGCATGGTATCTGTGCACCCACACTCACACCTCAGCCCTGACACCTGCCAGGGGAGCAGCTTCTCCAGCTGCTTAATAAAGTAGCTACAAAGGCCCTGGAGACTTCTTGTTTCTTTTTTTTTTCTGCTAGATTTTATTAAGATTATAATGGTGAGGTGTCAGACTTTTCTGAATGTTCAGAAAGAACTCTGTTCTGGCTCTTCTGTCTAGTCAGCTTGTCACTCCAGGGTCTTATGTTACAGAGAGGGTGAGAAGACGCAGCAGCAGTTGTCATACGCTGTTGATTGTGTTTTATGGGGTCAGTGATTTCTAGCTCCCGCAAAAGCACCTAGAGTGACTGAATCCAGGTTTCTCCCTCTGGCTTGCTCTCCTCAGTCAGAGTGAAGGCAGCAGCCTTGTTAATACTTTTGCTGTGCTAGGCTCACTGCTCTTCTCACACCAGGAGATCACATCTCTCTCACTGACTGCAAATTTTGTCCAGCCTGTAGCAGGGGCGAAACTGCATTTTGTAGTATAAAGAAACAAGCCAAGCTTAATTTTCCTTTCATGAGCTACATTTCTTCTCTCCATGTTGGGCAGTATGTGCTACACAGTTGACTTTGGAAAAACTCCAGGGGAGATTTGGCACTGACATCCCTCAGGCTGAGCCCAAGCTGACCCATGAAACGCCAGAGAGGTGCTAATGGTAAAGACCGTTTCTGATCGCTGTTTGTGAAGACCATAGAGAGACACCATTCTCAGTCAAGTGCTTGCAATATGGTGTCACCTCCAGCCGCAACACCACTCCAAAACATGGAGGACTGGAATGTGTGTGGGCATCTGGAAGTGCAGCCTAACCTGTGAGCTCCTCAGTATATGCAGCACTTTGTAAATGGCTTTAGCGTGAAAGGTAACTGCTAATGCCATAAAACCACGACTGATCGGGGAAAAAATGGATAGTGTCAGGTTTACACTCTATTTGAAAGTTCTCTATGGATGTGAGTCTGGTTCTCATTGTGCCAGGAGATATGTCCTGGCCTTGCATATCTATGGCACTGGGACTTCTAAGACATTTTGCCTAATTTAGGGAAATATAGAGAAAAAGGGTGGTTTCCAGGTGACGGAGAGTCTATTGACCACTTCCATTCCTTTTATCTAACTCAACTGGAACATTCTCTTAAACTTCAGTCATTCAAGCATTTAGTTATTTTGTTTTCTACCTCTAGTTTGTTTTCATGATGTGTTTTTCTCCATTTTCAGCTGTTTACTCTTTTCCTTTTCAAAAGACTTCCCAGCATCCTTTAAATTTGCTATTGTGAAGTTTCATCTGGCAAATCCCACCCTCCATTATATTTCCCCAGAGGAACATTTGTATGTTAAATGTGTTCAGTTTTTCTGCAGAAAATGAGAGTTTAAGCACAGAGGGATGTGAAAAGAAACTAGCACATGACTCAGCTCCACATTCTCTCCCACGGTGCAAATGCAGTGAGTGAAATAGTCATCCCAGGAATGTGCCATGGTGAGGGAGAGATACTACCACGTAGCTTGTCCTTATCTTCCTCTGATCCAAGTCACAGCTGGAGGAAGACAGCTTGCTCAGCTGATGTACATGAGCCTCCTGCTACCATCCTGTCCAAGGATGGATTCTGAGCAAACCCAGATTTTCCTTTTTCTGCACCAGTTAAATTACACCTGGATTCAGCAGCATGGCAACAGACTGCTTGGTAGCTCTGCTAGAAACAAACAATAACCATTTCCCTGTGTAGCTGTCTCCAAGGATAAGTTCCATATAAGTCAGTCCCTTAACATCAGTTTGACATCATCTTATGTCTTTGCCACATTAATTCAATTTATTAGCCATTTTGATCTACACTTTGCATTCTATTTAGGATACCAGGGGATCTGTTCATCTTTAATGACTAAGGAAGCATTTGTGTTTTATAAGCTATTTGGAACACACCATAAGGAACTTAGAGTGTCAAGTTTATTTTCATTGTTAAATTTACCATGTACCCAATTCTGATGCCATTGAAATTGATAACAATCTTGCCAGGGATCACTGTAACAGGAAAGCTTTCTGAAATGTAAGGAGCCCCATCAAAGATGCATCTAACATATTCTCCCCCCAAAGAAGCCTACTGGTGTCTTCATAAATAATGCATGGAGAATGTTATCAGGGTGGGGACGAAATTACAAAACGTTAGTTTGTTGCTCTGTCTTTTATCTCTAGCTAAACTTTGATCTCTAGAAAGTGCTTCTACTGTCATATGTAAGAGTTTCCTTAGTCTTTACTTAGTAGCATATTAAAATTCAGCTGACTAATTTCACTCTTTTTCTTTGATCTTTTTCCTTCAATATGAATTACGCTAGCTGAAGAATTTGTATTTGCCTAAGCAAAATTCATCTTCCTTTCTGTGTACATTCAGACATTTGGGGGTTTCCCTGCACTGCATTTTTGCCTACCTATCCTTGCTTATTCAGGTATATTGCTTCCTCTCTTTTCTAGGCTTTTCTTTCCAGCTGGTCTTTTGCTGTCTTAGGTGTTCAGACTGCTGCTAGTGATGTGTCTCTGGAGCACTTCCCTACTCCTCACTCCATTGTCCTTATGGATTACAAAGCCCCATAGGACCGTTTCCCCACTGAGGCAGGTATCAGCATCCAATCAGTGCTGCTTTAGTCCATACTCTTCTTTGAAAGAATTTATTCATTTGGGAGTGAAGGGTAGGGAATCAGTAAGATCTGTTAGAGTGCAATGGTAATACAACCTTAGTAACAAATCAAGAAAAAGTGTATCAGGTTGTTGGCTTCTTGAACATTTCTGCTTTTGAGTCTATGTCATTGCAATCCTTGTAATTATGTAGGCGCCTGGACCATGTGCTTTGCCAGGTCCAGCCTATGAAAAATGGACGAGTCATGGCAGAAGATGCAACAGAAGCACTTTGCCTCAGAAGTACAGCATAATACGTATATGCTGGACAGTGGAAGCTGCAACATCCTTCTCAGCATACTCCCTCAGCCACCCAGAACATATAAGATTAGAGACAGATGCACTCCCTACATCTTCCACCCACTCACTGCTCATTTGTTCCTGAAAGAAGCAAAAAAAACATATTTTCCTTGTCCCCATATAAAAAGACCCCATTGCTGTCAAATCCTCAACCTATGAGCCTCATGTGCATATGCTTGTGTACACACATTCAAACTCCACCTGTTTCTTTCCACATAAGATTCGTGTTAACTCTCTGCAGAACAAAAGAATTTTAAGAAGATCTTAGAGACAAAACAAGGATTGACTTGAATGTTGTTGCTTCATTCACTATTTCACGGTTGTGAAATCAAACTATGTATTATGGTCCATGCTTCTTTATACATAGGGATGCACTGCCTGTTCTCAGGACAGGAAGATATTTTTTTCACAGGCCAATGCAGAACTCAGAGCATAGTGCTTTATCTAGATGGATCATCACCATATGGTAGTTTCACATGTCATGTCTGCCAAATCATACTTGATGCTTAGCTAGAATTGTCTATCAGAGTTGGAGATTATACTTTTTCAGTCAAACAGTTGTTTGTATTACATTCTATTAATGTGTTCCTCATGATTTGACATAGGTCAGTGCAAATTAAAAGAGGAAAGAAACTGCTGGGCTCTGGATTGGTTGGGCAATTGGCTAGAGAAGAAGAAATTGCAGGCTTTCCTTTCTGAACAAATCTCAGTTTCTTGTGACAAACCCATTAAGTGGTATTCTGCCACACAAATTGTTTTCATTCAGCTCTGATTTTTTGTTCATCAGCAGCAGCTCTTGCAAAAAGATGGAGCCTGAATTGCAGAAGTTAACCCAACTCTTAACCCAACCAATTCTTTGAGAGGCACGTATCCAAGGTGTCTGTGCAGCTGAGAAGAGTCTCTCCTCTAATTGCACCACATCTAGCCTCCTGCTATAGAAGAGCTCTTCAAAGGGAATGTGCAAAGGGAATTATGTATTATTCATTTATTGTGCCAGTTCACCACCTCTAGCTAGCTATGATCTAGGCAGTTTTCCATGATACACACTGGTCGAGGCTGCCTGATGCTGATCTTGAAAGATGAAATCCTGTGCCTTGCAACACTGTGGGTTAGCTTCACATACCATGACAGTTCTTGTGTGCTAACGGGTTAGCTCTACAAATATTTGTGTTTTGACCTTCTTTGTTACTCTTCTTTCCCTTTTTCACCCCAGGACGCCTCTGACCACATTGGATTCCAGCCTGAGTGAGCAGGGTTTTCTCTCCCAAAATGATGTCTGGTACAGACACATCTCTGACAGATGCTGTGGATGAGAGCACAACAGCTCTCACTCACAGGGTTATTCTGAGCCCAGCAAATCAATGCTGTCTGCTGAGAAGCAGGAAGAAAATCTCCATTGACAGAGGAGGGGTGAAGCACTCACTGTCTTGTCAGATCAGATCATGAATGCTCAGGCAAGGCAGCCCCTCTGAAAAAAACAATTTAACTATGTGCTTCACCATCGTACTGATGATGGGATGCTAATTTAGCATATTACCACATTCTTTCCCTATCCAAGCTATGGGTCCTTTAGGCCAGATGAAGCTGTCTGCTGGTACCATTTGTCTTTACCACATACTTGACAACCATTTAACTTTGTTATTTGTGCTGCATCTTCTCTCTTGATACACTTTACAATGACACTGCAGCTCTATTGTTTTCTCCACTAGCAGGCAGACACCACAAGCCAGACACACACTGCTGTAGGACAAATCTAGGGAGAAATGATAATTCTCTTTGCCTTACCTCCCTGTATGCATGGTGGGAAACACAAGTAGAAAAAGTCAGCCCTCTCTGCTTCAAATTTGCCTTCTCATTTCCATATATCTCCTCTCAGTCCTGACATGCACCATCCTCTTCCAGCTTTGCTTTTGGAAATCGCGAGAGCTCTGAACAGTAGTGTTTTTTCAGAGAGGTATTGTTAGCTGTTTTCTCCCATTGAATGTGAAGGATGTGTGCATCCAAAATCTTGTATTTACACTAAAACTTCTCATTCACTTTTAGAACACTGGCCAGGTAAAATTCACTGAGAAAAACCAGAAAAGTGGAAGCTTGCTGTCCTCAAGATTCCCGAGTTGCTCACAGGGCCAGGAAAGCATGCTCCCTGATATTTATAGGATGTCATTAATATCTAGGGGTGAAATACAAAAATAACCAGAGGAGAAATGAGAGGGAAGAAATTACTTTATGCAAATGCAGTCAGAAAGTCTTTCAAGCAAATGGCTTCAGCTGGCTGGGAATGCTCCAACAGCTGTGGAAGCTTCCTGCATGCTTCTCAGTGGGAACAACATTGATTCATTGAGCATAGTAAAGCCCTGTGCCTGACGAACAGGTAAAAAATTGTTGCTAGCCCTAGAAAATCACTTCTAGGTAGACACACTGAGTGTGCAATAAACTACATGACATGGCGCAGTTTAACATACTTTAAAAAAGGAGCGTGGGCTCAAGCACTCTGTGGCCTATCATTCTAGACATTACCATGACACATTATAAAAAGGATATGATTTAATATCTTTTTCCCCTGTCTGGTAGCTCACGTTTGGTTCATGATTCATATGTGCCTGAGACAGATGGAGGGAAACCGTTCTTTGTAATCTGCAGTGTTGCAGGAGTGGAGAAAAGAGCAAATCTGCAAGGGTGTGAGCTGGAGCATGAGGTATCTCTGAGGGTCTGGTCGCCCTTGCAGGGAGTGGGTGGCATGTGCTGATCTAGGGCCTGGGGAGCTGATTGTTTAGCAGAGAGTCTCACAGCTCCAGTCCTGGATTTACTTGCAACTATTAGTGCTGAATGGCAGGAGCTGTATATCCTGCCTTGTGGCAGAGAGACTCCCTCCACCAGTCAGGCCATCTGGAAGAATTTGCTAACTGATGTAACTGTCAAAGGTGTCATTTATCAAAGACAAGGGAACTGGTGAGGGCCTTCATCCTGCCTCCCTCCACTCCAAACCACCTGACGGCCACTTCATTAGGATGCTGATCGCCCCCACACTACATCTTTTATTTCAATGTATCTCAAGTGCTTGAGAGGCAGGGGTAGCTTGCCTGTTGTGTTTTCAGACATCATCATGATGAGTTGGCCATTTCTGGCTTGGCAGCGCAGAGTTGTTTTCGCAATCATCAAAATGGGAAAAGCCAGGCACAAATCAACTTAGAGTGGAAAGCAGAGAGCTTTTTCTGGAGTGATTACATGCATGGCTTACCCATGGGCCAAGGAGGTCTGCTGTCCCGTGGAGTCAACGGGTTTCACAGCACCAGTAAAATGGTAACCTTCTACCTCTGCCAGAGCAGATTGCTTTAAGTGAAATATGCACATTAAGCCTGGGAATGGAACATGCCTGCAGCCCTGTGTGTGCTTGGCAGCCCTGAGGACCACTGTGAATCTGCAGAAATTAAAGCAGCCTCCAACTCTGCATTAAGCGAGAGTAGCTCTGGGCTTAGGACTGGAAAAGGAAGAGTGGAAAGCGGGATATCCATCGCTTAGCCATTTCATGCTCTGTGCCAAGTACTGCAGTGCTGATACCACAGCTGGGTAGCTATCTTGTTTCCTTCATTTCTGTCATGCTGCCAGTCAGTTCAGGACCAATGTTACTCACCTTTAGGAAGAGTAATGGGACATAGCAGAAAAAGAAAAAACATAAACAAAAAAATATGTTATTGTATGTGGTTTCGGCTTTTAAAAACCAGTTTTCCATTGCCAAAATTCTTATATATCACTTCTTAAAAACACATGAAAGAAGAGTTTAAATGCAGGGGAGAAAACCAAAACAAAAAGCACTTAAAGAGCCTCTAAAATGTCAGGCATGAAGCAGAAGTGTTTACTTTTAATCATCAGTAGTGTTATTTTAAAGTGAAGCAGCAACTTCATTGCATCAATCCTTTGGGGTTTTATGGACGAAGGGCATATTCCATAAAAAGTGAACAGCCACACGTGTACCATTTGCAAGATGTGCATTTGCTGCATCATTCATACAAAGCATTTTAAAACTCCGAAGACCTTAACAAGTCAGCATAATTAATCTACTCCTTAACAGAAGGAAGATCCCAAGAAGAAAACATAAATCGCCAGCTTCCCTCAGCCAGACAGAGCAAATTACTAGGATTAGGAAATCTTACCTTTCTCTCACATATTCTCACTGCTCTCTCCAGTTGCAGGTGTGCAGCAGTATTTTTCCTAAATATGTTATCACAGAGACACTACCACTGTCACTGACAGGCTCAGCCTTGGTCAGCAGTGGGTCCAGGTATTGACTCTGTCAGACATGAGGCAAGTTTCTAGCAGCTTCTTACAGAAGCCACCCCTGTAGACCGCATCCCCGCTACCAAAACCTAGCCATGCAAACCCAATACCATTAGATACTTATATAAATGTTGTCATAATGTGTAGAGGAATAAGGAAACCTGAGTATCCCAACCTCACTGATGCTCACAGGTAAGGAAAAGAGAGAGTTTTTGCTGTAGGATCTCAGAGGTGTAGTCTTCCCAGTGAATGTGAGGGTAGGATGGTATTTGGGCTGCAGCCATGTAAAATCATTCATAAATTAGATCTTAGTGCTATTTACAGGGAGTAATTTACTTCATGAATAACCTGACTAACCTTTTGGACTTTTGCTTTCCAAATGGTTTTAAAGAAATATTAAGCCTTATGGACATGTCTAAGGTTAAGTGGGCTAAATCCAGATCCTGGATTCTGGTTCATAAAGAGCTACATGTGACCAGATCCTTCATCAGATCAGATCTTCAGAGTAGATATTCATTTCAGAATAAGTCAACACAAACATGAATGTCCACTTCAGTGATTTAGATCCTCACCGGGGCAAGCTTCTTCTCAAAATTCTTTAAATATAATTCCTTGATTCTTGTAAGAAGCAGCATCAGTTTTCATGAGTCCTTGCCCTGCTTTAGTAGAATCCAGCTGCTGTGGCATCATATGATGTAGTCTAAAGGGGTGGATGGGATTGATCTGGTGACTGTTATGTGAGTTTTAAAATAACTCTGCTGAGACTTCTGATATCTTCACCAATACCAGCCAAATCTTATTTGACTTTTAATACTGAGAGTAGAATTGGTCTTGTAGAAAGCACATGAAGTCTTCTGGCAGGAGAAAAGGCCCATCTTTGCTGCTCTGGAGCTCACACTGTCAGTCTTGTGAAACAGCACTGACTGTTTGTAGGTCAGATAGTTCCCACACTCCGCTTTACAAGAAGGAACCAAACTCATGGGCAGGTTCCATCTCTCTCTTTCTCTAATGTTTTCTAGCCCACTCTGGATGATGCACAACTCTAGAAAAGGTTCCACATTTTGGATTAACCCTACAAAGATGTTGTTGAGTTTCAGGCACCTTAGGCTATGTCTTACCAATTCATAAGCAATGAGAAAGAGAAGCAGGACACAGAGGGGTCTTTGAGAATTCATTAAAGCACAAATGCTGAGCTACCTTCCATGTGTGTATTTTATTCCTTGCCAATATATAGAGAGACTGAATGTGGAAGGTATGGTGTTTTTAAACTATCCCAAACTTACAGATGTATAACAAACTTATAAGAAGGTTGAAAAAGAATTTAATGTAGGAAACATAAACAGACATCCATGTGTAAGACAAAGGCAACTTCCTCACCAATTCTGCCTTGTAAAAAGTCATTCTAGAAGCAGCAAATTCAATTGAGCCTGCTTTCAAACATGTCATTGTATTACATTGACCTCAGTTCCCCTCAAAATTTCTATATTGTTTCTTATTACAGTACCCTCACAGCAGACTATGTCACATTTTTTACCTAATTTGCCAAGGGGTAGAGGCAGCCAGACTTGGCATACACAGTCATAGTTCTGAATCCATCCGCAAATGCTGCCTGGCTAATCGGCTGCCACTCTCACTGTCAGGCAGACCCTGCTGCCAGATAATCACTGAAAACTCCCTGTCTCTTTCCCAGGCAGTATTTTCACAGGAATCAGACCTGGATTCAAACCAGGTGTCACACAGCTAAGGATGGACAATGGATGACAGTAGGATTGTACAGTTTGCCCAGTGTTTGTCAGTTTTAATTTTGTACAAATGAAGGAATTAACTTTTCATGGTTCAATTTTGACTTTTTCCCTTCTTTTTTGAGAAGATCGCTCTTTGGAAGATAGTGTCACATTCTGCTCCTTTGGAAGGTCTTTTGTAGTCTGAAAAGTATCTAGGAACTCTTCTTCCATGTAATTTATGTAGCATTATGAATTTTAACAGAATGGAAAAAGTAGTTGCTTTGCAAAAGCTGTAACCTACAAATGAAGAGACAGGTCCTTAGTTGTTACAGACAGTGTGCACCCCATGGACACCAAATCAGTACTGTGAAGAATCTGAATCACAAATTTCAATGCAAATCACCACAGTCACAAGTTAATGCCTACCTTAGCAGTGTGTTTTATGTACTAATACCATGCAAGAGAGCCAGCCAAGTGCTACTCTTGTAATACTGTGTAGGCAGTCAGAGTGGATGGAACATTATTGTTTTACACATAAACAAAGGTTTAAACAACTTAATTCTTCACCAATCTGTTTGAATTCCTTGCAAAGGATGACACATATCCAGGCCAGTTTGACTGTGGTCCTATCATCTCCTAGAGGTCAAATAGGTGAGGTGCAAGGGTAGCAGACGGATGCAGGAGCTAAGGAAGAGACTAGTAAGTGTGTTACCAATTTACTGTATAGCCTGACTGCTTTGAACTCTGTAACTCAGTAACACAACTCTGATATTAAGGAAAGGCTATTTTAATGAAAAATATAAAACTTTTAAAAGGATAATTCTCAGCCTCTGAGGATACCCACGCTCAGTGTTAAAACAACTGACAATTTAATACTCGTGGAAGTTTCAGAACTGTGCAGAAAGCAAGACTTTCCATCTCTGCTGTGTCATGAATCATACCTTTCCAGAGAATGTGTGTCATCTTTGCCCACAGAGGTGTCTGGAACCTTGATATTGGAACCTTCAATGGAACCTTGATACTGGAAATGCCATAAAATACAAATAAAAGATAATAAATGACAGGCTTCTTAACTCTTCCTAAATCATGCAGATATAATCTAGTCTTCTGAATATTTGGACCATATTGGCAACTGGAAAACTCTATGCTGTTCCTTTCTCCTTTAAATACATATTTTAAAAGGAAAGAACGATAATCCTGTGATTAATCCAAATAAATGGCTTCAGGGGGAATCTCAGGCCAGTGGTAGGGTTGGAGACTGGCTTACTCAGTAACTGTCATTAATAACGCTTGACCTGACAATGCCTCCATTCTCCATCAATGAAGGGCGAACAAGAATTCACATCTCTTTGGTAGCGTCTGTCTTAGAGCTTTTGTGTTTTTGAAGAGCTTTGGGACTGCTAAATAGAAACTGTATATTGCAAAGTATGTACAGCCCTTATTGTGGTTTACTTACAGTTTAAATGGCACCTTTGGTGACCATCTACAAAGGTGCCGCTTGATAGAGGTATAGAAAACAGTGGCTATTCCAGTGATTTTAGGAGGGAAGAGATCAAATTGTCCTCAGAGAGCTATACTGAATCAGCGTAATGACTTTCTATGGATGGATCCTCACTAGTTCTACTCATTTGAAAATGGCAGACTTTTATTTGTCCACTGATAAAGCTTTTTTTTTTTTTCCACTTCTTCTAGACAAAGACAGTGAGGTTTAATCTTTCAAAAGTCAACAAGTAAAACTGCTCAAGGCAACTCGCAGTAACATCAAGAACTGCAAAGCTAAATCCTGAACACTAGAAAGTCCTGAAAATCTGGCTTAGCTATGCGGCATGAAAATAAAAGTCTTTAATCAAAACCTTGTTAAATAAATTAGCATGAACATTAAAGTAAAAAAAGTATGAGCTATAGGGAAAGTAAAGGGAGACAGTGTCTGTCATTTTATAGGCAGACTGTTTTCATAACTAAACCTGCTTGTGCATGCTGGATGATAAATACCTCATGCTTTCAAGGAGGTCTGGAAAAAAAAAAAAGGCTCTTTGAGAGATGCCTACCAACACTGTTGCCATGGCAACTGCAAGCATCAGTGATAACCCAGAGCTTCTAGGTTACAATGTGCATGCAACCCTATTAACAAGTCCCACAAAGTATTCCACATTAGTGATAGATGAGGTCATCTAATGGTCCAATCCCAAAACCTAGAACTTAATCAAAGATCTAGATTCAAGCAAGGTCTGTTTCTGATACATGGTATTCCTATATCTTAATGATACTCAGTTCTCGCAGGTGCATAATACCTTTTATATAAAAAATTTACTAGAAACTTGCAGGCTACATGTGCATTCAGCTGCTGCAGTCTGCACTTGCATGTTAGGAAACTAAAGCACAGAGAAATCAGGAAGTTGGGCACAGAGAACTCAAGATCACATGCTAGGAATCGAGATAAATACTGTTCTCTTGCTGTTCCTTATCTGGGTGAACATTGTTTTCATGACTCCAGCAGCACCTCTTCTAAAAAAATGTCATTGACAGATTCTCGTTTCACTTCAATTCTGTGACATGCGCATCCTTTCTAATGCCTTTCAGACAAGGACAAAGCACAGAGGGGCAAAAGTCGAAATTTTTCCTACTGTCTAGCCTCAGATTCACTGCTATGAGGGAATTTCCTACCAGGCATTGGTGTCTAATGCTGTCTTGCCTTATGTTAGTGAAGGAAAAGGTACATGTGGCTATCTGCTAGCCAATGCTTACCTCCTACCAAAACCGTGCAAGAGGCCTTGTAGCACCTTCGGTGGTTCTCGAGAAAAGGCACTGTCATCATACCCCAGGACACTTCAGCCTTAAAGCACAAAACTCACTTGTTACTCTGCATCACCCTTGCCTGTTCAGAAAATAGAGATAATATTTCCTTTTCCTCATTTGCTGTGTGTTCCCTTTACTTGGCTTGTCAGCTCCTTTGAACAGGAGCTGTCTGCAATGACACGTACACATGACATTTACCATAATCAGGCCATTTTTCAGATGAAGCATCTCCTAGATATGATAGTGTTATAACACTGGTAATTCAATAATTGCATGAAGCTGGTACCTCCCCATCCCGTGGGATTCAGGCATAATTTCTCTTCCATACCCAAATAAAGGGAAGAATTTCTGCCATAATGAAAATGAGCTCTGGTTCCGGCTATAGGATTCTTAGTACACCACATGTGCAACTTTCCTTTCTGTTTAAGTGACTTTGCTTTTCTTTTGTTCCCCAGGTCCATTACTTCTGTACACATTTTCAGATCAAGGAAGTAATTTATTCTTCTGTCAGACACTGCTTTAAACTAAATGAAAGCATTAATATGCCACCATATATTGGCTCTCCTTTTGTTTAAGGCATCTGGAAAGAAATGTTCAGATTGTTTGAGGGAGGGAGGAGAGTTTCTGCCCACAGGCAACTTTCCATAAACCTCAAACATCTTGAAATACATACTACAGACATACATCAAAACATTCAATACATCCAAACACAATTTTCACCTCTGGTAATGGAGAGTCCTGTGAATGGACTCATCATCTTAATGACTAGACTAGAGAGAGAAACATGTTTATTTCACATATTTTATTATTCCATTACTTTCATTTCAGAGTTTTGTGGTGAGATGTGGTGGAGAAATCTGTGTTGCGACCAATGGAATCTAATTTGTTATTTGACCAACATAAACTGGTCAGTTTTGCTTTTCCTGAATATCTCTTTAAGGGACACTAAACGATTACTGGCCATCTTTATTCCAGGTTACTGTAACTGATTAAGGCCTGTCACTGATTCATTATACTAATGCTTATATATAATATATACAACATATATATTATATATACTATATATTATATTAGTGTATATATAGTATATAATATATATAGTATATAATATATACAATATATAAAATATATAAAATGATATTATTATATTATGTATATACTAATACTTATATAACACTTATATATCTTCTGAAGCTACAGTGATATAGTCCCACTATCATTAATATTCGATCTACATTTTCTAGGACTACAGACTTGATTCAGATCAGTCTTGGGTACACAGCTGAATCTTTGCCACGTTAACAATAGTGCAAAGAACCTGTGCATACATGCTTGTTTTATGCTAGCTGTGAGAATACAGGTGATATCTGGTTTCTTATAAAGACTGTTATTGCAATAATAACTTATAAAACTAACTTTCTGAGAAAATCTGAAACAGGAGAGAGACTGGTGCTTTGTACTATAAGATTGCATCATTTTTTATTTTGCAATCAAATCAAGCAAAGCCCTAGAGATGAAGTTGTTGGATCTTCCAAACTGAGACTAAATAACTTCTTAAACTCACTTGCAGGTTTGATAGTATATATCTTACCCTGTCTGATCTTACTAAGGATAGGAAACAGACCTATAATAAAACTACATAATATATGCAGAAATGTGAAGTCACGCCAACACTTTTTGGAAATGGATCCAAGATTCCATTTTGGGTAAGATGAGAGGCGGAAACTTTAGTCATTTAGCTTTGCCTTAAGGCAGAGTTTAAGCAGAGAAAAAAATGCTGCGTGATTGTTAAAATGCACAGGCGGACAATGACGACTTCTGTTCCTCAAATAGCTACACTGTAGAATAGGGAAGATAAAGATAGAGTGCTTTGAGATCCCCTGGTGAAAGCATTATCAGTAGGCTGAGTATTTTAATTGCTTTTAAACTGTTGATTAAGAACTTGAAACCTCTGAAGCCACATCACTCTTGATATGGCAAAAAATTCCTGTAAAGGAAGGGGAAATACGGAAAGAAAGAATAATACTTGTCACATTTGCTGTCATTTTCATTCTCTTCTCTTTAATACCCTTACCTCCTGCTGCCATTCTCCTCCTTGCCCCTCTTAACATTCAGTAAACATTAAAAAAAAAAATCCCATTAAATTTAAAACTTTGCAGAGAATGTCAGTGGAACAGGTTCAAGGCAAACTATATACCCAGCCAGTCCAATTTTTTTCCTACCACTAAATTATCCTGCACATAAAACATTCAAGCAATTTATAAAACTTTTTTTTCCTCTCTAATGATTATTTTCATGTCAAATCTGCTGAGTTGGAGAGCATAAGATTTCAACAGGCTGCTATGCTCTTCTGGGGAACAGCTGGTACATTTTATGCAGGCAACAGACTTAAAGTGCTCTTTCAAAGGAGAAAGAATAGGTATTTTGGGCAGATTTTTTTGAATGCTTTCATTGGGTAGCTTTTCTGTTTTACCAGTGAAAGCAGGAATACCTGGACATGCAGAATCCAGGGCTGATTTTGCTAACTGGACACCCTTTCCTTCCTCTCCCCCCACCCACCCACCCCCCAGCTTAGGTAAACCAAGGAAATTTTAATTCCATGCCAGAGGATGCATTAAACACTGACCGACACCACCCAGATGCTGCTTGCTGAAAATTAGTGGTAGCATTAAACTTTAAATATCTCCCATGAAGACTGTTTAACCATCCAGGAGCACTGGGTTCAGCTGCCTGAATTTCCTTACCTTTAGCACTCTCTTTTTGTTACTTAACCTGTGTTTTCCAGGAACAGCTTAAACCTATTGTGTCACACTTTCCTTTGTTATCTAATGAGAATAATAGGTTTCCAGCATGCAAGGAAGACAAGCCTGGTGTTGAGCTGGCCTGAGGGCTGCCCCTGAGATTACAGACACAGCTATTATCTTTCCTGTTAAGACATTACTGTTGCATAGCTCCAGGAAACATGCAGTAAAATGTTCAATTAAAGTGGATTACATGTTCTTAGCTGGTCAGTGGTAATACCTAGGCTTGAAAACGTATTAAGGGATCCAAGAAAGAATGCTGTTCCATTATGAACCTCAGAGTGCTGCTCTTTATGCTTGTGGATGCATTTTGCTTTCATATTCCTTTGTAAATTTTCCTGGGAGCAAGTCGGTTTTACAGAATGGTTATTTTGCTACAAATATTATGTCCTGCACAAAACCTGGTCTGAATATCTTTGCATTGCAACAACTTAAGCTAAGCAGGGCACTTACTTACTTCCATATTCCATCATGGCATTTCATTTTTTATTATGTGCATCCAGTTCTTCCATTGTTTGCCAGTACTGCCCCTGCAAATATCTAGGCCTCAAAACCTTTCAAGAATAAGTTATTCAGGTAGATCAATTCCCTTTGTTCTCATCCAAGATTGGTTCAGTTCTGACCTGACATAAGAAAGATGTAAGATAACTAAACACTACTGCAGTTCGTGCCTTTATTTTCTGCTGTAGCCAGGTGACAATAGTTAAGGTTGCAAATATTGTACCTTATTATATGGTAGGGATTGCTCTACATTTGCTCCCATAACAATTATTACTGGAGGAAAAGAACATGGTGAGTGTTACACTGGAAGAAATAAAGGTCTGTTGGAGCAAGTCCCTGACAGCCTTTCAATTTATTCAAGTTCAGTGTTTTAGGAAGTCATTACAATGAGCTATCCCAAAACCTAGCTCAGCAGAAAAATGTGTGTAACTGAAAGCCATTGTATTAAGATCTTGGGGCAGATACAGTACAATGTGTTAATTCATGAATTACAGCTATTTGTTTAATCCCCTTATTTGTTCCTTTCAGCTTGGCATAATTCCTTCTTTTACTACCAGACACACAGGGCTAGGCAGGTTCATTACATTCATCCAAAAGCCTAACAGAAGCCTGCCAGCACATGCCAGACTCATCCTTCCACTGCTTGAAGCTTTCTAAATGCAGCAAGTGACTGTAGTTCTTGCTCTAGAGGAACTGTTTAGAAAAACAACTCCTTGCTTTACTTTATCACCATCTGCAAGGCCCTCCTGATTGACAAGCTGACACGGAAGTTCAATTGAGTTCTTGCCCAGTTTCTCCTTTCATCATTTTTAGTTAAAATCCCCTCTGGAATGAGCATCCCAATACTAAAGTTAATCTATCAGCTAGTGTTGCTGTCTCTCAGCATGGTGCGATACACAGAACTGGCTCCATTTCTTCCCCTTCCAAACTGGAATCTCAACTGGATACAGGAAGACATGAACTTTTTAAAAATCTGCTCAGCATCAGAGGTGCAACCTTAACATGGAACTGGCAGCTGCTCCTGCTTGAATACTTACACATTTTAAGATTTCTTTTGAATGGTACAAAAGATGGGAAAAAAACCACTGATGATAACTATTCCAAGGATTCTCCACACACCCATTACAACCTGTAGCAACCACCATCCTTTCAAAGGGATGCACCACCTTCTTTTATAAACCTGCAGTTTAAGGCTGGAGGATGCAGCTTAAAAGACCAGCAAATGTAATCAATTATGGCTTCACTTAATGGAATGATGGTTACACATAGTTTTTTGATCTTTAAGTCAGTGATAGAGACACAAATTTACTAAATAAACCTCTGTAAGTGTGTCTGTGTGTAGGAAAGGAGTACTCTTATGGGAGGTAAATGGTGGACATCACACTTATTTTTAAGTATGGTTTCTATGGGTAACAGTTCTTAAGTTGTTTAGAATTATTTACCCAAACCCAAGAAAAAGTAATTAAAGAAAAGCTTTTCCTTTAAAATATTTCTTATACTCCAAGAAACCCAACTCTAATCCTTCCAGGTTGATCTTTCTGCATATATGAAAGTAGCAAATAACTGAGTTACATACTTCGCAGTGGTCAGTGGTTGACACAGCTATATTCTATTCTAAATGGAAGCAGAGTGTTCGTTGGTTCCCAGTAATTACTGCCTAGTTTCTTGAAAAGTGCGACTTGTAAAGATGAGTATCATGATCCATAAAATCCGAAAATTTTATCACAATTAGGAAAGCAACAATAACTGTTACAGAGAATTTCTGCTTCTTTCTTCTGCAAAAGTGAGCTTGTCAGAGCTAGAAGTGCTTGCACTGAGGTAACTATTGTGATGGTTTTACACAGCCCGCAAACCTCTCCGGCAAAAATTTGGCTGAGCACAATGTTCAGTGCTGGGACTTCTACTGAGTTTAGAGAAGCCCCTTTTATTGTGGATGCTCTGTATCTCCCCTAGATTTGTGGGAACGGTAGGGAAATTTTCATACTACATTCATCATATCGGTTTAAGCTAGTAAAATATCTCTGAGAGATCTTAGGATGTTCCAGGAACATATATTAGCTCATGATTTCCAAAGTAACTATTTTGCTAGAGAATAATGTGGTGCCATCATTATTGACCTTAATATAACAGGGGAATTACATGATCAAGAAGTCATGATGCCAGGGTCAGTTCCCATGGGATGCGAACCAGATTTTTTTGAGGGAAGAGGCAGCTGAGACACAGGGTATGCATATCCAGAACAGACTACATTTGCATAAACTGTGCTAGCATCTAGTTCAGTAAGTTCTTTATAACACTACAGTGAGATGTTATTATAGCATTAGTTAAATGCTGCAATGCATTTTCTCGTAGCGTGAGTTAGCACAGCAACAAGCCATTAGTATTAGTTAATGAAAACCAAACAATATGGGACCACAAGCTATCGTAACACTTCCTAGAAAACTTACATGATATTTCCAGAGGGCATCCTAAACTGCTTTTTTTAACTGCTTTGCATTCCAGGAAAAAAAACATCACAAGCAATAAACTCTTGTAAACATTTTTTAATAGCTATAATTTCAGAATTAGGAGGAGAAAAAAGAATAATAAAAAAGAATATAGTCTCAGTAGATGAACATTGTTCTTGAGCTGAGATTTGCTGGAGTGCATAAAGTCTCACAGAGCTCTGTACTAATACTTAGGACTTCTGTCTATGGAAGCCACATAGCTGACAGGTGGAAAACAGGAGAGATTGTGGAAGAGGCTTTCATTGGGTGATCTGCAGTGGCAGCATCTTTGTAAATAGCTTATTTGCAATAGAGGCATTTTAGTTTTTTAAACCCAGAGTGATTTCAAACTCTTACACAGCATGTGGTGTTTACAATGCGCCGCCTTAAGACTCGCAGCCAAGGATGACAGGTGAGACACAGGTCAACAAATTGGTACTCAAGAACAGAGTGAACAGGTAACACAGAGGGTCTTGGACTGTCACAAATGTTGGATTTCCTAGTAAACAAAAATATTCCCACAAACCCAGAAGCATAAGAAAGGAGAACCAAATCTGTGTGGAAATCTAGATACATTGGTTTGAGGGCAGAGGGTCCTTACTATCTGATGGGAAGTGAACACAGTGGCTTGAGGAACTGGTAATGAATGAGGTATAGGCATCAGGGATAACTGGAATATCAACTTTTAATGGTATTTGATGACTTCTACCACACTGTTAAAACAAATACCTTTAAAGACCTGGGCAGAGCATCTGGCTTCTCTCTTTGAAAGAAACTATGCTACAAACCCTCCTAAGACAAAGTCATTCGGCTGGAAGGACTCAAATCACCAGGGAGGCAGAGAACATCTACCATCTCACTTAGATATGGGAAGCTTTGGAGGGCATTTAGGAAGGCTCGTTTAGAATCCTGATCTGGGATGGCCTGGAAGGAAGAAATAGTCATAGCGGTGGATAAGTGGATGTTGGTCCTTTTCTAGCTGAGCAGCCCTGCTTCTCCTGTTTGGATTGGAAGTAGTCAGGCTAGCAGACTCTGTCAGTCCATACCCCTGGAGAATGAAACAGAATAAAGCCTGTTTAGATTTTGTAACTGCCCCCTGAGAGTAGGCCATGAGGGACCATGATACGAGTTGCTGCCTAAGGCAGTCTCAGGTTACATGAGCTAATAAAGTCTTGCTTACAGAAAGCATCGACATTATTATCATGAACCATCTGGTTCAGGCTTTCTGAATAGACTGCTGAGAAAAGGAGACTTAGCCCTGAGAAATGCTTCCACATTCCAGGAACTCCTGGGGAAAAGATCAAGAGAAGTCAGCAGTGGTTGATTCCTCTGCTGAAGTTATTGCCTTCTGAAGCTGTGGGGGAATACATGTGCCTAGTGACTCTGAGAATGTTAACACTGATCAAAACATGAGTCATGAACACTGGTCTAAATTTGAGAATAAGAGAGAAAATACTTCAGCTGGTTATGAGTTCAGTGACAAATCAGCAACCTGCATTCATAAAAAGTTAGTTTTTAAAAAAAATAGTTGCACCACAGTCACTGGGACAAATAAGTATAAAAAAGCCTTATCTGGAATGGCAGGAAATATTCAAGTTCCTGCTAATGCCCAGCAAGTGCATACTGGCATTGAAATAACCAAAGGTATTTGGGGAATGTTGGCAGGCTGAATGTTTGAGCTACCAGCTGAACAGAAGCAGCTGCAACCTCCAGGTTCGAAAAAGTCTCTCCACTCTCATCAGCACTGTGTTTGAAAAACACTGTGTCCATGAACTACACAGAGGGCCAACACAACATCACCCTGAAGATGAAACTTGAAGAAATTACCAAAAAATTTGGTCCTGGCCAGCCAGCAAATGATGGCTAAATCTTGCAACACTGATAGAAATAGTTAAAGACAAGGTTCAGCAACCTGTGTCAAACTTGGCAGATGTCTGCAAAAAGAAAGTATTCAGAAAAGATACTGGGAAAGGAGTCTACGTGGTCACAGCATTTCAGTGAAGACTCAGTTTACTTTCTATCCTGGTTTGAGCTAAAGCAGAATGAATTTTCTAACTTTTCAGCCTCTTCTAAGTAACTTTATTTTCTGAAAGTTAACGACATGTTTTTCTGAAAGTTAATGACATGTTTTTCAAAAAATGTCTGTCTCTAGAAGTGATATTGCTTACTATATGTAGCTATCACCAAAGCAATAAAGCACTGTATGCATAAAGGCCATTGTTTATACTTATTCCTATAAAAAACAAGAGTATCCTTGAGTTCATGGAATGCCAAAGTCAAAAGCCTGAAAATGGGTTGCACCAGCAGGGAGGAGCTAACAGTACAGGTGACCCAAAACTGGCCAATGAAGTATTCCATGATATATACATCATACACTGTATAAAGGTGAGGGATCACAAGGGTCAAGCTCTCTTTTTCGATGGTTGCTGTCCAGTGAGGACCTCATCCATCCTTCTGTCCCTGATCCCAATCGATGCATTCCTGAATTCAAGTTCCCAAATCCAGTTCCTGAATCTAGCTCCCGTCTGCTGCTGACTCCAGTCTGGGACACTCCCCCATTCCTGCCCTGCAGTGTCAGTGGTGACATAGAGTCACAAGGGGTTTTGGTTTTGGATATTTGTAAATATTTTATTATCTTTTTATCAATATTATTGATGTCCTTTTTATTATTATTGTTTAATTAAAGCTGTTTTAGTTTTAGTTTCCAACCCACACGTTTCTTTCCCTCATTTTCCGTTTCTCTTCTCCCTAGGGAGTTGGGAACAACAAATGCCCTACATTTAGGTTCCAATGAAGCCGAGAGGGGACTAAACCATGATTCTTTCAAAATGGAGTGGTCTCATAATACTAGCTTGTGAGCTGGTTTTACGAAGTGTAGTACATCTGTTGCAAATCTCCAGTGCAGCACTGAGCAAGGTACTTTCCTTCTCCAGGGGTGTCCTCCCACCACCATATTTTGTCCATCTTTCCTGCATAGCTCACAAGATCTTTGGGACAGGATTGTCTGTTGCTACAAGGCCAGTGATGTCCTTGTCAAAACTGTTTTACGGGCACCAGCCTCCTACAAATACCAGTGCACAGTGTAGCATAATGCAATGACAAATCTGCACTCTGTGCGAAGAGCTTATGCTAAGCTCTGTAATTAAGACATATGGGGCCTTATCCATAGCTTAGAGAAGTCAGTGGAAACACTGTTTTGTAGACTGGATGAGAAGATAGTGATGAAGCAGATTTTATTTTAAGGAACCATTTTTTCTATTTGTGGATATTGTGAAGCTTTCAGGAAGAGCTGTGCTACTAAAAGGCAAGAAAATGAAGAATTAGGAAAATTAATAAAGAAAAAAAGAATATCTCACTGTTATAAATGGGCTTAAACTGAGATGTGAAACAAACTACAAACAGTGCAAATGAGGTTTATGTTAGTGGGTCACTATTTTGTTCGATATTTTTTTTGATTGGGTTTTTTTAAGGATATACACAAAATCAACTTAAAGACTTTCCTCTTCTTTGCACTGGGACGTAAATTATCTTATGGATTACAGGATACTAAAGGACATAAGGAAAAGAGAATCTGACTATAGATAATATAATTTTAAGTGAATTATAATAAATAATTATTAGAATAGAGCAGAAGGTACATTTTTATGAACAGTAGAGAAAAATGCCAGCTTGCCTGTGGACTGAGTAGCTGCCTGGACCACTACATGCAGATATTTAGTATATCTGCTTATGAAACCATTTGCCTGTTAACAGGAGAATATTGATTACCCTGGCTTGGCAAATCAGTGCCCTTAAGTGCTCTGGCTAGAAAGTCATAACGCGGGAATACAGAAATGAAGTTGTCAAGGAATAAGTCTGGCCTTAAATGTTTGCTGGGCAGAGGGAAGCATTTTTCTTGCTTGCAAAATGATGTTCAGGCACCCAGTTTCCTGTCTTGCAAAGTATATGGTAGAGGCTTTGAAAATAAAACATACAGTAAGCGTGGTCTGTTGTAACCCAGACAATTATAGGCATCACAACAATAAATTTTTAAACAGTTAGGTAATATATAATAAATAAAAGATGAACAGGAAAGCACTCCCAGCTACTCCCGTAATGCATCTGGAAAGTAATTAACTTTTTTCCTCCGTTAAGAATGTAATGTATTATACCCTGGCAAAGGAGGAGCCTGGCTGTGCATTCCTGATGAGGATTTATCTGAGGTCAGACTCAGAGGGAACAGACCTGCCATCCACCCTGCCAGATCACAGCATCCCTCCAGCACTGCACCGCAGCCGACCGGTCTCCACTCAGCAGCAAGGTGCTGTGGTAGGCAGGGAGGTGCAGGGCTCTGGGTGGCCCAGGATGGGTGGTCCTGTCCCATGGAGGTACACGCCAGGCCCCTGCTGCATGAAGGAGGCTCAGGGCAATGCTCACAATCCTCTGCCAAGGACTAACAGGAAAATAATAAAGGTAGGAAGGGAATTGCAGACATATTTAGAAGTTGATGTGCCTCTCCTGGGGCTCTTGGCATGTGGCAAAGCCTAAATCTTCTTATAGCAGGGGCTGGCACAGCTGCCTAGTCACTAGAATGCAGGACTGGAATTCATCTGAGAGCTTCTCTTGGCTCCACCATCTCCTTACAGCTCTGCCACTTCCAACCATTATCAGGCTGCAGCCAGGCTGATAGCGCCATGGAGCAGGGGGCATTGGAGGATCTCTGAGGCAGGGGCAGCAGGACAGAGCCCATCCGTCCCCAGTCAGGAGCATCCGGGGACACTTGGGAAGGTCCAGCACTAGGCTTCTTATCTCTCCCTGAGTCATGGGCTGGCACATGGACTCATGCGTGGACCTGGCTCGGCAGGGCAGTGGCCAGGCAGGACAGTGGCAGTGGGCAGTTAGAAATTGGCCCCACTTCAGCATCGCTGAAGGAGTTGGCATGGGGCCCTGGGCTGTGGGCAGGTGACAAAAGTCCCAAGGGGCTGATATGGAGCAGTCAGGACTGCTATGAAGTTTGTTCATCTTATTTGAGCCTCTGGATGACTGAGTTGTTGGTCCTATTGAATCTGATTGAGGTCTTCGGTGGCAAAGCAGTTTCAGAGTGCTGGATCACTGCGTGTTTTCTCCCACGGGAGCAAGAAGGGCTCCTCGAGTATGTATTGACAGAGCCCAGTTCAATGGAAACTCCTGAGGCTGGTTTAAAAGGAGGGAGTTTGCCAATGTGGGTCATGCATCGACTTTGGCATCTACAACAAATAGCAGAAAATTGCTGTGCTCTTAGGTGCATTGCAAAATCAATTACTGCTGGGATGTTTTGGAGAATGGAGATGTTGCTGAGGGGCAACTTTTAGGACATTAAGAAACCCAAATTAATTTATTTTTTCTTAGATGATCTCATTGACTGCTTTTGCCTTAGAACTGATGGCGCTTGTAATCCATTGTCAAAGGTACAGGTGGTGAATGAAATTAATATAGATTAAAAAAATAACATAATAAAATAAAATAAAAGCATAGACTGGACAAAACTCTAGGCAGTGCATTTCAGCAGACGATCTTTTAAAGGTAGATACAAGGGAAAAGATAATTTGGTGGGTTGTATTCCATATCTGATTTGTATAGTGTAGATACGGGCCATTGCTCCACATTTGCTCACTTCCTGGTCTAAACCAGGTACCATCACACATCATCTCATTTATACTTAAAGAAAACAAGTCACAACCTCACACTTTTTGAGCTGAATGATTTCTGGAAACATCTAGTGAAGCCAGGCTATTATTGGAAATGAACTGTTGACATGATTTGCAGACACAGTCATACACAGAGATTAACCTCTCTTCGATAAGCACAGTCCTGGACTGCACTCTGTGAGCAAGACACCATGACCCAGATTCCTAGCTGCAGCTGAGCATCAGCACAGAGCCAAAGATAAAGGCCTGACCTCAGCTCTCTGTGTGATAACCCAGTCCCTTAGCAGAAATTAGAGCAACCTGTGGCCACTGCCATCAGAGAGTGAGGTCTCTAGAGGACACGAATGCCCTAGCCATGACTCCTTCATTCAGTTGTGCTACTGTAGCACAAGGCATTTCCTTGATCTGAAACAACAGAACAGAAACGAGGGCATTTCCAATGCCTGATTTATCAAATTACTCAGTACCTATGTTACGCTGCTTACTATTGCATTTAAAAATTGATCCCAAATCATGCCTAAGTGATTCAGAAGAAATCTGTGCCCATAGAGTCTCCAGTGTTGCCCAGAAAGCCTGTTGCTGCTTCCTTCCCTTCTACCTCGCAGCTCCTCAGCTGTGCTGAAATGGTTGTTTTTCTTCCTTCTGAGGAGGGAAATTGCAGCACCCTAGGAAATAAAAAGCAGGTGAAGTTCTGTCATGTCCTGCAGTAAGCTTTACTTTGGCCCTTTAATGGAATAACTCCTCTTCAAATATGTTTCTTTTGACTATATATTTTTATTTAAAATTATTTCCTGATTTATACTGTATGCACCAATTTGGTTGCAATTGAATATAAAATAATTAACATACAGTAACTGTCTTCTCTTCTCTATTGTCACAATATACCCTGGTGCTAGAGAAAACACCACCAAGGAGGCTTGACATTCTAAAAACCTTTTTTTTCCCAATGAAAAAAGCATTTAGGCTATAATTAAATTTAGAAGTGCCTACAGTGGACTCCAGAGGCCACATTTACTTTTCATGTACATAGGTCCATTCCAATTGACTAAGTTCTGCATTTGAATCACAAATTAATTGATTTGTAGCTTTGGTCTCAACCTCCAATGTCTTTTATTTTCTTTATTAGAGAACAGCTTATTTTCAGCAAGTTTCTTTACTACAGCCATTGAGACCTTCTCATTTGAAGCCCATTACAGAATTAATATTATGATCATTTTCTGGAAAAATGTCATTTATTATCTCTCTTTGAAATTCTTGGAACATTCAAATCCATTTTAGTTCTTAGGCAAGCTGATTTAGAGAAAATTGTTTCCAGAGTTCCAAAATATTTCTGTAACTGTGTATTTTCCAGTTAATTCCATAGAGGATTAAGAAGAATTTAAAATCTTTCAGAGGCCCAGGAGGACCACAAGCAGTTCTTTCCTTGTTACACCAGATGATTGCCTCCTGAGATTTCAACCAGAATTCAGTAGTGAAGCACAAGGTTGTGGTAAATTCTGTTTGATCTGTTTATATTCATACATATATCCCAAAGGCCAGGCTCCTTTCCAAATACTCTCAGACTCTCCTGGAGGTACTTAACCACAATCTGCAGTCTATAAAGAATGAAAGTGGATCTTGAAGAATTGTAAAATATAGAGACAAGGAAGAGGTTTCCCCCAGCAACCTGTCAATGGTTCAAGAAAGTAAACAGTCTGAACTCTGATTCCAGTTCTGATGGACATCCCATAAGTAGTCTTGATCATCTCACCTCCTGTTTCTCTGTATCACAATCAAGACCATAAGGGATGTTGCCAGAGTAATCTGATCACCTTCTATGACCAAGTGACTAAACTCTTGGACGAGGGAAAGGCTGTGGATGTATCTTCCTGGACTTCAGTAAAGCCTTTGATACAGTTTCTCACAGCATTCTGCTTCGGAAACTGTCGGCCTCTGGCCTGGACGGGCGCACACTCTCCTGGGTGAAAAACTGGTTGAATGACCGGGCCCAGAGAGTGGTGGTAAATGGAGTTAAATCCAGCTGGAGGCCAGTGACAAGTGGGGTTCTCCAGGGCTCAGTCCTGGGTCCAGTCCTGTTTAATGTCTTTATCAACTACCTGGATGAAGGCATCGAGTGCTCCCTTAGCAAGTTTGCAGATGACACCAAGCTGGGTGGAAGTGTGGATCTGCTGGAGGGTCAGGAGGCTCTGCAAAGGGATCTGAACAGGCTGGACTGCTGGGCAGAGACCAACAGCATGAGGTTTAACACGGCCAAATGCCGGGTCCTGCACTTGGGGCACAACAACCCTAAGCAGAGCTACAGACTAGGAGAAACCTGGCTGGAAAGCTGCCAGGAGGAGAAGGACCTGGGGGTGCTGGTTGACAGCCGACTGAACATGAGCCAGCAGTGTGCCCAGGTGGCCAAGAAGGCCAATGGCATCTTGGCTTGTATCAGAAACGGCGTGACCAGCAGGTCCAGGGAGGTTATTCTCCCCCTGTACTCGGCACTGGTGAGACTGCACCTCGAGTACTGTGCTCAGTTCTGGGCCCCTCACCACAAGAGGGATGTTGTGGCTCTGGAGCGAGTCCAGAGAAGAGCAACAAAGCTGGTGAAGGGGCTGGAGAACAAATCTTACGAGGAGTGGCTGAGAGAGCTGGGATTGTTTAGCCTGGAGAAGAGGAGGCTGAGGGGAGACCTTATTACTCTCTACAACTACCTGAAGGGAGGTTGTGGAGAGGAGGGTGCTGGCCTCTTCTCCCAGGTGACAGGGGACAGGACAAGAGGGAATGGCCTCAAGCTCCGCCAGGGGAGATTTAGGCTTGAGATTAGGAAAAAGTTCTTCACGGAGAGGGTGGTTAGGCATTGGAACGGTCTGCCAAGGAAGGTGGTTGATTCACCTTCCCTGGAGGTGTTTAAGGTTAGGGTAGACGAGGTGCTTAGGAGCATGATTTAGGGATTGGTGGGAATGGTTGGACTCAATGATCCAGTGGGTCTCTTCCAACCTGGTTATTCTGTGATTCTGTGATTCTGTGATTCTGTTATATTAGGCCAAACCAGAAGTCCGTCTATCCATGTATCCCGGGTCTGATGTCAAACAGTAACAGTAACTTGCGAACAAAGTATTGGAACAGAGAAAATGTGAAACAGGGACTTTTTCAGCCTGAAGTGAATTGGTGTCTTGTTGTTTAGTAACCATGGATGGAGTTGTCATTTGTGAGCTTGTCTAATTGCTCTGTTAACAAATTTATACTCTTGGCTTCTGCAACACCCTGTGGCAATAAGCTCTGTTGTTTAATTATGTACCGTGTGGTGAAGTCTGCCTGTTGTTTCTTTTAAAACCTTGGTTTGACAGTTTCATTTGAAAGCCATTACTTGCGGGGTATAAAAAGTAATTTTGCTCTTTTCAGCATCACCTATGATTTTGAAAATCATTCGGATCTCATTCTTTTTCTTCATTGAAGATAACTGTTCCATTTAGTTTCTCATTGAACAGAAAGTATTCCCTAACACCAGTCATCTGTGTTGCCCTTTTTAGTACTTTTGTTGGTTCTTTTCTGGTTCTAGAGAAGAGAAGATTGGAACAGTAAAATTCAGGTGCATCACTGCATTATTTGCTGTCTTAAAGACATGCTTTCCCCTGCTTTTGATTTTGGTTTGAGTTTTTTTCTGTTTATCCTTGCTTCTTTCCTCTCTTTGCTAACAATTTCTCGCTCTCTGTCTGACTGCCCCTAAACAGTGAGCTATTTTCACAGAGCAACCTATACCAATCTGAACATCTAATTCCTTGCATGGTAGCATCTGGTGTGAGACTTGTCACTCTTTATGTACAGGCAGGATTGTTTTTCTACACATGCATCAGGTTTTCAGCTGACAGAAAGATAATTTCACCTATTGCTTTACTGCCCATCACCTGGTGTCAAGCCATCCTCCTGCAAGTCTTCATAGACAATTTTATATTTTATTGGTCCTCAGTAAAGGTTTCACATTTCTTTGCTCTCCTTCCCAGATCATTCATCAATACATCAGAGAGCAAAAGTTCCAGCACAGATCTTGGTGGTAACCCCTTGCAGCATTTTCTGCTTTGTGATAACTGGGAATTTGTACTCAGATTTATTTTCTGTCTTTTAATCACGTATCATTCCATGATAATAACTTCATCCTTCCAATTTGCTGTTTAATTTCTTAATGCATTTTTGAGGTGGGAATTTTCAAATGTTTTTTATCAGTGAGTTCATTGCATATTCGTTCAATTTCATTGATTTTAACGTTTGGCTGCATCACGATAAGGTTACAATAAGGAAACTTGTAAGACATAAGAAACCTAAAATTTGTCAGTGTTCACACAGATGTTCTGTAGCTCCAGAAGTGTTGAATTATATGGAATGTGGTACCTCCAAGATGTGTTAGCCTTGTTTCGTGCTGCGTGTTTGAAAGTGAGTATCTTTAGGAATGTGTGTGCCACTGAGATTATTTCTTATGCCAACATCTATTTTTAAAATCTTGGCTGATTTCAACCAAATTTGACAGAGGTATAAAGGTTTGTAATAAGCCTGGTCTTCTAAAACTAGGAATAAAGGAGAGCTGGTGAAGGGTCAAGATCTCATAGTGCTGCCATGGAAGTATTTATCTAACATGAGCACATGTTACAGAACCTTGTTACACATCAGAGGCTGAGAGAAACAGAGGAAGATGGCTAGAAGGAGCAGATGGTATGGGAAAAATCCGTAGCTGTTCTGCAGCTGTAGTGAAAACCTACAGTCAGATCTTATGACAAATTAGACACCAGAGAATCCAACCATCAGTCATGAAAGGCTTTGAGACAAGGCTTTGCTTAATCATAGACCATCTTATTATAATAAGATAATTGTTCAAAGTCCTTGGTGTAAACAACTCAGCTCCAACATCTTACCAGCAGAGGCAGCTGGCAGTCGATATATACTCCTGATTTAGCAATTTAGAAGACATTTATCAGTTAAAAAAAAAAGAAGATGGAAGTGGGAGAACTGCTGGGAAAAATGTATCAGTTTTTTTAAATGTTGCTTTGTGAAAGAACCTGATCTGTGGAAATAAAACTCCCTGCAAAGCTAAGTAGGTATTATAGGACTGTTGAAAATAAGAAGAGGAGAATCAAGAGAAACTGAATAGGTCAGCACATGGTCAGATAAACAGCTGTTCTGTTTGAGGAAAGCTGAGCCACTTAGCCTGAACTAGTCCAACAAATTACTGATGTAATTGTGATGATGCTAGTAAGCAAACTCAGAGTAAATAAACCCTTAGAGTACCTTCACTCTGCTGGATTCCCTTATCTGGTGTCACTATTGACTTCATTCTTGCTGGTTTTATATAAAACAACAGTGCACCACTGGTTTTCTCTTTCATTCTAAAAATCACTACAAACTCATAAACTGATGTTATATTGCTAATTCCAGAGTGATGTACTTAAATAATTAGCTTGCTTTAATAAACATCTAGGCAAAACTAATGCTTCTTAATGAAATTTTATTTCAGATAAAAATGCAGATTCTGTGACACTGAGATTCTTACTCATGATGAATATCTCAATTTCAATAAAATATTTTGCTTTATAATAATGTCCAAATATTCTATTATAACAGCTTCGCATGTGAAAGAAAACCATATTTTCACTGGAGCTTTTTAACAGGTTTTAACTTCAAAACTGCTGATTTCATTTCCATCCTAGCAAAAAACCCCCATATATATATATATATATTTGCTAAAAATATTGTCAGCTGGAGATGGTAAGTTTTACACTTGCCAAGGTATTAAAAAAAAAAAAGGTAATTTGCATACATCTAGAATTCAGATCTTCGGAAAATCGTGTCATGTTTCCGTTTTCTTTTGAATTTAGAAATTTTACTTCAGATCTCTCTAACTAAAATAAGAAGATGTAGAGTCACTGAAATGCTCAGAATTCCACACACACCTGCACAATACAGACAGATCTTCCTAAGAGAAGAATTTTTAATTCGTAACTAGACATGAATGCAGTACACAGCACACATATTTTCTCTATCAGTGAGCAGCCTGTTAACATAGTGGTATAAAGAAATGAATATGCTTCTGAGTGCATAAATACTACTGCAGTATTCTTGCATGTATATATGTTGTATTCTGTCTTCATAATGTCCCAAAACATTTTCTGTGAAATGTGGCTCTGACAAAGCTGGAACCCTGTCAAGGAAGCATAAAATATCTCAGCTCACAAAAGAAATATTATTTCAAGGAACTGATCTTTATTAGTCAGGCAGATTTTCCATCACAACTGGCCAGCTTTGCCCACATGTGACAGTCATGCTGCAGATACAAGTGCTAAGCTACCTGCCATTCCTATTTTAAGCACCCTGCACTGGCACACGGTGACAAGAGCCTGTTCTGCCTCTTGCTTTTAGTGTGCCTCTTCCCCTTCTTCTCCCTAGGTCATAGTGTTCTTAAAATTTCCTCTCTTTATTTTAGGCAGAATAGGTTGATTGAGGATGTTAGTGGTAGAACAAGACCAGTAGGTCGCTCCTGTTTTCTGTCCTTTGCCTGCTGTATATACTAAATATCTTCATGCTGCTCCAGATGCTCTGTCTTCCTGCACTGCACTTCTCTATAATTTGAAAGTTTAATGAAAGGACTTTCAAACATTTCTCTGCATCTAAAAATGCCAGCAGTAAAAGCTGGATTCAAGGAATTAAACAAATCACCACATACCTAACCAAACTAGGAAAAGATAGGCTTTGGGTGGTGGTTGTTTACGGATTGCTTGCAATAAAGAGCTCTAAAGAGCCGTCCTGCCAATATGCTGGGTGCTAATAAAGCATCATCAAACATTGTGCTGACTCTGAAGAGAAAAGACTAAACACTCTCCTGTAATATCTTAAATATACATTTACCAGCTGCATGCACAAACTGACTAAACTCTTCCAATTTACAGCATACTTTTGTATCTCACACTTTTACAGACTGGTAAGATTCAGCCTTGACTCCCTGTCAGCCACAATATGAAGAATTCTGTAATTATCAAACTAGTGATGGCATTTAAAATCAAATACATTATCATGCACAGAAACAATCTCATGTCACCTACAGTGAGTTCCACGAGGACTGTCAGTTTGTTTGACTATAACTCTGGCATTATTACATTTAAACCTCTTCCATCAACAGACTCCCACAGCCAAAAAAGTATTCTTTTATTCATAAAATGGCATGTGGCTGACAACGTACCTAAAGGTCATATAATGTCAGAGTCATTATTTTCAAATCATCTACAGTCATGAGCCCTACTTTGCAAGGGTAGCTATCAAAACAGTAATAAATGCAGAACACATGTGGTGCTGCATGAATATTTGTGCCCTATCACTTAAGAAGCATGAAATAGAAACAGGAAGATTCTTTCCCACTCCTCTTTCTCTCATAAGCGTGCAACCATTCTATTCAGCTGTCTGTTATCATAAATGCAATTGATAGCCTGAACCCTTCTCTACCAGTATCTTTTTCTCCTTGACCCACTTGGTAATCCAAGACAATTCTCTTATAAACCAGATTACCCATTGCAGAGTTGTCAGCTCTGTCAGACCCCGACATTTTACCCTGTCATGGATGAAAAAGATTAAAAGCAACTTCAAAAAGCATGTTAGGATGCTAAGTGCAGTAACTCTAGCCTGTCTGTTTCAGCTCAGATTTGGAAACTAAGCAAAGATTAATGTCTTAGATGATATCTGAATTAAAGTTCTGTCAACCAGCTGTGGAGACAGGGGTTGCTGTTTTCCATTTGTTTGATTTGGTTTAGTTTCCATAATGCAGATAGTTTTTTGTCACTGTTAGCAGCATCAGGAAGGCTATGCTGCATCTGCCGCCCTGAGCACTGTTAAAACTAATATTTCCAGCCACGCTCAAGGTGAGAGCCACAGGTCATTGGTTCAACAAGTTAACATGACTGACATAGATCACAATAACCCTAAGACTGATTACATTTATTTGCTGACCTAGGTCTTCTGTAGATTAAAACATACTCCTACCTTCACCTTCTTTACTCTTCCATTTCCTCTGCCTTAAAAAAATAAATTGGTTAACAGATGAAGGCAAGTGGAAAGCTTCACATTTCACCTCTCTGTTTTCTTTTTCTCAGTGACAAAAGCAGTGAAGGAGAAAAGGGTCTGATATGAAAGAAATAACTGTCCTGTGCTTTCCTCAGCCAACTGTACCATATATTACCCCTCCCTGGTGATGATACCTGGAACTAGTCTTAATATACCCTGTATGATATCAACCCAGGGATTAAAAAAGAAGGCACATTCTAAATTTATGTATCCAGAGATGACCAGGTTTATCAGGACTGAGCTGCATACAATGCTCTGTATGAGCTTCAGTCAACAAAAAGCAATTTATCCTTATATTACTGTGAATTATTTACTACAACATTTTGAACCAACATCCAGACTTACACTCCCCATCTGTTCAGAGTTTTATGGCAGTGAAAAGAAGTAAAAGAATAGCAGGAAAGGAAAAATAAATTCCATTGAAATGTACTTTCTGATAAAATAGTTGTCTTTGAAACTGTGCCTTATGCAAGAGTAATTGTATCATTTTTTATAGTGCTGTGTGGATGTACTTAGGACCATCTCTGACTATGGGAGAGACGTGGGAAGCAAAGCTCCAACTAGAGCACCCATGGAGCTGTGGGACTTTGTTTATAAGTTGTAAGAGAAGATACACCCAAATGGCCAACTCTTAAGGTGGGGTTTTGAATCCTTCCTATTAATTGTTTAGAGCTAAAATATTTGGCACATATACATACATGCAAACACATACAGGCAAACACACACAGATCAGAGGGGAAAGTCATTCTCATTACCAACTGAGAGAGGACATCACATCTTTGTCACAAGCAACAGAGCAGACACTGTACATCTTGTCTTCTGCCCCACATACAGAAACAGTCAGGGCTGATAACAGGTCCTTGTCTGTCTCCCACACATAAGCATTAGGGGGGAGAGATAGCTAACTCCTGAAAAAAACGTCACCTTTTACTCGCTGTCTCAGCAACAGAGGTAGCTCATAGAAAACTAAGTCTAAACCTTTCTGTACAGGTAAAGGTTCTGTTCCACAATTTACATCTGGTTCCAGTTCTGAATTTTAGGTGTAAATCTCCTTCTTTGGGTCTACAGCTCAGGAGTTTCCAAACCTGCAACTGGCTTAGCTTTCATTTTAAGCAATGTCAAATAAAGTTCAGAAGCTAAGGACAGTTATGCAGGTGTGATATTTTGACCAGCTGATCATTTCTCTCCCAAAACTTACATTTGACCCCAATCCAAAATCCATTTTTCTGCCTGATGAAAGTTTGGGTTGGTTTTTAGGACCTCTTCCACAGCCTCTGGCTCTTGCCATCAATGTCATTGTTGAATCTAACAGAAGTGTAAGTTGAGTTTCACCTTAATTTCTATATCAGCATTTAGACCCACAGCTGTCATTCACACGTCTCACTGTGGAGCAAAGGAAGTTAAGGAATGTGGATATTATGAACGTTATCACATATAATTCTGCCTGAGTAAATTATTAAATGTAGAGTATCCACACATTTTTGACAGTGTCAGCATAAAATTTGGTTGAGCGAGTATCACAGACAGCCCTGTGAGAAAGGGGTACAGCCAGGGACACAAAGCTGAAGAAGCAGACAGTCAGGAATGAAAAAACAGTGATAATCTGAAATGCTGGATTCTGCACACATGTAGGCAGAAATGGGCCCATGACAAGCTGGTAGTACCATACTTGCCAAGATCAGTTCTGATGGAAGCAGCTGACAAGCTTTAGGGACACACTTTCTACAGCTCTTTTGCTTGATCACACTTGCTAAGGTCAAAGTAGGCAGTGGCTGAAGGCATCAGTGACTCCACCAATTTCTTCTATCGATGGTCAGACTGCTTCCAAAGAAGGTATTAACATTCAAGGTGGCTGCAAAATGTGATGAGGCAACCCCTACGTCAGCAACACACCTTCTTATTCTCCCTGCAACAGTAGTAGCAAACATTTGATCCTCCATGATTCTCCTTGGAAGTCTGCTCCTTTTCCACAGGGGGAAGAAAAGGCTAGTGGGATCGATGTAGACAGTGCAACCAAGCATTGGGGCATCATAAGTGTTAGCTGGGGAGGGAAACTGTTTCTCTCTGTGCATAAAGGGAAACAATCAGCCTTCTGCCAGAGTATTTGTTACTGCAGCATATGAAGAGATTGAGGTTCTGCTGTGTCGCTTTCTGTGCTGCTGAGCTGCACCTCTGCAGTTCACTCCCACAACACCTGTGTGGTGGGGCTGGAGCAGTGGGACAAGGAGCAGTCCCATACCCTGGCGGGATGGGACATGGAGCAGCTGTGCCCCAGAGAACCTGCTTTAGTGACTGGGCTGCCCCTGGACACCAGTCCCAGAACTTTTTGACCAGTATTATCCACATGAATACCCTGAAACTGGAATCGTCTTGGTTATCCCTGCTCTCCAGTGCCAGAGCCACTTATGAATGCTTAAGCATCCACTGGATTTATCCTTAAGCATGGAGTAGTAAATATAACTATACTAGAAAGTCTGGATTCCACAGATGCAGGCATGCCCAGTCTGCCTCCTTTGCTTTGACTGTCAAACACCAAAGGAAGGAGCAAGCCTCTGTGTTAACTCACAAAGGCAATGAAAACCTTCAACCATTCATTAGCAACGTTCCAGTGAACAGACATGTGAGTCTGCCTCTGGTACCTTAGGTAAGCCAACTTGAAAATGCAGTAAAAATGAAAGAGAACTGTCAAGCTGAAAATTACTGTGCAGTTCAAAAAATTATACCTTGTTGGTGCTGTCTTGGTTAAAAGAACAGCCCTGGGGAGAAGCTCTGAACCAGCTTATGCTCTCATTCTCTGAATTTCCATGTCTGTTTTGGTATATGCTGTGCAAGCACTCTTTAGCCTGATTAAATTGAGGTAGAATAGTGCATATTTTCTATTAACCAGAGACTGCAGATCCATTTACTTTGGTAGGTCTGTCCTACCTGAATGAAAGCAACCTCTTTCCTTACAGAGGCAGACGTAAGGTGCAAAAGGCACTTGCAGTCGCCTACCTGCTTGTTCTAGCATCTCCTCCGGCATCCATCATTTGTCCAGGAAACTCATTTATTTTCCTGAGATAAAAAAAAAAAGATTTGTTGATACCATCACCCCATTCAATGTGAGGTACAGGAAGTCTCAAGGAAGAAACATGATAATACCAGGTCTTAGGTAGGTCAGGCAAACACATAAATCTGGACTGACATTGGAAGCTGATCACTTTCCTTCCCCTCCCTTTCCTCCAAATTGTTCCTATTCACAAAAATCCAAAAGGAAAATTCATAGAACTGTCTCCGCAGGCAATAAACTGAAGTTAATGATCTGATGTAAAGCCGCTGGAGAAAAAATATTTTCATATGGTCAGAAGAAGGAAGCAGAGTAGGCAGAAATATAGCCTTGTAAGTGCCATATGGCTTTATATGTTATCATAGACCTTGAATCCTTCTTCCAGCTTTTAAAGGGGATACTGCTTAAATTTAGAAGTTGTGGAAATAAACGACATTTAATGAATCAACACAGAGGTGCTCTGAAGCAGAACTACCACAATAAGCAAAACAAACAGCCGTACTATCCCATTGAAATTAAAAGTACACAACAAAATTGACTTGGGGTTAGCAGGTCTGCACTAAAGGAGGTGTGCGGTTACCTCCTCAGCTGCTTCACATGCAATGAAAGGAGCGCACATGCCTATTTTTTTAGGGAACACTGAGAATCAGTTGCCTCCTGAAAGAAATGCTGCTGCACTGCTTCAGATATGTTACTTGTACATCAAAAAGAATTAACATCCTGCTTCCACTTACACAAAGAGAGAAGTCTCGTTTGATGCCAAATGGCCATGTGCACTGATACAGAAATGATGTCTTGGCAACCAGCAGGAGTGAAAGGGAGCCAAATTACATCATTCACTCTCCTTTCAAAGGGGATGGAAGACTCTATTTACTACTTTGGCAATAGCCAGCACCACAGCTGCCGCTGGTCACGTGTAAGAGGAGCAAAGGAAAAGCAACAAAAAAATTATTGAATCCTGAAAGCCTAAGGATCCTCTCTGTAAAATGTGCCTGTTGCAACTCTGTGCTATTCTAGGACTCAGGAAAGCCTCTGTTCTGGTCCCATTGGTGTCACACTGTCTGCTGAGTGACCGTGGCCTCTTACTTCACCTCTTTTCTTTCTTCCTGCTCTTGGTCCTGTTTATTTGGCTCACAAGCTTTTGAAAGCAGAGCATGACATACTGTGTAAACTCTGTGCTTAGCTCAGCACTCTTCCAGCCTCATCTGGGACCTATAGGCACTCCTGTAGGAGAATAAAAACACAGCAGCTGTACACCTAATAAGAAAGAGAATACACTGAAAGGACCAAAATGGGGTAGATTTTCCAACAGACAGGATAGATATGTAACATGGATGTTGCAAGATGGGAAATGCTGTCATTCCAGAGCACCTTTAGCTCTGCAAATGCCTGATGGAGTGCAAATACAAGGATAAGAAGTCATCAGTAGAAACAGTTAAGTAGTTTATATAGTTTTTAAGGTGAAACTATCAAGGAGAGGAACTGAATTAACATAAACGAGCAAGGACAAATGCCTTTATGAATGACTGGCAAAAAAAAAATAAAAAGGAGAACAAGCATTTAACTCTGTAACTTAACAAATTTTAAGATTTGTCCAGTTTCTGCTGCAGGAAGGCTCAAGCTTATTTATCCGACATTTTCTTGTATGCTTCAAGCAACTGATAATTATCAAACACAGAAGAGAGTGACCCCGTCTTAACTGAAAACACATGCTCAAGTTATCCAACTTGATTCTTTATCCTCAAGGAAACCTTTGCAGAGTAGTAATGTGACATATCACTAACTGTGATTTAAAAAAAGACTAAAATTACCCCCAAAAACTAAAGCCTTTCAGGATGGAATGCAGTGCTAATTCATGAAAGTTTTTACATATACTTCGACAAAACCCGGTAAAAGCCTGAAGGATTTGGTGACTCAGAGTATTTTTTTACTTTTAAAATGAACCATAATCATCTCACAGAGAGAAGATGAGGACACCCTTATCTGTCCTTTCTCTACAGAACAGATCCACAACTTCATTAAGAGAATCAGTGTATTTTGTAACTAAATGAGGTTCTGTCTCGCTGGCAGGCATATTCTACTCACCAAACAAAGAAACTACACACAAAAATGTTCCAAAGGGAAATGTCCTTTAAAAAAGTCAATGTAACACGATCAGACTGCAAAGTCTGCCAGAGATTGTGACTCTGAGGAAGAAAAAAAAGACTGTCAGGAATTAGGAAGCAAGCTAGATGCATGTGACAAAAATCTGTTCTCTTGACCTTTTATTTCTCAGTTAATGCCTGTGAGTTTCAGCTTGTTACAAAGCAATTGTCATGCTGTTTTGTTTTCCTATATTCAAAAGTCACACTGCTGCCCTCCAACTCCTGCATCAGGGAGCTGTATTTAGAGATATGGCAACACCCTCAGACTTGTTTGCAGTGGACTTTTAGAATACCTCACCAACACCTGGAGCCGTGAAGAATAAAGCCTTGAAGGCTTCCTCTCAAAGGCAATAGTCTTACTGCTCATCTCCTGATATGCTTGCCCTTAGCTGCAAGCCTGACGGGGCCCATTAGGCTTGAGATGAGGAACTGCCTGAAAGACAAATGTGAAAAATCACAGCACTAAACCACTGGGAAATTCAAACGCCTCCACACATAGGAGCCAACAAGGCTGCTGATCTGTAAGGAAATATTCAGGCACTGATCCATGCGCTGTGCTCCTACTAGAAGTCTGACTGGGAGAGAAAAGGAATATTCAGATCTGGCAAGTAATGGTAACAGAAGGTGGGAAGAGGGAAAAGTAAAAAAATACCAGCAAGTTGAGGATGCAGATGGTGGTCTGAGGCCCAGAAAAGTGCTGTCCATCATGTTCTACTTCTGTCCTTTAAGATACCCAAAAACAAGATGAAAAAGAAAGCAGGAGCTAAAGCCCCAAAAGGGACTTTTATTAAGGACTTCTTTTTTTTTTTTCCCCGGCAGACTATTAATTATTGTATTTCAGTTACCAAATAGAAGAGAAGAAATTAGCTAGATTCTGAACAATTCCAATAATGTATCAATTTAAAGATAGGCAAAATTTACCCAAGATATCAAATATGAGTTAGGTGTCAAGCGTGAGCTTGGTGTTCTCATTCTTCACAGTCAGTTGAAAGACAGGCAGTTGCACAAGGAATTTCTTCCCAACTTCATTAGACACATGTTCACTCAAAAGGAGCCTGTCTGGGTGAAATGTTATACTTCAGTACATCAGTATTTAAAGGACATGAATCTCTCATGAAGTTACTGCTAGCCTACAGAGTCACTGCTTGATCTGATCCCATGAATTTTTTACAGCTTGCAAAAAAAAAAACCTCTCAGCTTTGCTCCAAACTCTTCCCAAACATCTGAATTCTGAAAAAAAAAAAAAAGTGTTTACAGCATTTATGGAGAGATTAGCTGACCTAATCTCTGACATTCATGACAGAAGAAAAAGCAGACCAGAATAAGAAACATTTCTCAGCAAATCCCTTATTGAAGTCTGTCTTTTGCATCGAAAAAACCAAAAAGCTTTATCATGCTGATTACCTCATTCGTTAGTTATTTTATATGAAAGATCAACTGCCTTCAGACAATATAGACCCAAATCAGTTAGGGATTTAAATCTAATTCTGACACAACCAGTGGCTTCCTGTTTATTTTGGCTGGTTCTAGAGTGGTTCCATTAATGCAAGATCAATATTAAACTCTTCTCAGAAGTCAGCTGTTAGCTTGTGCGGTCTGTAGCACTCTGGTATTGTGTGATGCTAGTGTAAATCTCCACTACTAAATGGATTGAATCATCCTCAACAGGTGTTCTGGGAAATATGGAAAATATGAGTGGTCTAATCTACAAGTGATGAATAAACATACCATCCAAGCAAAAAAAGTGTACTTGCCTTATCAAGTTCAAAGTACTCTTTTCCACTTATAGACAGGTCCAGGACTTCCATTTCAAGAACCAGATTATAAATTTTGTGTAAATTCCAGCTAACATAAAGCTACATCATTACTACTTTTTCACTCTCCCTATATGATTTATGGATGTATTTTTAAGCCACATAGTCATCATGTAAAGTGAAAGCCTGCCTTGACCAGTGAAATTTTACCATGAATCTATGCCAGCAGGATATGCTTTTCATTTCAGAAGATATTTGAATATTGTCTACATGCTGAAGATGCAGCAATACAGAAGGCAACTTCTGTTTACCAGCTCCTGTAATCATGTCAAGTGATGAGCAAAAGGAGTTAGAAGAGTCATTTTATTCTCTATATTTCTACAATCATTTATTTAATTTTATTTAAATTTAATTTTTTTTCCAAAGCCATCGACTTTTGCTGCATGGCATTCACAGAAGACCGTGAAGACAGTTCAAACCTTAAAGCATCTTTAAACAACCAGGACAAGATCTATTCATTTTGTTGACACTAAAAGATTACTGAGGTAAAGCAATGAAATTGTTAAAGGAATCTGTAGACCGAATATCAAAAATTGATTAATTTAGGGGCATTCACTGGCCTCATTTTTCCTGCACCTAGTGAAACAAGAGAACCACGGCTGCTCAGTCTCTCATTCACCAAAACCCCATATGTTCACCAAGGAGTCAGAAGGGTCAACCCTGCAAACTTTTCCAAATCTCTACGTCAGATGTCTTCACAGAGAAGGATGGTCTATATCTATACATTAGTGTTTTTCAAATAACAACCATCACCCCCTCTGCAGATGCTCTACTCAAATTAAAACCACACTGGAACCCATGGAGTCTAGAAAATCCATTAATGGATTTGAGTGAAATTGCTGTTTTATGGAATGTGATTTCACATATGGGTAGCTACAGTATCTATGGAGTTTATGGTTGAAACAATTTAAAGCACTTCTCACCCTAACACAAAAGACAAGCTCTTTTTATGAGCTTCTTAGCTTCCTTTAACCCATACTAAGCACAAATATATAATCACAGAATCATAGAATAGTTAGGGTTGGAGGGGACCTTAAAGATCATCCGATTCCAACCTTCCTGCCATGGCCAGGGACACCTCCCACTAGATCAGGCTGTCCAAGGCCCGATCCAGCCAGGCCTTGAACACCTCCAGGGATGGGGCAGCCACAGCTTCCCTGGGCAACCTGTGCCAGTGCCTCACTACTCTCATAGTGAAGAAATTCTTCCTTATATAAAGCCTAAATCTGCCCCTCTCCAGTTTATAACCATTCCTCTTCACATTATCACCACAAGCCTTTATGAACAGTCCCTCTCCAGCTATCTTATATGCTCCTTTCAGGTGGTGGAAGGTCACTATAAGGTCTCCTAGGAGCCTTCACTTCTCCAATCTGAACAACCCCAACTCTCTCACCCTGTCCTCACAGCAAAGGTGCTCCAGCCCTTGGATCATCCTTATAGCCCTCCTCTGGACCTGTTCCAACAGCTCCATATACTTCTTATGTTGAGGATCCCAGAACTGGACACAATATTCCAGATGAAGTCCCACAAGAGAGGAATAGAGGGGCAGAATCACCTCCCTGGACCTCCTGGCCACGCTTCTTTTGATGCAGCCCAGGACACGGTTGGCCTTCTGGGCTGCAAGCACACACTGCTGGCTCATATCGAGTTTCTCATCAATCAGCACCCTCAAGTCCTTCTCTGCAGGGCAGCTCCTAATCATGTCATCACCCATCCTGTACTGAAATAAGTGATTGCCCCTACCCAGGTGTAGGACCTTGCACTTGGCCTTGTTGAACCTCATGAGGTTCTTACAGACCCAGTCCTCCAGACTGTCCAGGTCCCTCTGGATGACATCCCGTCCTTCCGGTGTGGAAACTGCACCATTCAGCTTGGTATGCAAGTGACAAGGGGACAGGGGACAGGACAAGTCCCTTTCCCAAGTGACAGGGGACAGGACGAGAGGGAATGGCCTCAAGCTCCACCAGGGGAGGTTTAAGCTGGACATCAGGAGAACATTTTTCACAGGAAGGGTCATTGGGCACTGGAACAGGCTGCCCAGGGAGGTGGTTGATTCACCTTCCCTGGAGGTGTTTAAGGGATGGGTGGACGGGGCGCTGAGGGACATGGTTTAGTATTTGATAGGAGTGGTTGGACTTGATGATCCTGTCGGTCTTTTCCAACCTGGTTATTCTGTGATTCTATGGTGTCATCTGCAGACTTGCTGAGGGTGCACTCAATTTCACTGTTGATATCATTGATGAAGATATTAAACAGTATCCATCCCAGTACGGACCCCTGAGGGACACCACTTGTCACGGAACAATGTGAACAAATATCTTGTAAGTCAGATCATCAAGCAGAGCTGAAGAAGTATTTACTTTTGTAAAAGCACAGCCCTCTTCAAGGTTATATGTGGTGCCCTGCCATTTCAGAAACAGAATCTGAGTCATCAGCAAGCTTGCAGTTGACTTGCCAGATATCTTCTAATATAGTGTGCTAATTTTAAAATATTAGAGAGAGAGTCTTTTATTTTGTGGAGATGTTGCCCATCTCCAATTGTTGTGGAGCATGACTGGCAAGTAAGGAAAAAAATAACATAAGCATGCTACACTGCAAAACCCACAAAGATTCTATGAATAATTTGCAAACCTCAAGTTAAAGTAATATTTTAGTGTGATATCAAAAACAATGTGGTTCATCTTGCTTTAGTTATTCAAAGGTCTTATATTTCTCCCCTCAAATCAGTGTCTGGTATACAGTACCTGTGTTTCAATCATTAATTCAAACCAGGTCTTCTGCAAAGAAGTATTTCTATCTGATTCACATTATGACTTGCACACTGCATTCAGAAAATCCTATCACAAGCCATAGGCATGTTTAATATTTTTGAAATAACACTGCTAATATCCATATCAATTATGTTTTGAGGTTTATGTTTAGTATAGATATTAATGCAGTCTGGCTTTTACATTTTTACTTCTGCAAGTATAATTTATTGAGACGTAAATACCAATATTAAAGCTATCAAGTATACACATCAATTCTTGACATCACTGTGTAATTTAAGAGTTACATGCATCTAAATTCAGCTAGAGACCTCTCTGAATACTCACATCTTAACTGCAGACTGCAGCTCAAAGGGAATTCTGAGGTTTGGAAGCAGTAGGTTGTCAAGTAATACAGTACTAACATCTTGAAATAAGCTTTCCAGAAGGACTGGGGAATCAGCAGCACATGATTGGGACATAAAAAATACATGGTGCTCGCAGCCCAGAATGCCAACCATATCCTGGGCTGCATCAAAAGAAGCGTGGCCAGGAGGTCCAGGGAGGTGATTCTGCCCCTCTATTCCTCTCTTGTGAAACCTCATCTGGAATATTGTGTCCAATTCTGGAATCCTCAATGAAAGAAGGATATGGAGCTGTTGGAACAGGTCCAGAGGAGGGCTACAAGGATGATCCAAGGGCTGGAGCACCTTTGCTGTGAGGACAGGGTGAGAGAGTTGGGGTTATTCAGCCTGGAGAAGAAAAGGCTCTGAGGAGATCTTGTAGTGACCTTCAAGTACCTGAAAGGAGCCTACAAGAAAGTTCGAGAGGGACTATTCATAAAGGCTTGTGGTGATAGGACACGGAGGAATGGACACAAGCTGGAGAAGAGCAGATTTAGACTAGATATTAGGAAGAATTTCTTCACCATGAGTGTGGTGAGACACTGGAACAGGTCACCAAGGGAAGTTGTGGCTGGCCCATCCCTGGAGGTGTTCAAGGCCAGGTTGGATCGGGCCTTGGGTAACCTGATCTAGTGGAATGTTCCTGCCCATGGCAGGAAGGTTGGAATTGGATAATCTTTAAGGTCCCCTCCAACCCTAACTATTCTATGATTCTATGATTCTATGATTCTATGATTCTATGATGCTATGATTCTATGATTATGTGTCTTTATCTTGTCTCTTCTCTTCCTATGCCAAACTCATAGAAGGGCCTATAATAGAAGGCATCTAAGGATAGCAGGTTTTGTCATAACTCTGATGTCCCTATATAATTTTGCACTTTGTATTCTGAATCTAGTGCAGTTTCTAACGCTCTGTCCTCAAATTCTGTCTGTAAAATATCCTGAATGCCCTGTCTGCACCTAGGATGTGTCAGCAGCAAGTCAGATTAGTTCACTCTCACTTTTTATATGAAAGAAACCACATCGCTTCCAAGATAGTCTTTGAAGAAATCCATTTCTTCCAGCCCAAGATGTCTCACTGTTTCTTTGTTCTCATAGGGAAAACAGTGATTTTCTCCACCATTAAGGAGTCATGCCTATGTGCATGCTTATGTGAGAGAGAGGGGGAAATGAGGCAGAATCTGGAATGTTTGTTTTCACACTGATAATCATTTGGAACTAAAGGACAAGGATTCACAGTAAGAAACACAACAGAAACGTCTGATGGTAACTGTGCTTCTGCAGTCAGAGCAAGGCAGAAAAATAATGTGACTTCAATATAGGCGAACTGCAGCAGTGCATGGCAATGTTATCGGTACCGGTGGACATAAGTAGTCTATACACAAAGCAAGAGAGGGAATGACAGATGAGAAGTTAAAAAATAAACGATCATTTTGGAAAAGTGTTTTTTCCAGAGAGCTGCATTGCAAGGGAAATAAGATCTTTAAAGGAAGAAAAATATGGTGAAAAACTTGTGATCTCAGAAAGGCAAGGATCTTTTATGTACGCTAAGCTTATCAGCAACACGACTCACTACCTACAGAAGTCCAGATAGATCACATCTATTGCTTTACCCATGCCCACTGCTGTGGTTACTCCATCATAGAAAGCCACTAGGTTTGTCAGGAAGGACTTGCCCTTGGTGAAGCCATGCTGGCTGCTTTGAATCACCCCCCTGCCCTCCATGTGCTTTAGAATAGCTTCTAGGAGGATCTGTTCCATGATCTTCCCAGGCACAGAGGTGAGGCTGACAGGTTGGTAGTTCCCAGGGTTGTCTTTCCTACCTTTTTTAGAAATGGGGACAATTTGCCCTTCTTCCAGTCACCAGAGACTTCTCCTAACTGCCATGACTTTTCAAATATCATAGAGAGTGGCTTGGCTACCACATCTGCCAATTCCCTCCAGACTCTGGGATGCATCTCATCAGGTCCTATAGACTTATATATGCTCAGGTTCCTCAGGTGGCTACAAACCTGACCCTCCTCTACAGCAGGAGGGGCTATATCCCTGTGGTCCCCATCTTGTTGTCTATTGACGCAGGAGTGGTGAGGAGAGCAGTCATCAATGAAGACTGAGGCAAAATGGTCGTTGAATACCTCAGCCTTCTCCTTGTCTGTTGATATGAGGTCACCATTTTCATTCACTAGTTGGGGTTCGATTTCTTTAACCTTCCTTTTCTGGTTGATGTACTTATAGAAGCTGCTCTTGTTATTCTTTGCTTCCCTTACCAAGTTCAGCTCCAGCCATGCCTTGGCCTTCCAGACCTCATCCCTACAAAACCAGGCAGCGTCCCTATACTCTCCCCGGTTCCCTGTCTCTGTTTGCACTGCCCATGCAGTTCCCTCTTGCCCTTCACTTTGGCCAGCAGGTCGCAACTCAGCCATGCCAGTCTCTTCTCTTCCCTCCCTGATTTCCTGCATCTGGGGACTGAGCACTCTTGTATTCTATGGAATGAATCCTTAAATATTTGCAGCTCTGTCTCCAAGAGCGTCCTACTGACTAGCTTCTTGAAGAGCTAAAAGTTTGCTTCCCTAAAATTCTGACTATACTCCTCGCCTGCCCCATATCCCTCAGGACCTTAAACTCCAACAGTGTGTGATCACTGCAGCCCAGGCTGCTTCCCATCTTGACATCGCTGATGAGCTCACTTGTATTGGTGATCATCAGGTCCAATATTGCATCCCCTCAGGTGGGTATGTCTATTACCTGGGTTAAGAAACTATCTTTAATGCACTCCAGGAGAATAACCCAATGAGTTGAACTGTTAAGGTGGGGTTCAGGCTGTTGCCATCTAAAAGTAAGGAAACTGGACATGTAAGTCTTTAAAAGAGAGAGTGAAAGAGAAATACCATATGGATTAATCAATATCTAACTTGAGTGAGTAGAATATTCCCCTGGAAATGCCTATTGGTTACCCTTGACTATGGTGTTAGATGAGACACACACTTTTAATGCAATTAAAATTATGCAAAATAAAACTGGGTACATGTAAAAGACAGATAATATTCTATGCATCAGACATTCCTAAAATAAAGTCTGTACAAAGTTACTAAACTCCTGAGGGCCAAGTTAGTTTTGGTACCTGATAGTAAAAATTTCACTAAAGGCTTAAAGAGTTATCATGAGTGTTATCGACTAGTAAGCATTGTTTCTGGACCATAAAAATCATTAAAAATATAATAATAAAAGAAAAGACAGGCATGTAAAAATACCAGGGAAAAGCCAGCATGGCATTTGTGAATGTCACACAGTTCTCAGAAGGGGCAAGGAGCAAAAAGTTTTACAGCTGATACAGTCTGCTTGGATAGCAAAAAAAAACAGCAATGAGACCCTCTGTCCAAAGGTATTATTATGAAAACGAAATATTCACAGCATAAATGGTAATAATCAGTTAGTAGCTGCTTTAAAGAAAAGATGGAGAATCATTTGATTCTTCACGGTATAATGCCATCACTTGTGATATTATGAACAGATAGGAACTGGGTCCAATGCTCCTCCACATATTCATAAACGCTGAAAGAAGCAGATAAGAAGGGCACTGATAACATTAAATGATGCAAAATTATTCCAGAAAAGGCTAATCTAAAGGTGACCATGAAGTATTTCAAAAGGTCATAAGTTTTTGCATTTAATGTTAGTAAATGCAGTGTGATGCAGAAGGCTAACATTCCTCTAAATTCATGCAGATATATACATATGTATGTACATATATGCATGTATGTACAGGTTATTACATATAGGCAGACAGTAAGTTACCCAATGTCATTTAATAAGAATAGCTGGAGTCCTTCAAGATTCTTTGAATACTTTGAATGTTTAGGAACTATCTAAGAAACAATGGATATTAAGAATTATCAGGAAAAGAGAAGACAAAAAATCAAATAACATTATGCTACCATATATGATTCCTCTACATTATGTACTTATTATTCAATTCACCCATCTCAAATGGATGTACTGTAACTATAGACAGAGAAAGAAAGGAACAGGTTTTCTACAAGGACACTGGATAGACTAAGTGACAGATAATAATATACTAGATAATAGATGACAGCCGGAATATGGCTGTGGTGCATATGATGAATAGGAAATTATTTATTCACTGTTTCTCACAATACAGCAGCAGTTAGACTGATAATTAAATTATCAGCCAATAGTTTGAAAGCAGAGGAGTAAAAAATCCTTTCACAGAAGGCCAGGGAATTAATTCTCATAGGATCCTGTGGAAGCTACAGCATAAATTTGCTCCCAAGTGTCAGTGAGAGTCACTGGATGCAGGGCTACTAGCACCTCTGGCCTAGAAATATCCAGTCCAGGTCAGAAAATTCCTCAATGAGCAAATCTCATAGTTGCCACTATGTGCTGGAGAAGAAAAAACAAAACCCCGCATATCTGTCCCTTCTCTGAAATTCTCTTCCCAGAAGCATTAAAGCCAAATTCTAGAAGCCACAAGAAAACTTCACTGGGACATGTATGTATTTGTAGTTTTAGCATACTTGAATGAGGTCTTACCATACAAATTACTGAAATGCCTCCAATGTGTTTCCATAATTCAGCACTGAGTCTTAGAGAAGGAGAGAGAAAAGAAGATGCACAGCTTCCCTGTTTCCAGCTCTTTTCCTCACAAAATGCAGGCTGTTGCCATCTCTAGTTTGTTACTGGTAGCTCTGGTTTATTTGCAGAAGTAATCTTTTCATTCTGTCCACAAATACAGGAGCCTGCCCTTTTTTCTCCATTTATTAAAACAAACAAACAAGCCCCATAATCAAATAAGGTCAGGTCAATTCTGTAAAAATCATATCCTCAGATGAAATAAATTACTGAAATGTTATGGGCTTCAGTGGAGCTATGGCAATTACAGCAGCTGAAATTGCCCCAGAGCAATGATTTAAGTTGTCAAGAAAGTGAAATGCTACAATATTGATTCAGGTGAGTCTATTTGAATTTATTTTTCTAAATTAATTTGCTCCCATATCCATTAAACATAATAGGGAAATATTTCTAGAATACACTTAAGTGGAAAAATGTAGACTGGGGTCCAAATTCACAGATGCATTTAAGTATTTTCAGGCACTCTTGGGCTCCTGTTTTATGAGTCTGACCCTCATGATGTAAGACTGCATCAATAGCTTATTTACCAAATGTCACTCATATGGATAAGCATAGTCCTAATTATTACCACTGTTAGTTTTTGATAATGATAATATTCCAGTAACACTCATGGAGAATGTTCACCAGCAGATCTATGGAAATACCTTGCCTTGAAATCTCAGAATTTTTAGAAACAATGTAAAGACTATACACGAAAACTCTCCTTTACGACTAAGCTTGCCCTAGTGACCCTTCTGCCCTTTCCGTTGTATAATGGCTAATTCCTCCAGGTACCTCAGTAAAAGTGATTCTTAAAAGGGATCATGAAGGAGGAAATGACCTTACGATTCAGTTTTTATCAGCCAATCCATAAACTCAAGATGAAAGAAAGTCTAAAGGGCTGTATTTAGATTTTCTATTATAAATACATAATTTACTCATTGCAGGCCATTCACTCCAGTAACTATAAAGTCTGGCAGCTATGTTGGCACCATGATTTGTGTTACTAAGAAACCGAGGCAAGAAACCCTTAGACGAGAGTTTGGCGCAGAGTTCAAAGATGAGATGCCTAAAACATCATAAAAGAAATTACCCTAAATGAAAACTGGAGAGGTATGTAGCTATGGTTGGACTCGACGATCCAGTGGGTCTCTTCCAACCTGGTTATTCTGTGATTCTGTGATTCTGTGATATGGTGCCAAGGAGAGGTCATGGGCCAAGATAAGGGAGGAGAACCTTGTTATTTAGGCACAGGATAAGGCCTTAGTCAAAAGATTGGTTTTCAAGATCTGCCATAGGTCTCCCATGTGATTTTGGATGTGCCCTCACTTCTCTCTCTCAGTCCCTCATTTATGAAGTTCTAGTCTTATTTAATTACTAATGCTTGTCTTGGGTTTAAGTACCCAGCTGTAATTTTGCCGGTGAAAGGATAGCCTTTATGCTTGTGTATATGTATGTATGAACAAAGCTTTATACGACAGAGTCCAATTTTCAGCTGAGCCTCTAGAAGGTTCTGTAAAACAAGCTTCAGTTTATCCATGAAGCATGATGGTAAAATTGTAGGTCTGAATGACATGAAAATTATAAGACTGTCAACAATGAAAAAGGAAAAAAAAACTCTAAAAATAGGTAATATCTTTAAGATAAATATTACAAAGACAGTGTGTTGCCTTCTCTTTATGTATATGTTCTTCTGTCTCTCACCAGGTCCTCGAAGATATTTATATTAAATGCATTTGAGAACATCAATCATAACCACAGATAGTTTCCAAGTATCAGTGTTGTAAGGAGCACTGTTAACCTGTTTCTTTACTTACAGTATTTGTAACTAGCATCTACATTTACTAGCATCATAAACAAATGGGAGAGGGGGACAGTTTTTCTCCACTATCTATGTATTTATCTTGTTTGTTTGGCAACATTTGGAACAAGACCAAAACTAATTTAAGTCAATATTCAGTTTCATTTGTTCCCTTTATAGACCATTTCCCCTCTTGGTTTGCGTGGGTATTACCAACAGCAACAGAGAAGAGAAAATATTTCAAAGCAAAGCAAAATGTCGTTATATAACAGCAAATAAAGCCAGGAGGTTTCAAGGGGAAAATGTAGCTCATGAAAATAATTTTAAGAACTTATCTTCACGCAGACTGGTATGCTCACTAATATAATTAAAGAAGTACAAATCCCACACACACATACCAATGCACAGAGTAAATACAATTACATCAGTGCTTGATTGAGCACAGCTGATTTTATTAGAGAAAAAGAAAAAGCTGTGATAGTACTAGACTTGAATGCACACTACATCCATGATCCTTGTTTTGTGATTTTAGTTGAAACATTTGCACCTCTCCTACATCCTACATGTCATCAAAGTGGTATGAGAACTGGATGTAAAGCCATGCTATCTCTCCTCCTCGCCCCTCACACCCTTTCTTAAGATTATTCCTCTTTTGAACTCTTTCAAATTATCAGAAGTTGAGGGATGGTCAGCCTGACCACTAGAAAGAGATTTGGTTCTAGTGATGATCTGTTTATTAGTGGTTTAACTAAAACCATGTATTCTGTTTTCTTTGTGGTAGTCGTTAAAGGTGAATACTACAAAGCTCTAGTAGCAGGCAATGCAACCCACTCTGCAATACAGTAGTTAGGAAAAAATTGCTGAAATTAAATGAAATGTGTTGTATTAAAAGCAGTTTTAAAATTCAGCCTTTGAAGGTGTGTATCTTCTTAATGGTTCACTGGTTACTATGGGAACAAGGGCTTTCCCCGCTCCCCCAGGTTTTGCCTTTAGCTACATCCAGTGCGATGCTGCTCCATGTCATTCTTTGAGCTGGCTGAGACAGCATCAAATACTTTTATTACAATACATGTATAGCCACCTACAGAGAATGAAAAGGCTGATTTTCTTCTTTGTGGCAGGCATGTTGTTAGATAACACAGTTAACAGATTGTAATAGATAATTTGTTCCAGTCAGGTTTCTAGGCTTATTTGCTCTTTCCTTCTTTCTCTTCTTTTAAGTATCAAGGATCTTAAACCTATCACAGGTTTTTATGTCTCTTAAAAAAATGTGAAGTTGGAAAGCAATTGGCAGTGCAATTAGTAATGTTAAATCAGCGTGAATTCAAATCATTTAACTTGCTTCTTAGCAGCTGATACCAGGAATATGAATTAGAAGGTGTTATTAAAATTGACCTATTGAAAATGAAAATCTTCAAAACGAAAGACCTTAGGTTTCAGGTCAAGATGAACATAGGCTCCTTCTAACATGTCAAGAAATTAAAAAAAGAGAGGGCCAGAACATGAGTTCAGTGAGCACATTTGTTTGTTTCCCTTTCAAGACACTGGCAGCTCTACAGCATGCGAATGTGGGGGTGGTTGCAGTGGCACAATGAGTGTTCTTACCTCCTCTTCCTTCAGTTCTGATGAACGCTCCCCTCGCTGCTGAGGGCACCACTCTCCTCTACCTCCACCTCCCACTGAAGGAGGAGAATATACATACCAAACATGCCTGGGTCTCACTAGGGAGGGTTTCAGCTGCCATTTGCTGCAATGTTGTACCTGAAAGAGGACACTAGGGCCATTTCTCTCAGCCCCATGCATGTTGCTCCCTACATCTCACAGCAAAAAGATGCCACAACTGTGGATTTTTTTTCTTCCTCCTATTTTTTGTTTTAAATAATGTCATAACTGAAGGATGAGCAAAATATGCTGATTCCTCCAAGTACTGCAGTCATGTACAGTTGCATTTTTATGCACAGCCACTCCCAGCTATGGTCCCATTGCTTACAGCTTTAGGGCTCTGTTTCTGCCTACTAGTCTCCTGGCAGGACTGCACACACCCAGATTTCCCAGTTCACACGAAATACTTTCTAACTGGAAAAACAATTGTTTTCCACTGGCATTTTTGGTCTTAATTTCCCTTTTATCTTCCTTCTCATTTTACTTTGAATACTCTTTAACAGAGAAGTTGAGTCAGATCAAATGAGCTTTTCAGTTTGTTCTGAAGCTGCTGAGTTCAATATCATCCCAAGGCCTTCTCAGGACTCCTAAACTTGGGATAATGCAGAAAAGTCCATCACAAGTCTTGTACTCCTTGCTGACTTATCAGTGGTTGAGCTGTTGAAAACAGCTTTATGGCCAGGGCCAGTGCCATGAGGACCAGTGCTGTGTCCTAAAAGGGTCCAATTCATAGACTCTGTTGGGTTAATTCAGAGCCCAGCTAACAGATCTCATGTTTTCTTGCCTTTTTAGTAATTTTTGAAGGATGGAGGGGGGGGTGGAATAATAAATGTAATTAAGACTGAACTGCTTATTGCCCTCTCTTGCAAGTTGCAAGGTAAGCAGTAGCAAGCCATGTAAGCAAAAGCACTTTCAAGGCCAAATTCACCAACTTATCACACTAATGTCCTGCTAGAGCACCTCTTTGGGCCTCCCTGGTGGCCAAAGTCTGTAGCTCTGGCTCCTCAGAAGTCTTAGAGAGCTCTTGTGCTAGGGCTCTTTGACTGACTCAGTCACCTCCATGTACCCCACCTGCTTTTTCATGATGCCACATAATCAATACCACACATAGAAGGTGACTCAGGTCTTTCCTACAAGGCTCTGAATTCACATATGATAAAGACACAGAGCGTACATGAGCAGCCTAAATTCATGTCCAGCCCTCAAGAGCCAGGTTAAAGAGGATTCTTCTGGTTCAAAGTACACAACATCCTGGGAAAATTAGTAGCACAGCAGGTATAACTGAGGAAATTCTATTGTTTTTCTGTTGCTCCCTGAGAACCAGCTGAAACTTTGTGTCTTAAATCCCAACAACTTTTCCTCCAAACCAGCATTGAAGAGCTCAGCAGAGGTTTGTGTCCTGTGCTTTTTCCTGCAGATTGCAGTCTTCACAAATACTCAAGCATATGAAGGCTGTATTTCAGACTGTAACACACCAGGGGGAATTTCAGAGCCAGGCTAAGCAGGTGCAATTCTACTGATAACTCCTACCTGCACCCAAATCTCAATTTGTCACCAGTGCAAACATATCATGGCAAAGTACACTCAGGGAACACATGCCATAATGCTGTTCATAAATTGCTCTGTGAAGAAGAAAATGTCTGTTTCACTGTTCAGTCATACATGATAGACCATGGAGAAGCTTCCCTAGATAATGTTTTAAATTAAGAAATCAGAGGAGAGGAGCCCCTTTCTCAGTTTAATTTGGTTTTACTTCTTCACAAAATTCCTGCTAAGAAATATTAATGTCACAGTGGAGAACAAATCACTCCAGTGTGTCACACAAAGTCAAACCTTTTCATCTGACCTGAGAGATACTTTCTCTGAACCGTATCACCACAGTCAAAAGAAATTATAATTAATTCATAGAGTGAGAACATAATTAGTATTCTTAGAAAATAACTGACTGCTGATACACTTACTCCCTTTTCTTAGGAGTAATAGAAATAAACTAAGAAGCCTGAAAATCTCTTTTTTATTTTATTTATTATTATCCTCATGTGCAGGACAATCACATTTGCCACTTGACAGGCAGACTTTTAGAAGTATAATAAAAAGCTGTACATCAAATAAAAATACAGGGTTAGCTATTACAGAAATTGTGTCCTTCAGAATTAATAGCTGAAGAACAACCAATCCTCTCCATCTTCATGTCTATCTATACAGTCAGGTTCAAATTGATTCTTTCACTGATTTATAGATATGATATCAAAAAAGCTGGAAGGCTCTTGCACAGACACACTTATTTGTATCAACTACAGTGTCATCAGCTGAGCCTGGATTATTTTTTCTCTAGCAGTCAAACTGCTCGTTTAGCAGAGGTAGCCCAACTCATATCCCTAGTGGTCACTTATTTCTCCCTTGAAAGCAGTAATTGGGTGAAGACAGATGAGAGGAGTGGCAAAAGAAAACGAGGAAGACTTCAGTAAGGAATGGCATTGATTTATAAACCACCTGGCTCTAATTTTAAAACACAACAGCTGTAAAAAACCCACAAAGTTTAAAGAATATGAAACAAGGAAAGGGTACAAATTTTATTGACACACATTTCCAGCAAACTCTTAAAACAACAACAAGATGATGCAATTTTCTTAACCCAAAATATACACGTCAGTTGTCAAGTTCCTCCAACTCCTTTGGTTAAAGCTACTGTGATTTTCATATTTTTATACAAAATGTTGAAATATTTAGTTGCACACCAGTCCAGCATTTAACAATGACATTTCATCAAAATTTACCTTCAAATAACATTCAAAAGGGTGAAAAAACATAGGGCAAAGAAACAAAATCAATTTGTGTGATTCAAAAGCAAATACCTTGTTAGAATAAAAAAGATCACTTTTTTTTCTGAAACACAAAACCTGGAAACTGTTCGGTAAACTTAAACACTATTTCCTTCCCAATTTTTCAGTTCTTGAAAACCAGGTACTTGGTGGATTTATTTGTGACATAATTTATTAATCAAGCCTCAAAAGCTCAACAGACCTATTTGTTCTGTAATTTCTACACTGTAAATACCTACTTTCTATCATACTTTATCATTGATTTTGATGTGTGAATGATATAATCCTGCAGGAATGTAGCCAGAATTCTCTTGTCAACATGTTACAAATAAAGGCTTAGTATTCTCGTATTACTTCTATATGCAAATGGAAACTGGCTGGAAAGGAGCAAGAAAATTACCAATGTATTTAGCAGATGAAAATAAAAGAAATCTAATGGCATGCTGGCAACATTGCTTTATTTTGTTTATTCTGGTGCCAAACAGCAGAAATACGTACAAGTAATACAAAGAGATATAAAATATGGTGGACAGCCCATGAAAACTTTTCTTCATCTAGTATCCTGACGGACTGACTTCTGAATTCTTCTGCATCAATGCACTGGCTGATTTATTTATGGTTCTGGCAAGTTGCACCCAAACAGGTTTGGGTTCTCTTCATCATTGGAGACTGCTTCAGTAATTGTATTTTAATACACACATATATATGTTTAATTTTTAAAAGAATAGTTTTATGTAAAAAAAAATATATAACAAATGTATTGTCCCATTTTCCTCTGGTCTTTGGAGTATGTCTGCCTTTCACTTGTTATCCAAGAAATAGGCCAAGGGTTTGGGGCCCTGAATGTGTGGTACCTGAAACCTAACTTAAACATGAGTATACACTGCAAGAAATAGCCTCTGTGGGTCAGGGCAGGTGGGATGGAAGAAGTCTCTTTAAGCAGACATTTCTAGGTATATACACAGGGCTTTCCCAAGCTGGTATACACACTGCCACGTAGGTGAACAACTTCAAAGTGATGCAACTTCAGTGTTCTGTGTGGTCCACTAGCATGAGTAAGCACTGCAACCTCTGATGACAGACGTAATATTGCTGTGGGCAGCAGCTCTTGATGCAAAAGTGCTTGCATACTTCGCCTCTGGGAGGTCTGCTTGTGCTCTGTGCTATGTCCACTGATAACTCCTGGGAATAACCCTACAAGGATTTTCATAAGGTTAAATGGAGCTGAATGGCACAGCAGAAGTCAGGAACACTCATCGTAGGAGCAGCAACTGACACACAATAGAAAGTTGCACTGTTTAAGCCAATAAAGGCCTTGTCTTTGGAGTTGTCTTTAATAGCAACATAGCAAACTCACTATGTTTAAATGATTTGTTTCAGACTGTGAAATCTGGGCACTGCTGCCTATGAGCTGCTGCTATTCTTTGTTCTCTGTTTCAACAGAATATGTTGACCTGCTCATCTCCTTACCATGTCTTTCCTATTTCTCATGAGTTAAAATACAAGCTATACCAATATAAGAAATACTACAATTTCTTATTTCATCTCAGTCATTAACAAAGAGAGCAAGAGAGCTTTCTGATGATTTGACAGAACATTACACCATAATTGTACTCTAGATTTTCCACATTTTTCCATAAGCATATAAAATCAACATCCATTTATGTTCCCCATTCCTTTCTCCTAAAGTGATCTTTGCATTCATACCTTAATCCTGGGAATGGCATCCCTAATGATTTGCACAGAAGTAATAGGAAAGTATAGCTAAACATATTACTTTAAAAAGTGATACCCAAAGCTATGAAAGGAGATCATCTAGCTTGAATCACTTATTTTGTGAATAGTAAAAAGAATGAAAAATTATGCACATATTAAAATGTTTATAGTTGGCTTTTGTAACACATCAATAATTGGTTGTACGGGGAAAGCTACTGGGTCAATAAGCACTAAGGTTACAAATTGGTTTTGTTGATTGATTTAGATACAAGGAAGAAATTCTTCTCCTTGAAGCTGGTGAGGCTCTGGAAAAGGATGCCCAGAGAAGTCATAAACACCCCATCCCTACAAGTGATCAAAGCCAGGTTGGATGAGGCTTTGAACAGTGTGGTCTAGTGCAAGGTGTTCCTGCCCATGGAAGAGGGGTTGGGACTATATGATATTTAATGCTCTTTCCTACCCAAACCATTCCATAATGCGACTGGGAGAGCTGGGGTTGCCACTGGAGAGCTGGGGTTGTTTAGCCTGGAGAAGAGGAGGCTGAGGGGAGACCTTATTACTCTCTACAGCTACCTGAAGGGAGGTTGTGGAGAGGAGGGAGCTGGCCTCTTCTCCCAAGTGACAGGGGACAGGACGAGAGGGAATGGCCTCAAGCTCCGCCAGGGGAGATTTAGGCTTGAGATTAGGAAAAAGTTCTTCACAGAGAGGGTGGTTAGGCATTGGAACGGTCTGCCAAGGGAGGTGGTTGAGTCACCGTCCCTGGAGGTGTTTAAGGTTAGGGTAGACGAGGTGCTTAGGAGCATGATTTAGGGAGTGGTGGGAATGGTTGGACTCGACGATCCAGTGGGTCTCTTCCAACCTGGTTATTCTGTGATTCTGTGATAATTCAATGGGCTCATGATCTCAGCAGCTTCTTAACAGTGCAGTTAATACTCCTGGCCATTAAAAAAAAACCAAAAAGTATTTTCTGAAGATCTTCTAAACAACTGAAACAACACTATTGTTTTTTAAAAGCCTCCCAACTGTGCCATTTCAAATCAATCTTATTCATTTGAGACTGTTACCTTGGTATGGAAACCTTCATGGTACATTAATGCACTTCAGCTTCGTTGTCTTCTATCCGGAAAGACATTTTAGAAGTCACTTGACTAAGACAGGATTTTGAGCAAGTTTTGACTTCTTTAATGTCATGTCTAGTTTCCACCACTACTTAGAAAGGAACCACATTCTTAGTTCTCTTCTGCATGGCTGTGTTTTTCATTGTGTACATTACAAAGTTGCATAAATTACTATAGAAATCTAAAATCTTCCTTACTTGGCCACAAGGAGAATTTCATTCATAATGGATAACGGATATGTTTGTACTGCAGTAAGGTATTAGGTGTTTCCCCAGATGTTGCTTTCACCTTTATACATGGTGTGTTTCCTCTCTAGACAGGTAGTAATTCCATATCACTATGCCCAAGGGACCTGAGCATTCACAGAGCATCTTTTGAAATCGATGATCCTTTCTGGGAAATATTAAAACCTGAGATCTACATTAAGTATCAAGCATAAGAACTATAATAAAGCCTCAAGGGGATATTTTAGTCTGAACAGAAGCTGAGGGAGAAACAGAGTATGGGAGAAGATGCTTGTCTGCAGCCTAGTATCCTTTTTGGGAAAAGCAATTCTGCAGATGGATCTTGTTGGAGTATTGGTTCCCATATGACAGATGTGGAAACTGACAGATAGCTTTTCAAAGAAATGTTATTGATACAGACTATCTCAAGATAGAAAAAAATCATAGAATCATAGAATAACCAGGTTGAAAGAGACCCACTGGATCATCAAGTCCAAACATTCCTATGAAACACTAAACCATGCCCCTTAGCACCTCATCCACCCATGCCTTAAACACCTCCAGGGAAGGTATAGATATCTATACAAACTATTTTCTCTTTTAATTTTTACTCTGTAACTGTCTCTAACATACATTACTTACTCTCTTCAGTAAATATACTGAATTACTTTGTGGTTACCATAAGGTTTAGCGAACTTCACAGACGACTATGAAGTGTCTGGCAAATCACCACATCCCACTTTCAAGAGAATGTCCAACTAATCTATGGATGCCCAAAACCTCAATTCAAAATTGGTGCTAATGCACAAAGAAGCACTAAGGTGAGGCACCTGGAAGACTTTATGAGATCTTCTCAAGCCTTTGTTCTGTCTTTCATTTGTAGATATTGATGACGTGACCCACAGACTGACTGGTTATCACCACATTCCCTTGTCTACCTCATTTTGTAAGCCTACTGAGCTATTTGATGTCCTCCCTTCAATTATCATACCCAGTGATGTTCAGGAGAGATGAGCTCTTTTTTCCCTGCAGAAGTGGAGATCTGGCTAGGGAGATCTGACTGTTTGAGAGCAGGCAGGTTTCTGAGCTCACTCGTAGCTATACGGAAAGACATCACTGAACAGGAGAAGGGGAGACATTACACAGTGTATGCGAGTGCACCTGGAAAACTGAAGAAACACCCATCAATATTGAATTTTGAATGGATTATCTAGACATTTCCTTGAAAGCTAACATAGATTTGGAAAGTAGGCATAGGTAATCATATGGATTAACAAAGAGAGTGCATATGGCTTCCTTCCTTTGGATTACTTTTGAAAATATCTTAGCATTGGCTAAATAATCATTATGCTACATCATATATCTCCATTATATATATACAGTATATATTAATTAAACTTTGGACAAGGCAGGTTTAAGTTCTTGTAGGGTGAAGAAGGCAATAGAAAACCAAATCCCAATTCTGCTCGCTGATTATATTTTAGGGAATTTTGTCATCATGGCACTTTTTTTGACATTCGTGGCTCTTGCACAGAAGTAAAATCTGAGGGATGCTTGTTCCATATGCGTCAAGAAACATCATCTGAGACTAGCTTTGCATGAAAGGAATCTAGCATTCACAATCGGCAGGCAGGTGGGGTTTGGTTAAAATTCTTCCAAAGGCTACCAAGCCTGCTGGGTTTCTTATAGCTGAAAGGAAGAATTAGAGAGGCACAATGATGCATTTCCTTATTTTCCATTGTTCTGTATTATCTTCTCTACTGTAGAGCCATTTAGACAAGTTGTTTCCTTTAAGCATTCTTCCATTCCTTCTGCTAATATCACATTTGAAGCCATGATCTCTCTGCATGGGAAGTAAGTGATAGAAGAAGTGTGAAAGTAATTAGATTTTAATTTTTTTCTGTCAAAATCAGATCAAAACCAGAATTTCTCCTTAATTGCTTTCAGATATTTTTAAATCATTCTAGAAATTACTGAAAACATTCTTGATTGGCAGAAAATTAAAAAACTGAAATAAAAATACAAATGTTCCACTTTTAGGATGAGGGCGGTGGCATTTGTTTTCAAATAACTAACAGAGCAACTATACGTTTTACCACATCTGTCTCTAAAGAAAAAAAACATCAAATTTCTCCACAGTGTTGATTAATATTTACTTGTTTATATTACTACTTTTAATTCAAGCAACCAGCTAAAATGAGTTTTCTTCTGACCGGTTGTACTTTTATCTTTAGTCTGATTTTAGCAGTATTGATAGCAGAAATCCCTGTTGATAATTCCTGATGTTTCAAATGTGTTTAAAATAACACTTAGTTTATGCTTTATGAATTCTACTCATGTACAGCTGGACAGTAAGGAGGCTGAATAATAATAATAACGAACTAAAGGCCTCAGATGAAGTTTGAGTGTCAGCAAATACACAGAACTTTAACACACCCTTTAAATTAAAAAAGCAGCACAATGAATCCTGTTCCTAATATGCTCCCAAATGTTTTAAACTGATTTCAATATATGTAAAATCGAGTAATAGAGTAGAAAATATTCACATTATTACTATAATTTAGTTGCGCTCCTCAGTGTTTGAAATGGCAGTAGGTCAAATATTACCTGTCATGGGCCAAGACCTCGTGGACCTGGGTACACTACAGACTCTGAACAGCAAGAAGAGAGCCCACCTCAACAGCTGTGACAGCAATCAGTTACAAACAGATGGATGAACATCCAGTAGTAAGGAAAAACTAATAAACACAAGAGCCTAAATGGTGTTCTGTCTTGCAGGTGCCCAAGACAGGGAGAATTTCAACAAGGTCTCTGAAACTTCTGGGAACTCCTTTTAGGTAAAATGGACAAGACAGAAGCAAGTTGTCAAGAGGACAATAAAATCTGGCACAACAGTGTGGCTGGCATGTAAAGTGACTTTACATTTCCAAATGAGAGCTGGCTGTTGGAGGTGTGAGTGTAGAAGTCATGCCAACTGCAATGTGAATTTTAAATCATAGAGAAAAGGAGACGTTACGGTCAGTGTGATCAGAAATAGACAGCAGTGAGTGAATTCCTACATTTTAAAGCAATTTATTCCTCCTTTATAAAGAGATTTAAATCTCAAGTGATATTAGGCAAAGGGATCCTGTCTGTAAGCACCAAAATTCAAACAAACCAGTCAGACTTTTTGATTGGCTGTACTCTTTTCAGACATGGCATGGACAACAAAGAAGAGATAAAGAGAAGAAGCAATATGAAGTGGGGAATGGCAGTTGAAGGAGTGATGCAATAATGTGCAGTAGTAGAATGACATGTAGAGGAGATACGCACAGCGATGGATTGGAGGGAGGCCAAAGGTGGGAGAAATGTTGTCAAAAATGAAAACAGGCACACACTAAAAAAGATGTGGATAGGAATCATATAACTTGTCTGGTGGGAGAAGGAAAGTGATTGGGAGGGTCAAGAAAGAGATAGATCTCATGAGAAAGTCTCCAGTACATTAATTGTAAGGACATGAAGGGGAAGAAAATGGAGGGAGTGTAAGAAAAGGGAGACAGAAGGGGGAAAGAGTCAGTGAAACAAAGCAGGGAGTAGTAGAAGCTAAGAAACATTACAAACAAGCAAATTCAAAAATCCCCAGTGTCTACAACCAGCATCTTCTCTTTGCCTCAGGAGAGACGAAGGGAATATCTCTGTTTTGACTTAGATCTCCCTTGTTTTGCCAGCAGGTGCCATTTTCCTGCATGCAGCACAATGTTTGCTTCAGAGAGGGGAAATTCCCTTTAGAATGTAGATAGCCACTGTCTACATTTACACAAGCAGTTGTGCTTCTCAATCAGACAGTTTAAAAACAATGCAATCCTGACCAAAATGAACGTATTCTTGGCAGAAGTATTAACACCAAACAATTTTTGCTATCTTCCATTTGAGGCAGTGGGCAAAAGAAACTTTCAGAAGTATTCATATGACTATTTAAAAGTAGGGAAAATAAACAATCCAGATATGCTGCAATTCCATCTTGTTCCCAGAGGCAAAATGATACCAATACTCTGAAGAGCTGTTTTGATGGCATTTATTTGTCCTCATCAGCTGCTGATTGGAGGGAGAAGAAGATAATGTTCAGGAAACAAGTGTACTAGAGGGGTCCCATTATGTGCTTTGGGATTTGGATTTGTTTTCAGTATTATCCAGTTCCACCAATTCAATTCTCCTTGCAAATGTAGGTTCAGTACTGAATCAGATTTGTCTGTGCCTTCCTCTCCCTGTACTCCCATTACCTGCAAAGCTCCAGATGATGCAAAAATGAGCGTTGTCCCATTAAGTTTTCTGGAAGTGAAGGAAATGATGCCATGTCCTGGTGAGGCTGTGGCTCATGGATGAGCACAGCCCATCTGGTTCCTGAACCTCTTCTCTCTGGTGACCTGAGAGAATGACAGGAGGATGCACCAGCGGAAGGTTAGCTTGGACATTAGGAGAACGTTTTCACCCAGGGGGTGGTGGAGCACTGGAACAGCTCCCCAGGGAAGCAGTGATGGTGCCAAGCCTGACAATATTCCAGATTCATTTGGCCACCACCCTCACAAACATGGTGTGAACATTAGGCGTTGTTCCGTGCAGGGAAAGGAGTTGGACTCGATGATCCTTGTGGGTCCCTTCTAGCTCAGGACATTCTATGATTCTCTTACCTAAGGAGGCAATACAGTGAGAAGTGTGAGCAATAGGTGATTTAAAGGATTCCAGTTCCATGTATCAGTGCTTCCTCAGGAGACCTGTTACATTATTTGCACCACATTTAACTCTGACAGAAAAAATACCACTTAAGTACCACTACACAAATGAAAGTGTACTTGGGAATTGTGAAGAGAATCTGCAGGTTTTTAAAATATCTTTAGTATTTACAGGTTTTTGGTTTGGGCTGGGCAATTCTTGCTTTGTTTTGTGGAAGGCTGAAAGTCACTGCTTCTGTCTTCCCAATGCTATCTTCTTTCTTGCGCCTTCCAGCTCTGACAGCTCACTGACAAATGAAGCATATGGTACTGTTTTCCTGGAACCCCTCCTACTTCTTGACTGTATCCTGTAGCTCATCTGATGGAATAAAGACTAGGAAAGATTTCAGGTTTTAGTGCTGGACACTAAAACTCTTGACTGCCAGAGAGCTGGAGCAGCCCTTCCCTGAGGCATTTTTAATGCAAGCCAGCAGAATACGCTTACTTCACAAGGAGAAGCTTTGGTCCTAATATGCCACACATCTCTTCCTCAAGAAATTCCTCTGGGATGTGACAGTGGTGTAAAACCTGCATGACTTCCCATCAAAAGTATTCCCCAGCTTACCATCTGAGAAGCCATTGTGCAACACAGCATGTTGCAAAATTTAAAACCTATCTTCCACCACTTTGGCAGTGAGAGCAGAACAAGCCCAGTAATTTGAAAGGCAAACAGCAGCCTCCTCACTATATGAGTGAGGTAACCAAAGATAGAATCACAGAATCACAGAATCACAGAATAACCAGGTTGGAAGAGACCCACTGGATCGTCGAGTCCAACCATTCCTACAAATCCCTAAATCATGCTCCTAAGTACTTCATCCACCCTAACCTTAAACACCCCCAGGGACGGCGACTCAACCACCTCCCTTGGCAGACCACCTCTCAATGCCTAACCACCCTCTCTGTGAAGAATTTTTTCCTAATCTCAAGCCTAAATCTCCCCTGGTGGAGCTTGAGGCCATTCCCTCTTGTCCTGTCCCCTGTCACTTGGGAGAAGAGGCCAGATTCCTCCTCTCCACAACCTCCTTTCAGGTAGTTGTAGAGAGTAATAAGATCTCCCCTCAGCCTCCTCTTCTCCAGGCTGAACAACCCCAGCTCTCTCAGTCACTCCTCATAAGATTTGTTCTCCAGCCCCTTCACCAGCTTTGTTGCTCTTCTCTGGACTCGCTCCAGAGCCACAACATCCCTCTTGTGGTGAGGGGCCCAGAACTCAACACAGTACTCGAGGTGCGGTCTCACCAGTGCCGAGTACAGGGGGAGAATAACCTCCCTGGACCTGCTGGTCACGCCGTTTCTGATAAAAGCCAAGATGCCATTGGCCTTCTTGGCCACCTGGGCACACTGCTGGCTCATGTTCAGTCGGTTGTCAACCAGCACCCCCAGGTCCTTCTCCTCCTGGCAGCTTTCCAGCCAGGTTTCTCCTAGTCTGTACCTCTGCTTAGGGTTGTTGTGCCCCAAGTGCAGGACCCGGCATTTGGCCGTGTTAAACCTCATGCCGTTGGTCTCAGCCCAGCAGCCCAGCCTGTTCAGGTCCCTTTGCAGAGCCTCCCGACCCTCCAGCAGATCAACACTTCCACCCAGCTTGGTGTCATCTGCACACTTGCTAAGGGAGGACTCAATGCCTTCATCCAGGTCGTTGATAAAGACATTAAACAGGACCCAGGACTGAGCCCCGGGGAACCCCACTTGTCACTGGCCTCCAGCTGGATTTAACTCCATTTACCACCACTCTCTGGGCCCGGTCATTCAACCAGTTTTTCACCCAGGAGAGTGTGTGCCTGTCCAGGCCAGAGGCCGACAGTTTCCGAAGCAGAATGCTGTGAGAAACTGTATCAAAGGCTTTAAAACTGTATCAAAGGCTTTAAAGACAAATAGCAGATAAGGTAGTTTGCTTACCAAAAAAACGATTTAACTGGCTTTGGTCAACATCATGGGAGACTAGGCAATGGAGGAGGAATTATGCTTTATAGTTTTTTTCTTACACATGTTTGCTGGTAGTGGTAAATGGTATTAACTCCAGCTGGAGGCCAGTCACAAGTGGGGTTCCCCAGGGCTCAGTGCTGGGTCCAGCCCTGTTCAGTGTCTTTATCAATGACCTGGATGAAGGCATCGAGTGCTCCCTTAGCAAGTTTGCAGACGACACTAAGCTGGGTGGAAGTGTGGATCTGCTGGAGGGTCGGGAGGCTCTGCAAAGGGATCTGAACAGGCTGGACCGCTGGGCAGAGTCCAACGGCATGAGGTTTAACACGGCCAAGTGCCGGGTCCTGCACTTGGGGCACAACAACCCTAAGCAGAGGTACAGACTAGAAGTCTGGCTAGAAAGCTGCCAGGAGGAGAAGGAGCCGGGGGTGTTGGTTGACAGTGACTGAACATGAGCCAGCAGTGTGCCCAGGTGGCCAAGAAGGCCAATGGCATCTTGGCTTTTATCAGAAATGGTGTGACCAGCAGGTCCAGGGAGGTTATTCTCCCTCTGTACTCAGCACTGGTGAGACTGCTCCTTGAATCCTGTGTTCAGTTCTGGTCCCCTCACCACAACAAGGATGTTGAGGCTTTGGAGTGAGTCCAGAAAAGAGCAATGAAGCTGGTGAAGGGGCTGGAGAACAAATCTTATGAGGAACGGCTGAGGGAATTGGGGTTGTTTAGCCTTGAGAATAGGAGACCAAAGGGAGACCTTATTGCTCTCTACAACTACCTGAAAGGAGGTTGTGGAGAGGAGGGATGTGGCCTTTTCTCCCAAGTGACAGGGGACAGGACAAGAGGGAATGGCCTCAAGTTCCACCAGGGGAGGTTCAGGTTGGACATCAAGAAAAAATTTTTCACAGAAAGGGTCATTGGGCACTGGAACAGGCTGCCCAGGGAGGTGGTTGAGTCACAATCCCTGGAGTTTTAAAAGAGGGAATCACATGGAAACATCGCCAACAACTTATTCTGAAGTGACCTGTAGCAAAGCTCTCAGCCAAGCCACTCTGAAAAGCCACTCGCCACTGGCTAGCTGCCCTGCTAAGTCACTCTATCTTTCTTTTCAATGGTCAGGAGTTGCCCTGAGCAATATGAGGTTTGAAGCAGGAATGCTAGCAAGCACATTGCAGGACTCCAAACTCCATACCATGCTGGCACTCAAATTAATATCCCAAGGGAGGAAGGCTTGGCTCTTCTGAGCATGAACAACATACTTTTGTAGAGCAGCAAATGCAGAAACTGAAAGAGGGAGAAGGTGGCAAAAAGCAGTAGGAATAACAAAACTCTTGCCATAACTTTTGTCAGGTTGTTGAAAGCAGTCAGACCTGTCCAGTCTTTCTTTCTCTCTCTTTTCTTTTTTGTGTCACTTTATGTTGCCATCCATTCCTCTATCTCTCTCCCCTTTTATATAAATGATTCACCCCAATACCATTTTACTACAGAGTAAATAAATCACTGCAGCAGTCATTATGAAAATATAAATTACTGGTTATCTGTTCCTGCATGTGTAGGCAGACAATGTGCTGAAATGGAGAGATTTATCTGCTGCATAATCTTTTCGAAAATGCCTGTGCCTAATACAAATCTGTAGAAGTGTGATCTCACCTGGTGCCTCTCCAAGGGGAGAGGAGGATGTGGAAAAGCAGGATTGGTTAGTGCTCTTACAAAAGAAAAACCGTTGTTGAAAATGTGACCAGGCTAGTGTGAAAAGCAGAAAACATTCCACAGAGGAAAAAAAGAAAATACAAGCCAAGAGAATGAAAAAGCAGCAACCCACAGGATAAGGATGAAACCTGTTAGTAACAAACAACTTCCCATAGAGTCTTCCATTATTCAGGAAGAACCAAGGACAAGAACTGGTACATCCCTACTAGCTTTATCATCTCTCGAACTGCTCCTTTACTATATTCTCAGTAATGTAAATGATACACAGAGGCAGAAAACGTACAAACATGAACAATAATGATTCCCAAAATATAAATTCTATTCAGTAAATACTCCAGGTATTTTACTGTATTCTTTCCTGGAAAAAGCCAGCAGTTGGTGAAAACCTCAAACCTACTTGGCAAAATGAATCATCGCTTGGATTTGATTTTGGTTGTTGTGGAAATAAGGTTCGCATGCAACCGTACAGGGTAATACAAGTCTTCCAAACAACAAAAATAACAAATACAGAGGCAGTAACTATTGACCATTGCTGCATAAGCAGTACAAGGGTAAAAATGGACACAGTCTGAATGGGCACAGCTCTCCCATTGCATAGAACACGTTGCATCACGACCAGGTAATGTTTTTGGTGTGAAGGGATTTCTGTACCTGGACAGAGACAGTCATCATCAGTGCAGCTTAGACTTTAGAGTAAAATGTCAAGTAAAATGCTTGTAAGGTACTCTAAAAAAGCCTTGTAAAGAATAACTTAAACCAACATGGCGGACAAGGGCAACAAAGCTGGTGAAGGGGCTGGAGAACAGATCTTATGAGGAGCGGCTGAGAGAGCTGGGATTGTTCAGCCTGGAGAAGAGGAGGCTGAGGGGAGACCTTATTACTCTCTACAACTACCTGAAGGGAGGTTGTGGAGAGGAGGGAGCTGGCCTCTTCTCCCAAGTGACAGGGGACAGGACGAGAGGGAATGGCCTCAAGCTCCGCCAGGGGAGATTTAGGCTTGAGATTAGGAAGAAATTCTTCACAGAGAGGGTGGTTAGGCATCGGAACGGTCTGCCCAGGGAGGTGGTTGAGTCGCTGTCCCTGGAGGTGTTTAAGGTTAGGGTAGATGAGGTACTTAGGAGCATGATTTAGGGATTGGTGGGAATGGTTGGACTCGACGATCCAGTGGGTCTCTTCCAACCTGGTCATTCTGTGATTCTGTGATTCTATGATTCTGTGATTCTGTGATTCTGTGAAGATGCTTACCCTCCCTACAGGTTCAGACAGAAACTGGACATCTGTATGTCTGAGGTGCTATCCGAATGCTATTGGTATATGCCCATGCAAGTCCCATCAAAATCAGTTGAAAAACTGTGTATGTGCTTATGAGAAAGGCTTTACAGCTCCATTTTTTGAGCGTACTTGGAAACTGGGAAAAGCTGGTGGTGGCACTAACTTAATACTGGCACAATGGAAACATCCAGGGAGTTGGGGAAATCCACTTGTACTTTATTGCAGAGGTTTGATATAAATAAATGGGCAAATAAGTATGTTGAGTGAAAATCTCCCCCACTCTGAAAAAGAGATTTCATTTAACAGCAGAAGATAAGCAGCTGGGCGGTTTTCTCAAGGAAAAGGTGATGTCATCACAAAATGCTGTGTATGCTCAGGATTCCTGAGATCTTCCTGAGCTACATCTCCTTAGTTTAGATCCTATTGATCCATTGTGCTGTTCAGAAAAGCTGCCTGAGACTTAATCAAGGTTGTACCCAGGCTGTTTGCTATGCTTTGTGTTAAATTCCTTCAGTACTATTGAATAAATTCTTCGGTATTACTGACCCAAAAGTTTTTTTCTAAATAGCCGGAACTAACATTTCTTTTCTTTTCATAAAAAAAACCCTGCATTCATATTTATCCTAGGAAAAGTGGACCCAGGAAGAGGAAAGCATTAACAGAAAAATACATCAAGGTAATTTTAGCACTAACACATATACTTAAAAATTGTTGTAAAGTAAATTACCTTTGCCCTAGGCATGTTTTAGGATTTTGTTGTTCAGCTCAGTGAACTGGTTCACATTTACTATATTGCTAAAGTTGTGACTGCAATCGAAATTACACTTAATGCATCTAGTGGATTAGTTATCTGGGCAATATAATTTAAAGTTTGAAGTGTACGTGTATGTATATAAGTAAATGCATACAAAGACTTATAAAGTTTTTCTTTGTGGAACACCTTTGTGGGTTGTTACTTCTTACAGGCAAAAAGCAAGCTTCTGGAGAGTTTAATTGGTTTGTAATTGCATTTCATAGGGAATAATTTTTTAGAAATAGATTCTTTTGCTTTTCATATTCAATGCTTTTGAAACTGAGTACAAAAGACATTCTTTAAAAGTGGGAGAATAGATAGTTCTAAACTTTCGCCTCCTCTGTGGTACTTGATTTCTAGCAAGATAGAAATTCTGTGAACAAGGCAGGCAAGCCTTAGTACCACGTTTTCTGTATTCTAAAACACAGGAACAAAGAAGAGGGGTTTTTAGGAAGAGAGATTTCACGAACATCTGAGGAGAAAAATAGTTTTGTCTCTGAAGCACCTGATCCTATTTAAGCATCAGATCTACATCTTCTTTACCTTCTGATTTTTCCATCTCTGCAATAATACAGAACTGAGCACGTGCTATCTCTTTCAGCATGCTTGAGATAACAGAAATTGCAGTTTCAAAAATTTAGACAAAGGATGGCAGAACTGATCCATGCGAGTTCCATAAGTGCTCCTGGATTATCAGGAGGGGATACCCTGACAGCAACCTGTAGATCACCCTGGGAGGCTCCTCTGCCAGCAGTTTCACTCTCTGAGTGTTCTTTGTTCCAGCATAGTTTGCCCTAACTAGGTAGATATCTGTTCCGGTGAGTCAAAATTATTGTGAAGTGCAGTGGCATAGAATGTGGCAGAAAACAAGCTTTGGCAGAGGTTCTTAGGGGTAGAAATGAATAAAATGTCTCATTACTATTGACTTTAAAAGGAGGTTGATGTTAGGCTACAGTTCCTGAATCCTTCAAAGTACCAACAACAAAAGGACAATACAAAGTACTATCACTATCACTGTAATGGCCCTTTTCTGACCCTTCCTCTAGAGAAAAGGTGCAAGCATGAAAAGTCTTCCCCTCAAGGAGTCTGTGGAGTGCTGAGATTCCATATAGGAAATAACAAGGTGTGCATAAATATCACTTGTAGCAATAGCTCTGAAAATCAGCCCTGTCTCATTTCCAGACAACACTATGACCATCCATAAATTCTAAGCTTCACTGATGTAATTGTATCACACAAACTGACAAGTTATCAAGCATCATGTGTTACATATTCTAGAATATCCTACCATGAATCACTGCCATAAACTCTGGCTGGCTCAATGACACACCAAGACTAAATCTGCACTAGTTTATTAAACAGTGCAAGTCTGTCTGGACACTGAGGCTCAAGCACATCTACCAAGCTGGTACAGAGTAGTCCCTGGTACAATCCAAGCTGTCTTCAGGTGAGATCTAGGAACCATTCCAAAGAAGTCGATTTGGAGGATTTGAGAGCTTATAATGACATGGATACCCGCTGTGCTGGACTGAGTGGTCTCAGCACCAAAAGCTCCAGGCATATTCAACTCCCTAGACAGAAATGGCAGTCATAGATGCAATCTGAGATCCAAAAGTTGAAGAAAGTATTAAATTCTCCTCAACATGTTTATGTTTCTCCTGCATGGTTCTAGAACTAGTCAAATGTAGCTACTAACATTCTGGTTCCATCTCTGGGATTGCTTACATTTGCTGTAATCCACAGTCACAGTCACAGTCTTTGTTGCATTATCACCTCTGGTTTCAACTAAGTGTCATTGAAGGGGATTTTTGTCAATGTGAAGTTTCCCCACTATGTCTAATCATGAATACTCTTTATTTTATTTATTTAATGGCAAAAGATATTTGAAACTGCAACACTGAAACATGATTTATCATTATCAATTACCTAATCAGATGTATTGTGCTAAAAAAAAAAAGAAGACAAATCTGTAAGGGATCTGAATACAATTACTTGAGTGAATAATTGTAGATGAGTTATATTACATAGTTTGTAACAACAAGCTTTTCTCCTCTTCCTATTCACACAGTTTCATATCCAATTCATACCATAGTCAGGTAAGGTAACTTGCCATCTAACCTACACAGGACAAATATTTGTTTTCAAGCAGCTGTGCTGGTGGTAATGTCATCACCCTTGCTCAAGCCCATTTTTTTTTTGCTACCTATTATCAGAACTGCTTGTCTGATAGCTCCCTAAAAAGTTTAGTTAAAATGACCTCTACGAACAAACCTCTACCACTTGATTTCATTAAGCCAGCCATCCTTTTTGGACTGAAGGAATCTAGGGAGTGTTCACATGAGCGCCTGTGCAGACAGATAGAGAACAATAGCCTCTAGCTGCAATGTGATGTCTAGAAACTGAGGGCAGGCTACAGTGAGCATTCTTTTTCACTGACAAACTTCAGCATAGAAGACAATGTCTGTCCACAGCCAAAGTGACATAGTTTTTTATATGTGATCATGTCAAGACATGACATCACACCACATAAAAGCAACTGTTTTTTTCTCACTCCAGAATGCTATTACTGTGCTAAATGCTGGAGGGAAATACACGTGTATTTCTAGGAATTATGGAACTGCAAATGGTTAAGATGCTTTTGATGGTAGGTGGGGGTTGTTTTTCATTTCCCTGCTGCTTTGTGGAAAAAAACAAACATCAAGACAAAGTACTTAATAAAGTCACAATTAAGATAGTTTTCTCTAAGTGTCAACTTTAGAAGAGGAAAAAATCTCTTCCTAAGTTCCACTTGTGTCTACGCAGAGGAGGTCATAAATCCTGCAGAGCACATTTCTTATTTGCATTTTAAATCAACAGTTTCAGATTTTGCTGTTATTTTATTCCACAAAGTGACAAAGGAGAGCTGTACAGTTTTGTATACAGATCTTTTTCCTTGAATCACTTCATTACAAAATAGACTTTCAGAGAAAAGTGGCCCTCCCTACGTAAGAGGAAGACGGTTTAATTAATGAGTCTTATACCAGAATTTCTTAATCCTAAGACCTTACTGCATTTTCAAATTACATAGGACTGATTGATTGTTAGCTATAAGATGAGGAGATATATGCCATCCTGGAAGGATTCCAAATACATATGGTCTTTTGTAGAAAGTAAAAGAATGGCTCCTTGTGGTACTTGGTGTTTGACCTTCCTACAGGTAATACATATGCAGCCTGATCAGAGGATCCTCAGCCTGAATTACAGCTCCATCGCAAAGAAGGAGAGGTCCTGTCTTATTGCCCTGTAACAGCCTTTGCTTTTTGCTGCCAGCATGTCCCAGATGCTCTTTCCGTGTGGTGCAAATGTCTGAGCCTAAACACTGGTGCATGACTTGAGGGTGTCTGTTAGACTGGTCATACTAGACTTAAGAAAAATCACTTTAGTGGTTTCCTGCCATAATAATAAAGAATACATATGTTTTATATACTTACGGATATTTCTTACACTAAATATGAAATTCTACAATGGCATAAATGCAAGATTCTTTTCAAAATAGGATTCTGCTTTTCATGCTTTGTCTGGGGGAGAAAGGATGTCAGGCAACTCTATCTGAGCCTTGGATCTTTAGTAGCTGTTCTGTCCAGACAGAGGAGGCAAAATGAAGCCACTGATATTAAGTGGAAAAAAATCTCTCTGTGGAAAAGATACAACCAAAAACATACCAATGATGACGTATCAAATATATTAGTCTGACTTCCAATATTTCAGCATTTATTCTGCCTAGTCACTCCAAAGATTTCTTTCCTACTAAGAAGGGCTAGTGTATGTCTAGACCGAAAGACCTCTGCCCTAAAGCATTTAGATGAAACCTAGGGAGCTGGTGTCCTCTGCTTTTACTAGACAGTAGAGCAGTTTATAAACTTTGTGACCTATTTTTTGGTTCTATTAATTTCTAATTCCCAAACAGAGAAAGAATTGTTCCAAAGTCTTTCTCCCAGCTCCTATTTTTCAAGGGAGTTTTAAAATATGGAAATTGAGTTTCTTTTTATGGGAGGGAAAGCCTAAGATCCTTGGCTGTTGTCCTTTTAAACCTGATATAATTAAGTCCCAAGAAAGCTCCGCCTCAGCAGTAGAGAATTTGGCTTTAATGAATAATGCTTTCTCTTTAAAGACAGAAGTGTGTCTGCAATAGAGTTCTTGCTTTATAAAATGTGGTCTTGGAGAATTGAACCTGTTTGAACTGCAACCTCATCACATGCAATAGCTGGATGAAGTTTTGTAATAACAAGAGCAACCTGTGGAAATATATTCCCTTTGTACTTCTCTAGCTTTTTTCCCCTTTTCAGAAATAAATCTGTGACAGACTCAGACTCCACAATCTTGGAGCCAGTAAAGTTTGTGCAGCAGTTACACAAGCTCCTCAAGACAGGCCCAGCAGCCTGCTACAACCACGACCTTAAATAGCTTTTCTTTCTACGCCAATTCAAGCCACGGTTTAACTACACAGCAATTCTGACTTCAGAGCAGCTAATATCAGAGTACAAATGATGTGGCCATGTAAAGGAATGCATTGATCCAATATAAATTCACTCTGCCAGTTCAAATCTCCCAAAACAACATCCAGAATACAGGCAGGCTTCATAATTGTATCTTGTATTCACACCACACTGTGCTGGTATCATCAGAGCTGACAGGAAGCCAGCATCAACTCACATCTTAGAATCAGAGAATGGTTTGAGTTGGAAGGGACCTTAAAGATCATCTAGTTCCAACCCCGCATCATGGGCAGGGATATCCCACTAGATCAGGCTGCTCAATGCCCCATCTAACCTGGCCCTGAACAATTCCAGAGTTGGGGCACACACAGCTTCCCTTGGCAACCTGTTCCAGTGCCTCACCACCTTCATCATGAAGAATTTCTTCCTTATGTCTAGTCCAAACCTTCCCCTCTCCAATTTATAACCATTCCCCCTCATCCTATCACTACAAGCCCTTGTAACAAGTCCCTCCCCAGCTTTGTTGTAGCCTCCTTCAGGTACTGGAATGTTGCTATAAGATCTCTTCTCTCCTCTCCTCTCCTCTCCTCTCCTCTCCTCTCCTCTCCTCTCCTCTCCTCTCCTCTCCTCTCCTCTCCTCTCCTCTCCTCTCCTCTCCTCTCCTCTCCTCTCCTCTCCTCTCCTCTCCTCTCCTCTCCTCTCCTCTCCTCTCCTCTCCTCTCCTCTCCTCTCCTCTCCTCTCCTCTCCTCTCCTCTCCAGCCTGAGGGATAGTGTAATACTGATCACTGGAATGATGTAGTAAATAAAAGGCATTTACAAATATTTAAAAATTTATGATTTACACAGAAGTTCTGACTGCTAAAAAAAATGAGATTATCCATCAAGCACATAGTTCAGTGCTTTCCTTTTAGCAACAAGACTGACTTTTATCCAGAATGCCATTAGCATAATTTCTTGAAGGGCTAAACCCACTAGCACAGACCACAAAAATATCCCAGATGTTAAACAAATTATAAGTTATGCACTAACAAATAACCCTTCACTTAAAAGCTTTGTGTTCCTGATGTATTATTTAACTGCAGAGAAGGTACGGGTCTTAACAGGGTTCAGCAGATCTCCTCATCTTCTTTGGGGATTCTGCAGTCCTTCTCTCTTAGGTGGCACCAGGACTTTTCCGGAAACACGTGTCAAACACATTTTAGAACAGAAGCTTCTCAATGCATATTCAAATGAAAAGTCCCATAAGGTGGATTAGGAGGGTACAGTGACAGTTCTTCTCACACACCAATAGGTAACCCTCTGTGAAGTACAGCTGTATACATTATTTTTTTCCTTGGTTTCAGAAGGAAAAAGGCAGCAAAATCATTCATAATACTGAACAATGACAAATACTCAGGGAAAATTTACCACCATCAAAATATTGAAAATCTCTTTTGAGGACAGATGTGTCCATTTGCATCAGCCTTTGTCCACATAGACCATTCCGCTGAATAAATATTAACTTTTCTGATCAAGCAGCTATTCACATAAGCCTCATTCCTAACACAATGACACTGAAAAAAAGAGATAACACACAAACCAAGTGTTTTCAAACCTACCCTGGCAAACACTTTGTGTTCTTTATGGGATGATTTGCTGTGATGTGTTACATTACTATAATACTATTACTTGTTATATTACTATGTTTGGAACAGGCTGTCAGCAGCAGATGGACTATTACTGATATGCAAGTAGGTGAGATACAGTGGCTGGGAGAAAGAAAGCATTGTTTGCAGATCCCTGTGCTAGTTTCTCCTCAGTAGGGAGTGATAACAAAGTGGTAGGAATTCCTTAATATCAAATCATCACTGATTTTTTATAATATAATATAAAAATAATGCAAACAAAAATTACTGATGAGTCATGGTTGCAAAACCATTTCTATGCATCATTAGCCTATGTATTTACTATAAGATATAAGATGCACAGGGATTTAGCTTTGAAATACCCATGGGGAGCCATATGTGGAATAAATCTATGCACATCTTAATGCAAATTTACTTAAGCTCTAAGTGTTTGGGTAACTTTATGGATTGAATTCACATGTAGAGTTTTAATAGCTAGATTTGGCAGATTTTAATGCTTTAAATTAGACAGGAAAAAATCTTTTGTCTCGAAAGAAAGGCCTAAATGACATTTCCCCATACAGCTGACTTATTAACAGAATGATGCAAAATAAAGCCAATTATGTGCCTTTTTCTTCCCTAATGTCAGTGGCAAAGGGGTCCTCTGGTCATATCCAGTCTAAAATGAGGAAGAGACAAGTTCAGCCTGTGGACAACAGCACCTTCATCTAAGCAAGGTGGCAGCATACAAACAAACTGTGATTTGTGTGTTTGCTCAGAAGAGGTACCCAGACAGACTGTACAAACAGTCCCTGCTGAATTAGTCAGCTACAGGGATAAGAGAGCCACTGGCTAGTCCAGTTCAGGATTAATTATTGGTGCTTATAAATTGCTGTTACAGGTGCTCACATTCACTGGGGAAAGATGCTGGCTCATAGAAGAGTCAGTAAGTTCCTGCTGTCCTTTCCTCCTTCACTTTGCGGCTTCAAGAATTTCACCTGAATAAGTTTCATAGAGACTACATATTCATGGCACCTTAGCTTGCCTTCTGCTCATCTCTCTGCATCTCTTACAATTTGAATCCTGAGATGTAAACAAAGAAATCTTGGTAAAGAGTACCAGTGGATCACAGAGTGCAAGGATGGATACCTATGCAGGCAGCGCAGACACAAATAGACCTGTGAAACTTAAGCTGCCCTGTTCAAGAAGTAAAGTCATGAAAGCAACTCATCACCAATAACATCTGCGCTGCTCATGCAGGTGTGAGCACATCATGCCGTTGCAGAAGGCTGGTGTAGCTGGGAGAAGACCATCTCTCTCTTTTTTTTCTCAATCAAGAAATAGCCTAGCCATGAAATGAAGGGTTATATGCCTGATTTCCCAGGAAAAGGATGCAGCCTTAAAAGTCCAGCATAGTCCAAACCTGAAGGATATGCTAGCTCTAGAAAGGAAGAACATACACATGGACCATCTCCAGTTTTCTCTCTGCTGCAGCGTCTATAGCATTCCCAGAGCCTCATGGCAGCAGAACTATACTAACAGGACTCTACCAGTAAGACTGCAATGTCTGTTTTGCACAGAATTGCATTAGACAACTTTACGCCAATGAGCGTGCACCAAGCTGTGAAATTTAGCATCTTTGCCTTTATATAATAATTTCATGTTGTTTTACCTGCAAGGTACCTAATCAAAGAGTGACTAGGAAGATCCATTAGCTTGATCACTGAAAAGCTTGAGTTCTTTTCTTTCACCTTCAGCCAAGGAGAACTACCTCTATGTGAACTGAAGTAAGCCAGACTCAGTTTGTTCTTATGCCTGGGTTTATATCAGTGGGTTACAGAGTTTAGGCTGATGATCCTACAGATGTTTTTGAAGAGTTTTCTTTCTCCTTTTTAGTTATTTTTTTTTTTTTTAGTTCTACCATGATGCAGCCAGGGCTCTGTCTCTACTGTAAATCGCTACACTAGATGACCCTGTACTCAAACTTCTTTATCCACTGCAGACTCCATGATCTGAGACCTTCTCAGGTGCTGTAACTTCTGTACCCTCACACAGAAATTCTATACAAAGAAACCCTCGCAAGTTGTAGTTCAGTGCCTCCTTCATATTTAATCATCACACAAATACGAACCTCTAACACTGCACAAAGAATTCAGATTCCAGACAAAAAATTCCCCTTTCTCATTTTGGGCATCCTCATATACACCTTGTCCCATCCTAGAGTAAGTAAGTAATTTCTCCAGCAGGCTTCTGCCTATCTATTATGTACATCCCAATTGAAATTAATTAGCCATATTAAATTTTCAAGTTAAAAATAAAACATCCCTGAAGATGATATCTATGCCCTTAAAAACACTATTTGTACTGGTATGCACAAATTCTGCCTGTCTTTTTGTACCATGAGTAGCAGGTGAGCTCATTTCCTCTCACAACTTTCATCTCCCTCTGAATTTGCATCACTGCAAGTGCCCAGGGGCTCTTGCTTGATGCCACCTAGTTAACAGACTGTGGTTCTTTTTAGCCAGGACCCTGCTGCAGCAAACACTGAGCACTCAATCAACTCCAATAAGATCTTGTTCCAGTAAAGGCACATGAGAAAGTGGCTTCCTGGGGAAGAAAGTAACTTTGTGTTGTGATGCAAGTCTTGCACTAAAACCAATCACTGCCTGAGTATAGGTTGAGGGGTTCCTTATTTAAAAAAAATTCTGTCCTCCTAAGTTTTACTTTTAAAAAGAACTCTCCCTGAAAAATTGCATGTGTTTTCTGTTATTTAAGTAAACAAATAATGTAATGTGTTATCATTCTACAACTACAAGATCTAGCATTTCGACATTGACTGTTAAAACACCTGTTGAGTCTAAGATATATGTTAAATATTGGGGAAAAAGATCCATGTCTTTTCCAGATAATATAGCAAAACTGGCTTGTGGGTGAAACATACATAGTTTAAGATTCTTGCTTTAGCCTTACAAATTTGGGTAGGATTTTTCAAAAATATATGTTATTCACCGTGAAAAGGCCATTCTGCATCAGACAAAGTCTATTTAGTCCCATCTCCAATAACTGTTCTTCCTAAGAGAAGGGTAAGAGCAGGACAAGAACTTAGGATAATCTTCTCATGTTCTTCCAGTCTCCAAGTGTTTTCACATAGAGACAGTTAATGTGCTAGAAGAGGTTTCTGTGTAACTGGTAACACATAGTGCATTTATTTCTTATGTGTTTGTCCAGTCTTGCCTTGAATCCATGTCAGTCTTTAAAATTTCTTGTCAAGTTATCCCCTACAAATGAGAACATTGTCAATCTTTTCCTTTTTTGTCTTTTTTCTCCTTTCTGTTTTCCTTGTTCAACTGTTTTAAAGAAAGTTGAGTTTTAATAACAGAAATTCACTTTCACGGCTTCAAGAAAGACACCATATACTGGGAGAGGTGGAAACACTAGAAATAGGGAACAAACCATTAAGGCAAAACCAGGCTTCTGGTCAGTGAAGTTTAGGAAGAAATTGGCCTTGCAATTGATTTCATAACCCAGTACTGACCTGCTTCTAGTGGTTTTATTTGAAGCATTTAGTGCTGGTCATTGTTAAAGGCAGGCAGCCGGATTACATAGACCTTAAACACGAAAGTTTCTGTGTTCCTGTTCCACCACTTCACTTTATGTATTAATTAACCAAAGAAATAGGATTTGACAAATGGTTGGTTTCCTTCCAGAATTAAACTTCTGCCATTCAGATGAACAAGTGTTTTATGCATTGACTTAAAATATGTTCTTTCTCTTATTAATCCGTGGCAGTGAAGTGCACATATTTTCCCATACTTGCTCCTTTGTACACTTTCAAGCCTTCCCATCCTTGCTGGCTTTTCTGTAAGAAAACAAGTCCTGATAAAGCATTTTTAAACACTAATATCCTCTTTGGCCCTGTTATTCCTTCTCTTTTTTGCTACTTTAGAATGAGCAACTGCCCCAGAACCTGCAGGAGGGAAAAATACAAATTCCTGCTGATGACAGCTGTAATGTTTGCTCCCTTTGAACACAAGATGAATAATGTCCTACTGCAGTCTTCATTCTCATCGTAAAAGTCTATCTGGGCTGTGAAAACACCAGGACAAGTCTAAGCAAGACCTCAGACGTCCCTTCTGGCAAACAAACCCTTAGGCTATAGGAAAGCCATCCAAGGGCTGCAGGAGTAAAGCGCACACTACAATATTTCTAGATGTGTCAACCACTGCAAGTAATGAAACTGTTCTCATCTGTCCTAAGATGTAAGGTGGTGATTGCGCCTGTGGCAACCAAACAGGCCAGCTTTGCCGGGTGCACCCACCCCACTGAATAGGAGGCAGTCAGGGAGTGACCACAAGAATTGGACCTCTGACTACCCTCACTGCTGATTTCTCAGAGCCTGGTGGTGAGCAACCCAGCTATAGTCACTGCAGGAGCAGCTCCTGGAAGGCAGTGCAGATGTAACTGCTATTTCCACCCTGGATCGTTGTCCAACACTATTCCAGAAGGTTTTCAGTCTCAAAACCTTACGCCACACTTCAGTATAAGCAACACATGCCTCTAGGTACCTGCAAAAACCCTCTCCTCAACTCAGCAAGTTGTAGGACAGCCCTGATGTTATTTCAGACATCTCAAGCTGATAAATCGCATCCTCACAATTACAGTGCAGGAGTGTTACCTGAGGCCAAGTATTGTGCGATGCTCAAGAGGGTGCAAACTCCTTTATGACGCTTGGCAAAGGCAGCTGCTCCTTCTCCACTCTTCTACAGGTGTGCATCAAAATGACTCCTGCTCCAAAAATCAAATCTTAACTCTCAATCTGTCTTACTATGGGACTAATTTTAACACGCCCTGGAAACACTTGGACCACACTTGGGGTAGAAAGCTAGAAAACATGCCTGTACCTTGTATCCCTTCAATGGTCTGACAGCTGTCTACCTGACTCAGTGTGGAGCAACATAGTCACAAGGGTGCATTTTCAGGAGCAGTTTATCACTGTGGATGCCCACGGATGAGGGTTCGCACAGCAGGGCCTTAGGGGCAAAATGTTCTTAGGTGCCACAACCCAGCCTGAGAAGAACAGAGTGTGCAGAGGCTCTTCAGCTGCTGAGTGTCTCAAGGTAGGCATTAAAAACATAGGAGACATCCAAAATGAAGATATTTTAACAGATCTGCTCCTTAATTATCTCTAAATTGCCAGTATTAAAACTCAGCTGCTCCACCAGGCTGATGTAAAGGTTAAATAGTGGCATTATTAAAGTGCTTTAAAAAGGTAATTAATCAACATTTATATTTTTAGAGCCAAAGTGAACCATTAAAAGAAATTTAAAAGATAAGCCTCACTGTCCGGGCACTTGCCTACCATTTATTCTTTAAGCATATCCATTTCTGCTTTTTTTACCTACATCACAAATTCTCAGTTAATACATGCCATATCATAATAATTGAATTTTTGTGCCATTTAACACATTATATATCTGCTAAAATCTCTCCAAGGTTTATGCTAAGTGCAATTGAATTCAAATTGAAACAATGACCACACTAAAGCACTTCTGTTTGGAGCAATTTCTCTTCCCTCTTCACAAGAGAGCAGAACTCAGGAGAAGCCAGAGAGGCCCTTGAGCTGAACAAGAAATCACAATTTCTGTCCTTTGGGAAATTCCAATATTTTTATTTATTTTAATCCCATATCAGTGGAAGGAGTGATTAACAGAACTTTCTGTGCGACAAAATTTCTTCTAAATTCTAATGTCATTTCAGAGAGCTCTGATGAATCGTACACTTTCTGGGAAATATCAGGGGGCATAATATAAGGAGGGAGCAAAGGGTCTCAGGGAAGTTGTAATACACACATAAGCAAAGCTGGGAACATGGATTACATCCCTTTTGAGGCACCTATAGATTGATGCTGAGCATAAAACAAAATGGCTCCCTTTTTATCTAAAAAAAAAGTGAAGTTGTGATTTGGTTTGAACAGCAACGCAGTATTTCACTTTGATGGGTTGAGGAAAAAGCAAGTGTTTTGGTCTAAGTAGAAAATTCCCTTTTGCTTTCACATTTCTGGAATGTCTTTTTACTTACAGCAAAAGGACAAACATTTAATAGAAAATTCCCAATCAATCTATTAAAAAGTCTCAATGACTGCCAGCTGAGATCTAAACAAGTGGCTCTCCCAGCTGCATTCAAGAATTTTAGCCCCTAGCCCTTAATTTTATTATCTACAGTATTTTTAACTGGAAGTTATTGTTTCGGAAAAAATCTCTGTTTTCAGAGGCATACATTATTTCTGGAACAGCTGAGTGCTGAACAGTGAAACTGTGCAGAATCTCTGCTGTACAGGAAACAGCAAAAACTACAGTCTTGAAGTTTTCTTTCCTTAAATAGAGCTGCGGATTTGACCTCTACGTGTACGTACTATAGCGCTAGCTCAAAACCAGGAAGATTTCTTCTCCAGCAAAAACCATTGATTTTCGTAAATAACTCAAAGTAATTGAATATTACAAAATCCTATTGATTTTTATGGACATTTTAGAGGTATTTTTAAAAAAATCAACTAAAAATCCAAATATTTCTTTCTGAGCCTTCCATACCTGAGATGAGAAGAGCTGTCTCAATGTCTCATGGGATGTGTATAGCCAAGACTTTGCTTTCATTCATCCCTTTGGGTCAGGGTCTTGAGCCAAACTGGTTTCCCTTGATGTACCAGGTGCCAGCTTTTTGAAGATGAGACAAAGTGGATTGATAATTACTAATTCTGGAATGACATAATAAGAAACAAACTGGCCATGGCAGCACAGCTCCAAGGGTATAATGAGCATCGTGTAATTTCTGAAATCATTACCGCAATTCAGTTTCTGCTTTCAGGTAGCAATTCCCATTTTGAAATACGAGTTTCAAGAGTATTTTTCTCCTAATTCTCCACAACGGAATGCTTTTGGCAGGAAGAGCAGTTTTATCAAAAAAAAAAATCTTCTTGCAGCCAGAAAATTTTATAAAATGAAGATGTTCGACTAGTCCTGTTTTGATAGGACAAAAATTTCTTTGTGCTTAATGTAATCAGCCTTCAGACTGGTGCCTTCACTGCACCAATCTGAGCTACTCCCAGTAAATAGATAGCATTCACTGACAACCGTGAAAATGATGAAACAAGTTATGACATCTTTTCTTTGAGGAGATGAGTGTGGGTGTTTATTAACAGTCTAAGTGTGAATTCAGTAATGATACGCTTCATGTTTGCTATTAAGAAAACACATATGAGAGCCGCTCAGGCTGCTTCATTTCCCAGCACATGCAATTTCCACACTGCACTGTGTGGTGGGTCAAGGGGGGGGGCAGAAGGTGTGTCTCCATACAGAAGACCCAGAGAAAGGGCTCAGGGTAGGGACATGAGATCCCAGAGCAAGGAATAGACAGCAGAGCATGAAATGGGAGCACAAAAGAGCAACTGTCATGCTCAAAACCTCAGATTTGCCAGACCTGTGCAATAACCAATTACTCAAGTACTTAACATTTGTGTTCTTTAGAGATGAGTGAGATCATAAACGGAGGAGAAGGTCAGCACTTAGGTATAAATAATCCCTGCATGACACGTCTTGGAGGGTAAGAGGCCAGATACATCTGTCATGTGAACGGAACTTGTTCCATTACAGCCCACAAAGATGCTGATACACACCACTTGATTTTGCGAACACTAATTTTGTGGAGAATATTCCCAACAGGCTGAGGGAAGGGAAATGTACACCTTATTTGCAGGGCCATAAGGACAGCCCCATAAACCTTCATTTAAGCTTGATCAGAAGCACTGTCAGGTGTCATTCCAAACAGCCTTGCTAAAAACAGTGATATTTTGCATGCAGTATTCAGGCAGACCTAAAATCTCTCCACTTAAATTCTGCTACAGAAAGACTGGGCATCTCTCCAGCTGCCTACCTGGGTCCAGTTGAGCCACCATTCCTTCATATTACTTCATTATAATTTTTGAGTTTCCACTTTCTCCAAACTTAAATCACTGAGCAACACCAGGAGGACTATCTCTAAACTTTCTCTGTTCCCAAGCACCTTAGCTAAGCGCTCATGAAAGTTATTGCCATGCTGGTTTCCCTCTTTAGGCTTCTTTGTATTTTTTTTTGAGGTATCACATGGCAATGCCCAAAGATGAGTCCTGATCAATCAGGGACTAGGAGAAAATGATATTTACCACAACTTTGCCTCCAAGCAAGAACAGAAATATGGTTAAAATAGAGTTCAGTTGTCTTGTTATAGAGTCCTGCAAACAGTTTCTCTTTAAAATGGATCCTAGCTGGAAACCATTCCACTGCTTGACATAATTCAGAAGAGAGGTAGCACCTGCAGAGAGGAGAGTTGGGGTTTTGGGAGGTCAGGGCAGAGGGCTAAGGACTGAGCCAGCCACGCTGGCCACACACCCCTTACAGCTGCCCTGAGAAAGGCATCCCAGACCAGCAAAACACATCCGTGGAAACTCAATCACTTCTTTTGGTCTTTTTTTAATAAAGGAAACACTTTTATTAAAAAAAAATGGATATTACCTCCTCCAGGAAAGGCAAGCAAAGTGCAGACACTAGATTTCATCTGCCTTCTCCCAGCACCCACCCTTGGTGCCTCTCTCCTAGAGAGTCACTTGCGCTGCCAGCCTTTGCTTCTGCTTCCTACCTCTGATTTCACCATCATGCCAGGTCACAGCTGACATGTCATGTATCTTTTCTTCACTGCCTTCTTTTTCTTACCACACTACACGTTTCTGAAGAATTTTACTTGTTTTGCCATATATCATGTTTCTCTACTTTGTAACTCTGCTTTTAGATTTATCATAGATTTTTTTAAGCTGAGGCTGAACAGCTGCCTTCTAATAACACCAGCCACATGCCAGACCATCTCCAGCACTCATTCCTCCTCTCTGATCACCTTTCTCAAGTGTTTTGGAGGAGAAATACAATTTTTCACAACCCTCTCCTTTCTCCTGCTCCCCACTTGATAATTAGGCTGCCCCATGGCAAGAGAGAGTTAAGCAACTCAAGTGGCAATCAACAGTTACACCTATCCTGGATTTAGCTGGAAGGGTGCAAGAGAAAGTGTTTGTCACAGCTTTTGCAATCTCATGGTTCCTTCCCCAACAACCTGCCCACAGCCAGCAGAAAATTTCTTAACAGGCCTGCCTAATACTTACACACTGATCCTGCAACATAATGAATTTTACCAAGTCCCCAGAATGCGATTTTCTCAATACAAATTCAGCCCTTAGAAACAAAAACTTTTTTTTAAAAAAAAGATACTTAGATACTTTACTGCCAAAATCTGATTCTCATTATCTTGCTTTCTCAAGGTTTTCACTACTATTGTCAAGAGAAATGGGCTAAATAACACACACTGAAGCAGAGTCAGTACCAGACTTAGATGACCATATCATTTTGAAGAGTTTGCTTTCTTTTTTTGATTCTTTTCCTTACAATATGAAATCCACTTCCAACATCAACTTCCCTGTTGTTGCAGTTGCTTCTAGCACCTCCATTTCCAGCTGGAGAGCTGATGTTTCCTAGAGCACAGCACCGTGCACACTCCAGTTTGCTTGTTATAACTTACAGTTTCCTCTTCCGCAGCCCTGGGCCACCACACAATGTAAACATTAGCTGTGTCTTGAAAACCATCCAAAACAAATGGGTCTTGGTGCCTGTGCTGTTCTCAGATCTTTAAAGGGAGCTTACTGTATGCACAGCTGGTTTAATCCTGTGAATAGTCTGAAAAGTATGATATAATGCTCATTTCTAACTGATGAGTCCTTTGTTGGAGTCTGTCTAAAGAGAACTAACCTCCAGATTATTCTTTGCTTTCTGCAGCCTACTGAATAGTTGAGCTGTATTTCTTAAGCTAGGGTTTTGGGGTTTTTTTTCCCCAGTAAAATTAACTATCTGTAACAAGGAAAGATATATTAAAAGAGAAAAAAAAAAAGGAAAAGCAAATAATCACCCTCCATCATTATGACTTGGCAGAGCAGTTGTAATAAGCAGCTTGAGCTGGAGTCAATATTTGCCAATGCTCTGAACATTCAGAGGCGTTCTGTGCACCTGGGATTTTTACTAATATTTCCTGGATACTCATATTTTTCTTTTTGCCTCCAGCCCAGTCTCCCGTTGTCTTGAATAAACTCCTCAGAGATGCTGGTTTTGCAGTCACCTGTGTTTTATAATTCAGTGGCAGTTTATCACTTCTTTCGGTAATCCACAGTAGCATACACTGCAATCTTCTGCTACAGGGTTATTAGGTGTGGGATCTTCCCTCCACCTCAGAGCAGCTGGTTTGCTGATCTTTTCATGCCAGAACCTCGGGTTACAGTGGTAGGATCTGAATAAGATAAGAGATTAATGTCTCCGTGACGGGATAGGCTTTAATTTGAACGAGTCGACCTAAGAGGATTATCTGAAAGAACAGCAAACTTAGGTTAAAGACCTACATATTTTTCCTCAAATTAATCTGGGTCATACATAGTAAATAAAATTCATTTTGTGGTTGTCATATGTGTTTTTCTCATCCTCTGTTTCCTACTGATGAGACTCCTTTGTACAGGAAGCAGACTGCCTATGAATCCCTAAGTCATAGATTTTAATTGTGTATCATTACATTTTACTGTATTTCCTTCATTCTAGTCTTCAAGGTTACTTTATTCTTCTACAAAATATCCTTGTCTACCTCTGCACTGACAAAGCCTCCTAATTTCCTTTAGAAATATTCTTTTCTTTTTTTTCCAAGGTAATCTTTAAAAGACATTGAGCATTGCTTCCCAAAACAGTCCTAGAGGACTGACCTCCTCCCAGCCCAAAATTTTCCAAGAATTTATTTGATCATCTAAAGGAAATTCCCACTAGGGCTGTTATATGGCGTCAAAATGCAAGTGATGCATTATTCTGGCTATCTTTAGTGAAAAATTTAAGCATTGGTCACAGGAGAAGCCTTGGATGAATGCAGTAATAATCCCAATTGATCTGGATGGTTTCTCTTTCACAAGACTGTTAGATGCCTTCCAGTCTGTGCTTTACCCCCTTATAAGCATTGTACATGTCCTTCAGCACAACTAAGAAGTTCTTGTGTGGTACCTTATTTTAAAAAAGGCAGCTGAATTAGATCTACTTATTTCTTGTCTAAAAAATAAGTAATCTCATCAAAGAAAAATGTGAGGCATGTCAGACAAATTATTTTTAGTGAAACCAAGTTGCTTTTTATCAGTTTATCTTCATGTATTTCATCATCGTTTCTTTCAAAATTTGTTCTCTAAACTTGTACACCACCAAATTCAAACTAATGGGTCTGTTGTTACTAGAGTTACTTTTTCCCCTTTTGGCAGTGTAAACAGTGCATTTACTACCTGCTACTCCTGTGGCATGACCTCTCAATTTCCTAGTTTCATTTTCAAAATCTTTGCAATTTCAGTGCCGGTTCACTCAGTGTATAGGATGAACACTGGCCAGGTGATCTGATCCAGCTGCTTGACCTCCATGAGTTTTAATTCCAGCTTTGGTACAGTAAATTGCATATCCTTACACTCATTCCACTAATCAGCATCTGTGCCTGACTTGTTCAAAGAGGAACCATTTTCTTTCTGAAAGATGAAATATTTATTTAGGTGTCAGATCATAACATCCTCTTAGGAAGATGGCCTCGTTCATTTTTCCTTTTATTGGCTGTCATAATCCCAGATACTGTTTGGCTATCCCAATACTTCATGGTCAGAGATATATTTTTCTTCACTAATCACTTCTTTCCTCTGTATCTACAGATTTTTTTCCTACAGATCTTTCTGCTGTGATTATCCACCCATGAGCTTTCAAGACCTCCTCTTTTTTTGGCCTTGCTTTGCGTGCAAGTTCCAAAACATTTTTTTTTTTCACTTCTGTAAAGAGGAGGACGTGGTTGAGTGGAGGTGTTTCTAATGAGGTTCTACAGGGACTGGTCACTGGCCTTAGGCTCGTGAATAGCTTTTTAAGTCTGGAATTAAAAAACACCTTTACTCTCAAAATGTGCAAATGAGAAGAAACTAAAGCAGTAGGAAACAAGGAAAAGGAAAAAATCTGGTAGAATTAGTGTGGTGCTTAGATTTATAAGCAGAATAAATGTAGAGGTATTATTAAATTTACATTTGTGACTAATGAAATTGCTGTTGCAGACAGTCATATTAAATAATATAATGGAGGCAGAAGAATGTGGGAGAATCTGAGAAGCTGAAGAATGATACAAGGTTTTCTTTATTGTGACTAATTTAGAGTGAAGCCAACTAGTGGGACACACATAGCTTCCACACCTGAGAGGAGTGCAGCCACTTAAGTAAGATTTTGACTTATCAATATGTCTGCCAATGGCAACAAGCTGTGATGGAGGGGCAGGCTGGACATGGGACAATGCTTCATCTCTTTCTTCCTACAACCTTGTCCAGCTTCCCATAATCTTAATGCACTTTTTCTTCCATCTCCCCTGCAAAGCAGAAAATCTGTCTCACGAAGCCAATATGTTTCTGAGATGCTCTCTCCTGTGTGCTCATCTAATTCTCTGCAGTTGTCTCCCTTTCCAGTGGAAAATCATTTCCTCTACACACTCTAATCTCCAAAGGATCTCTGCCTATGCAGGTAGATGCCTGCACTGGCCATAATGTATCTCACGTGATGCTACTGCAGCCTCCTGTAGGGAGAGATAATTCACCCTCCTGAACTCTTTACAAACTTTAGAAGGTCAGATTGTCACCTTTTCAAAAGCAGAAGAGAGCAAGTGTCAGCTGCTAATAACAACCTTTTAAAAGGCAGAACTCCTCCAAGGATTCTGTGTATATCAGGTTTTGCACTGTTCTGAGATACAACAAGGAAGCTCCATTGATCATCACACATCCCATTAAATCATTTATTGTTGAAGTCTCTCTACAAAACCTCTTTTAAAAAACAGAGACTATTTTGTATTATTTATTACAAAATCTTGTTCTGCCAACAGCAAGACTTACTTCATACAGAACTTCAGTAATGGTAAACTAACTGATTTACTACAAACTAAGTGATTTACTGGAATAGCTCTTACATTTTTAATAGCTCTGTCTGTGTGCCTGCTGCTATTTGCACCCTGCAAAAGTGGCAAATAAAATACAGGACAGATGTTCTGAAGGCTGAAAAAGAACACTATAGTTTTAACAAAAAGCTACCTCTTTGGGACCTCTTCTGGAACAAAAATCCCATTGTTACGTGGCTTTTGATGAATAAGGTTTAAACAAGGTAGGAATTATTATTGGCCCTATTGTTGCCATTGCATCACTTAGCAGACTGCTGACCACTGATAATCAGGGATCTTTTCCAGCAGAACAAGAGTTTATTCATTGAGACCCATAGATGAATTTTGTTCTACTAAAATTCAAATGTAACAATTCATTTAGACACCCAATTCCTCACTTTTTTTTTTTTTAAAAAAAAAGCTATCTCAGGTTTACATATGGCTTTATGCTTTAAAGCCTCAACAAGAGTAGTCAATTTTCTCTTCATGAAATGGACACTTATTCCAGTGGACTGGAATAAGAACAGACTCACTCTATTCAGAGCAGAGAACTGCTGACCATCTTCATTTAAATCAGCTGCTGAGCCTCGGGAGTTTGAATTTAAATAGGCCTACAACAGAACATAGAATGTCCAATACTGTACAGTACAATGGCACAATGGGTCAAATTCAACCTAAGTCCTACTCTTCTGAAGACCATAGATCAATACAAATTTGGTTTGGTATGTTGAAAGTGAAGGGAATCAGCTAGAGGCTGGTTGCCGGGGTTACTATTTATTCATGGTTCACAGGGCCTGCACAGAGAAATGGAAGTAGTTAATACTACCTGGTTCCTTGAAATTCAAAGCATTAAAACTCCAAATGTGCCAGGTTTCAAATATGTCCAGCAAGAATAAACAGATCGTTTCTACTGACAGCTGGAACTGTGCTGAGCAATACATGAGGAACAGGTACCTCACAGCCTGATGGCAGTATTTAAAAGATCTCACAACAGAATTGAGTATTTTCCTCCTCTCCTAATCCCCTGCAAAGCTTACATACATTGCTGCTTTAGGCACCAAATTGTTCTTGACATAAAGCCCCATGAAAACAGCATCTCCTTAAACTCTTTTTGTCTCAGCTACATATAGACTCTCTTTGTAACCTCGTTCACTGCCATGCGTGACACAGATTTGAATTCAAACAGCTTAATCTCATTTTGGAAACTAAGTCCAGGCAGTCATGGCCTAGAGCTGCTGAAAGCATGGATACTTGTCTTTGTGTTTTGATATAAGTCCATCCTAATGCCGTGCAACTTCACATGAGGATTATGCTTCACAGGGGTATGTACGTCGATGCTACTGATGCAAAGAAGGTTTGTTCAAGCACGCTTAATGCTACTCAGTAATCTGCACTAGAAATGATGTCCCTATCTTGTAGATGCTACGTTCTTCAAGGTAATGAAAAGGGAAGGAAAATGAAGGGGAAGATACTAGGGCATTAGTTTATTTCCTATGTTACTTAGGACTCAAAGTAACGGTATTCCATTACAGGCTGTGTAAACAAAATTGAATACAATCCCTGCCACCAAATGTAAGGCTGGTGGGAAGACACCCAAGAAGATACACGGGCAGGAAAGGAAACAGGCAGCAAATACCAGTCTGTCAGTAAGCAATGTATCCACAGATGAGCCATTCCCAACATTCCAATTAGCTCACAAAATGATAACAAATTCCTTTACCTTCCAGTCCTTTGCTGGAATACTGTGACCACATAACAGGACAAGAACCAAGACTGCACGGTTCTCCCTAGCCTTCAAAAGAAATCAATTTTATGTGGTTAACAATCACACTTAAATATGAATGAATTGCAGTAAAATGCAAACCAGGTTGTTCAATTATAAAATATGTCAAGGCCTTCCAGGAGTGATTAGCACCATAACATCAGATAAGATTACCATATGCATGGCTGACTAATTGGCAATGCAAATTTTATTTTTAAATGCCAAACAGTGTCTTATTGATATGGGTTGCTATACAGACAATGCATAGCACTTGGTAACTGGTGGCACATGTATCTAAGGGGTTCATCTGTATCTCAAACAAATAAACAACATCCAAAGTGTCAGCTGACTGGCAAAAATCACAACCTAGAGACTTATCAGGGTTAAAGTCTCCTTTTTGTCCCTAGATTAAGGACTTCAAGCTCATGATACTGTTGCTAAAGTTAAGATACTTTTTAACAGATGAAAATTATATATTTTTATATATATATATATATAAATTTTGTGGAAAACAGACCTCGTAGATGCCGTAGAGACACAGTCCTAGTCCAGGGGAAGCTGAAACAGAGCAGTTGGTGACTAACTTTGCTGCAATGGAAATACTTTTTTTGCTGCCAGCTGTTTACTTCTACTCCTTCAGTTTCTGATTCCAGTTTTCTATAGAAGCATCTTAACGGAGCTTTATGACAGAAAGGGTGGTGCTGTCCCTCCTCCAGGGAGTGCCTCTGTGTACATCATTCAGATACAAAATACAAACAGCTGGAGAAACAGAAGGGATGGTGACATCACATCTCTAATACAAGGGTAGTACTCTTACTAGGGTTTAACAGCAGGTCTTTCCAAGTGCTCTAGCTATGTGAGTTGTGTAATAAGTCACGAGAGAGCAGGGGAAAAATGCAGCAAATTCCTCACTGAAAGAATAAGAAGAGTGACTTAATTAAAATAAAATATGATATTTAACAGCTGCTGCTATGAGCTGCATCTGCACTTGTCCTACAGGGTTTCAGAAGAAGGTGGAATAATGTCCCACATTGGACAGTGGCATCAAGTAGTTTCTCAACTTTTCTTGAAAGACAGCATCCACACCTTCACATTGTCACCATCATCTAGCTGCCTGATCAGGAAGAAACAACAGATGAGTTTTTCTTCAGGTAGCCAGAAGAAGCCCTTCTGGAAGAGCTGGCCCACATCATCACAAGGCCACTCTCAATTATCTTTGAAAGGTTGGGGCAACTGGGACAAGTTCCTCAAGGACTAGAAGAAAATGAATGTTATTGCTGCTGCCAAGAAGGAGGATATGGGAAACAACACACTGGTCAGGCTGCAATCAGTGCCTGGCAATGTGATGGGACAAATAATCCTGGAAACTGTCTTCAAACATTTTGGAAAATAAGGTGATTGGAAGTACTCAGCATGGATTTCTGAAAAGAAAACCGTGGCTGACCAACTTGATAGCCTTGACTGGCTCAGTGGACAAAGGCATAGCGCTGGATATGGTTTATTTTGGGTTTAGTAAGGTTTTCAACATTAACTCCCATAACATCCCCATTTCCAAACTGATTAAGTATGGACCAGGGAAGTGGACAAAGAGGTGGGCTGGAAACTGGCCAAACTGCCAGGCTCATAAAGCTGTAATTAGCAGCATGAAGTTAGCTGGAGGCAAGTCACAAGTGGTGGATCTCAGGGGTCTGTAGTAGAACAAATACAGTGTATCATCTGCATTAATGATCTGGATGTTGGAACAGAGCATGCCCTCAGTAAGGTTGCAAACACACAAATGAGGCTGACACATCTCAACATTTTGCTGCTATTCAAATGGACCTCAACAAACTGGAGAGATGGGCTGACAGAAGCCATGTATTTCAACAAAGGGAAAAGCCAAGCCCTGCACCTGGCATGAAATAACTCCATGTACCAGCACAGGCAGAAGCCAACAACCTAGAAAGCAGATTTGCCAAAAATTGCCCTGTGGGTTCCGGTGAACACACGAGTCAGCAGTGAGTGACTGCAGCAAAGGAAGCATTGTCAGCAGCTTGATGGGGTTGATCAGTCCTCTCTACTCAGCCCTGGTGAGAAACACCTAGTGTGCTGAGTACAGTGCAGGGCCTGCCAGCAGAAGAGAGACAACAACATACTGGTGAAAGTCCAGCACAGGGTCACCGTGATGATTGAGGTCTTGTAGTACCTTTCATTTGAGGAGAGACTGAGAGCGCCAGGACTGTTCAGCTTGGAGAAGAGGAGACTTAGGGGAGACCTTATCAATGTGTATAAGTACTTTATGGAAGAGAGTAAAGACAGATCCAGGCTCTTCCCAGTAGTGCCCAATGATACAGGACAAGAGGCAATGAGCATGATTTGGGATAAATAAATAAATTCCATCTAAATGTATGAAAATAGGTTTTTACTGCGAATGTGGTCAAACATTGGAGAAGATTGCCCAGGCAGGTTGTGGAGTCTCAGTCCCTGGAGATATTAAAATTCTGACTGGATATATCCCTAAGGAATCTACTCTAGCTCACCTTGCTCTGAGACAGTTGTTGGACTGGGTGAACTCCAAAGATGCCTTCCAACCTCAGCAGCCCTGTGATTGCAGAGTTATAGTTAAGCAAGATGAATCTCACTATGTATCTGTACAGCAGTGAATCTAAGCTTGGGTTAGGGGGAAGGCAGACGCTTCTGGAGTCTAAAAAGCATCTTTTCTACAATGATTCAACATTAAAATGGCCAAACAGTTTACTTAGTCATGACAGCCTACCACAGAAAGAATTCAATGTTCTAATACAATCATGAAGAGACAAGTCAAGTATTTTGCAGTGATAAAATATTTTCTTAATATATATCATTTTCTTAGACTAGATATAAGGAGGACTTTCTTCACAATGAGAGTGGTGAGGCACTGGCACAGGTTGCCCAAGGAAGCTGTGGCTGCCCCATCCCTGCAGGTGTTCAAGGCCAGGTTGGATGGGGCCTTGGCCAGCCTGAGTGGAAAATGTCCCTGCCCATGGTAGTGGGTTGGAACTGGATGATCTTTAAGGCTCATTCCAACCTAAGCTATTCTATGATCATTCACCAATGTACACAGAGTTCTGTATGAGTACGGTGGTAAATGGATTTCTCCAGTCAGCTGGACAGACACACATTAGTGAATTAATGTTCCTGTACACCACAGGAATTATTCTCTTATTTTATAATTTTAAAAAATCTAAAATATGAAGCATGAGTGCTCAATATCTTATTTAAAGTTCTTGGTTTATATCAGTCATAATAGCAAGTATTCATTCTTGTCAAAATACATTTCAGAAAGTGTAACGTTTTAATATTTTTAAATAGGTACGCTGTAAACTACAAATGAGCTTGCAGTAACTGCTGGAGTAAAGTTTGTTCCAAAAATTTGTTTGCCCTGTTACTGTTCATGGACACTGAGCAGATGGCTTATGTTTATTAGATAAAAGCAGCACGTAGTCTTTTTCGTGATCTGCTTTGTGAATTGCCTTCTTTTAAGTATGTAGTTCTCCAGTTGTCTAATGTGCACACAGTGTTAGTAGTTGTAAATTGGAGTAAATACACACTTAAAGGCAAAGTTGTCTTTATAACAGAACAGCAAGGCAGAGCTAAGGCTATCTGACACACTCACCAGACATATCTGAATAAGTTTATTTTTCTATAACAGTTTTTGAAATTCTTAATTTGAAAATCAGAATATTAATTTTGGGGATCATCACAGCAGCAAATTCATCTTTCACTATTAAGGCACTGAACTGTATTTGTAAATTAAAACCATGTTGGTATAACTTGTTATCAAGGTATATTAAAAAAGATCTTTCTTACACACAACTTCATTGCTTTGGCTCCTAAGACTCTGATGAAAATGAAGTTTCTAAATACTTTTTGAAAGTGGAACTTAGATATTAAATACTTTGATATGTTACACCCAAGCTCAGAACAGATTAGATAGAGATTGTATCTATTCAAACCAAAGACTAGTCTGAATATGTACAAATATTTTTTCCTGCTTCTTAGCATACCTTTTATGTTTTGATTTTGTCTTTGTCTTGTTATCGATTCTAGGATTTGGTTAGATCTTTCAAGAAGCATCACAAAATTCAGGAAAAAAGTGCTAGAAAGTTTCATTATGATTCCTGGGATAAGCACTGCACACAAGATCCTCTGCTTGCAAAGATTCAAACAGAGGAAAGGGTTTATAACAAAGGTCCTGACTGAAAGGCACACAAAATTATTTAAATAACTGAAAATGTCACTTCTTTAATAACAATTCCTTATGCAACCTCAATTTCATCATCTGGAATTTCTAATGTAAATTATTTTGATCAACATATGCCAGAACAAGCAAACACATGTGAAATGGAACTGACAATAAGACTACAATGAGTAATTCTCCCTGAAATGAGGCATTTGTCTGAATGAGTAAAGCTCCTTGAAATGACACATTTGTGAAGTATGATCCCAAGCTTCCAAGACACTCCAGCAGCACTTTATATATTACAGAGAATGTAATGTCTAAATGTATAGTAATACCATACTTTCTTTTGGATTCTTTCTTTTTTCATTTTGAGACTTTTGAGTACCACATAAAACAAACAAACAAGAAAAGGAAGTTTAAATATTAATAAGAACCTCATTTACTACAGTGTCAAAGACATATGAGAAATAAAAATTGAAACACCTGGCAAAAATATGTTAAAACAAAGTGACTGAAAAGAACAAAACAAAACATAGCAAAGCTAAAAGGAAATAAATAATGGATGAATTAGTGGTTCCTCTTGCATTGTTAAAAACACAACAGAGGATCAAATGACATTAAAAGAGAACTAAGCATAAGAGCTTCTTTCTGGAAGAAGAACTGTCAACATTCTCTGAAACCATCTTTAATTCAGCAGAAACATAAAAAGGAAAAAATACAAACAAAAATTCACATTGTTTATTAAAGAAGGTTTGGAAGTTTTCCCTTTTGGGTTGACTTTTTGTCAAGCTAGTAAGCTTGTTCACCTAGGGGTTGAAATAGGAACACTCTATAAACAAAGTTAAGCAAATATGTGGCAAATTTATGCAAAAAGAAATGTAATTATATAAAACCTGTTTATCTTTCATGCAGTCTCATGACAGCTGTTACATTTTTTAGTATGTCTGATGATTTCCAGAGTGATGTCTGCTCAGAAACTGACTGATTCTCTTTGCCCTGCTGTTTCCACTTTATTTGATTCTCATAGCAAAGCTGAGGGGTCGTTTTTTGCTTTTCTTAGTGTCTCTTGGAGTTTTGCCATCTCCTTGAGTCTCACTTTGATGAGAAAAAGTTGGGCTCTCATTGCTGAAACTCAACTAGAAGCTATTTCCAATGTGATCTTTTTTTGCACAGTCATTTCTGTACCTGGGCATAAGAATGAATGTGGGTACATATAATCCAGTCTTTGTTCTCACTGGTGAGTGCTTGTGTGACAAATCCTATTAAAAACAACTGATATACTTAAACTAGCACTTTTTTTTCATTACTATTATTTCTGAGACAGTGAGGCTTATTGATCATACTAACAGGCTGAGTGAACATTAGACTTTATTGCCCTTCTGGAAATGAGGAAGGTCAGGGAAGTTGCAACATCACAGCCTCTTCTCATGCCAGCAGGTTAATGTAGCCATACTCTTCTACAATCTTGAGTGATTTACTGTTGCTGTTTAGCACATCAGGGTTGAGGGTTTTTTTCCTATTCTTATTCCTCTTTGCTTCTGAGGGCATGATTCCGTTGCATAAATACAAGAATCTGAGATTTTATTTGCCATTTAGATATCCTGACTGGACCCTAGTTGTCTTTCCAGAAGGTTTAGCTTGTAATTAAGCCACATGTAATGTCTCACAGTCCTCTGCAAACATTTGCAAATCATATGCAAGTGTATCAGAAAAACTTACACGCTTATATTTAGGCAAACAAATCACACTGTGGTTGACCTTTCCACTTTAAAGTTGGCTTTTCTCAGTCTCCAGGTAAAATTTTGCACATGGAAATTCAGTGAAACTCTTACTCTTGGTTTCAGCTGGCTCAAGTGGAGCCATCTGGAAGATTATGATCACAGGCTGTCTATGGCTTACAGAGTAGGAACCAGAACCCAGAACAAGAACGGGTGTATGATAGTAGGATCCTGTGCAGAATACAGGCTGGGGTGCAGTGATCCCTGGTCACGTTCTTTGCTGAGAGGACAGATTGCTGGATGTTGCATAAACTGAAGTCAGTGGGTACAACAGAGGCTGTTAATTAGAAGCAAGGAATTGCCACTTTGTCATGAGATCAAACAGTCAGAAATGGCCAGATCCACATTATTACAAATCATTTAATCATAGAAAAAGGAAGGAATTAACTCCTTTTTGTAGACTGCTTGCAACCACAGCAGTGATATCAGGCTGGAAGCTCATTGGTTGTTTTTTCTTCTCTCAGATCTGATCAGCTTTTGAAATCTGCTTCCAATCAGAACAATAGGACATATTGAACCGATTCATGAAAACAGATGTATCTATATTTGAAGAGACAAAGGGGTTCCTGTGGTAGGCAGTGTTGATTATCTGTATCACCAACAAAGACACATGTGTCCTTACAGTGCAAGTTTAACATTTGTATTTTCTCAGTGAACTTGGGAGATTCTTGCTGGTTGATCTCCTCAGCTCAGCTGTTGAAACCCTTCAGAAGAACAACACAGCCAAGGGGGTTGGGAAAAAGCAGAAAAAAGTGCACTAGCCTGTAGGAGTAGTGGAGAAAGGTATAGACAAGAAATAGTCTTTCACTTCTTATGGGAGAAAACATGCTCACCATTAAATATCTCAACTTCTTGAGAGCAGGGTTGTGCAGTACAGCACTGAAAGAAGTATTTTTGTGACAGATATGTGATATCTGTTGGACTACTGCATGGAGAAGTTTGGAATTACTAATATCAAATAGAGCTACAAAGCACACATATTCACTAACAAAAAGAAGAACAAAGATAGCTGTTGGCAATGTTAACTAAGATGCATGTTTTGTAAGCAGATTTCATACATTATTGTGAAGGCCTAACATTAAGAAAAATAATTCAGCCTATGTAACAAGCAATGGCTATTACTGCCTCTGCAAAAGACGATGATGGACAACAGTTATGTGCCCTGAAGTGAGCCTTTATATAGGCTTTCCCCTTCAGTTTTCTCAGAGGCTTCTTTCTTCTACTTTATCAGAAATCAGCTCAATCCAAAGCCTCAATGCATCACTTAAACAGGAATAGCTCATGACTCCTAGACCTCCCTACCCAGCATCAGCTGCCACCCCGACTTTCCTCCGTGGTTTTTTGGGAGCCCCCCCACAACATCATAAGCATCTCCCTCAGGATCTAGAAGATCTAAAAACAAATCCAAAAGCTGCAGTGCCTGTTGTCTATCTCTCTTTGCTCCACTCAAAATGGTAAATTAGGCCAGTGACATAGCACTATTGCCCATGAAGAGCAAGCAGTGGTCCAGCTATCTGTCTCAGCGATTCCTCTACAGCTTGGAGTTACCTATGTCAGAACACAGGGGAAAGATCTCTGGCATTTGATGGAGACACATTTGGACTGAACACTGAGCTTGTAGAATAATAAAGGAGGAGAAGCTGGATTCCACCTGGAGCAGCAGGTTTACAAAAAGCTTGCAATCCAGACAGCAAAGAAAGGAGCATAACCTCTGCTTTACAGATAGACAGCTGTAGGATAAATGGACCAACTGATCTGTATGAAGGCTTATATAGTGGTTAGGAATTCAGTGAAGAACACCTCAAAAACAGGTTATGCTAGCAAGCCTGAAACATATTTCATTTCATTTGTTTATTTGTTCTTTTTTCATATTCAGACAAGATTACTATGTTACCTGTAAACATCATGTAAACATTTACACAACATACTTTATGTATATAGAAGCATATTAAAGGACTTCAGAAATATCCTTCACACATCTTACAATTTTCATCACACGATGTCAATCTTTATTATCCTTTCACAGCTGGCACTTCTCCACTTTTAGCAAGAAAAAATGGCTGGCTTGGTAGATGAGGGGAGAGCAGTGAATATTGTCTGCTTAGACTTCATAGAATCATAGAATTGTTTAGGTTGGAAAAGAATTTTCACCCATAAAATAAAGCTTTTGACACTGTCTTCCATAAGATCCTCATATAAAAGCTGATGAAACATGGGATTAACGGACAGAGAAGCTGCCTTGAAAACTGACTGAGTGGTGATCAGTAATGCAAAGTCTTCGTGGAGGTCAGTGACTAGCAGTGTACCTCAGGGGTCAATCCAGTCCTTATCAACACATTCACTAATGATCTGGATGACGGGGCAGATTGTACCCTTGGCAAGCTTGCTGATAACACCAAACTGGGAGGAGTGGCTGATATAGAGGGTCAAACTGACATCCAGAAAGGCCTCAGCAGGCCAAACAAATGGGCTGGCAGAAACCTCATCAAGTTCAACAATGGGAAGTTCCATGTCCTGCACCCAGGGAGGAAAAACCTCAAGTGCCAGCAACTGGGTGCTGAGCAACTGGAAAGCATATTTGCAGAAAAGTCTCTATGGGAGTCCTGGTGGACACCAAGTTGAACCACCAATGTGCACCTGCTGTAAACAGGGACTTATGATATCCTGGGCTGCCCCAGGAGAAGTGTAACCATGAGATGGAAGGAAAGATTCCTTCCCTTCTACTCAGCACTGGTGAGGCCGCATCTATGTCCAGTTCTGGGCTCTCCAGTTCAAGACAGTCACAGACATACTGGAGAGAGTCCAGCAAAGGGCCACCACTGATATGATAAAAAGACAGGATCATCTCTTCTGTGAGCAAAGGCTGAGAGAGCTGGGACTACCCAGCTGAAAAGGAGAAGACTCAGGAGGGTTCTTATCAATGTGTACGAATAGCGTTAACACACGCAAAAGAACTGGATGATCAGGCCCAATTAACACGGGTTCACAAAAGGCAGGTCTTGCCAAACTAACATGATCACCTTCTATGATAAAGTAACTCAGCTACTGGATGATGGAAAGGCTGTGGATGTGGTCTTCTTGGACTTTAGTAAAGCCTTTGACACACCATAGGATACTATTAGCCTCTGGACTGGACAAGTGAACTCTTCCCTGGGGGAAAAACTGCTCTGGCCGGGCCCAGAGAGTGGTAGTAAGTGGGGTTAAATCCAGCTGGAGGCCAGTGACAAGTCGTGTTCCCCAAGGCTCAGTGCTGGGTCCAGTCCCATTCAATATTGTTATCAATGACCTGGATGAAGGCATTGAGTGCACCCTTAGCAAGTTTGCAGATGACACCAAGCTGGGTGGAAGTGTGGATCTGCTGGAGGGTCGGGAGGCTCTGCAAAGGGACCTGAACAGGCTGGACTGCTGGGCAGAGTCCAACGGCATGAGGTTTAACAAGGCCAAATGCTGGGTCCTGCACTTGGGACACAACAACCCTAAGCAGAGCTACAGACTAGGAGAAGTCTGGTTAGAAAGCTGCCTGGAGGAGAGGAACCTGGGGGTGTTGGTTGACAGCGACTGAACATGAGCCAGCAGTGTGCCCAGGTGGCCAAGAAGGCCAATGGCATCTTGGCTTGTATCAGGAACGGCGTGACCAGCAGGTCCAGGGAGGTTATTCTCCCTCTGTACTCAGCACTGATGAGACCGCACCTCGAGTACTGTGTTCAGTTCTGGGCCCCTCACCACAAGAAGGATGTTGAGGCTCTGGAGCGAGTCCAGAGAAGAGCAACAAAGCTGGTGAAGGGGCTGGAGAACAGGCCTTATGAGGAACGGCTGAGAGAGCTGGGGTTGTTCAGCCTGGAGAAGAGGAGGCTGAGGGGAGACCTTATTGCTCTCTACAACTACCTGAAAGGAGGTTGTAGGGAGGAGGGATCTGGCCTCTTCTCCCAAGTGACAGGGGACAGGACGAGAGGGAATGGCCTCAAGCTCCACCAGGAGAGGTTCAGGCTGGACATCAGAAGAACATTTTTCACAGAAAGGGTCATTGGGCACTGGAACAGGCTGCCCAGGGAGGTGGTTCAGTCACCCCTGGAGGTGCTTAAAGGACGGGTGGACAAGGTGCTGAGGGGCATGGTTTAGTGATAGACAGGAATGGTTGGACTTGATGACCCTGTGGGTCTTTTCCAACCTAGTGACTCTGTGAATAACTGAAGGGAGAGTACAAGGAAAATGGAACCAGTCTCTTTTCAGCGGTGCCCAGTAATAGGACAAGAGGCGGTAGGCACAAACTGAAAAACAGTAAGCTCCACACCAGGAAACATCCTTTTACTGTGAGGGTGACCAAGCCCTGGCATAGCTTGCCCACAGAGGTTGTGGAATCTTTGTCCTTGGAGGTAATCAAAAGCCAGCTGGACATGGTCCTGTATGATATGCTCTTGGTGGCCCTGTTTGAGTGTGAGGTTGGACCAGATGGTCTCCAAAGGTCCCTTACAATCTCAAATGTCCCTTGATTCTTTGAAGAATTATTTGGGTCTAGATTTTTATTAAGAAGATTTGATGAATCACCTTTTTTGACATGTGATTTCCCCTTCACAGGTTTTATAATACAAATATTAAAAATCTGAAATTTGTGTGCTTTTCCAGTTTGCAGCAATACTATTGAATAATTCCTACTAATTTCCTCTAAAAAAGTGCTTGAAACCTAAATTGTCCATGTTTTTCAGATTACTAGTCCTTGTAAATGTTCAGAATTTTGGGTTTTATTCCCCTACTCTACACAAGAAAAAAAAAAGTAAAATCTCAAAACCTCCTCTGACATAAAACAAATAATTTCCTTCCCACTCCCTATCATTTAGTCCCCAAGTGAAATACTGGCACTAAGAGACTCTACAGAAGATTACCACTCACAGTTGCCTTAGGCAAGGCAATATCCTTATAGATTTTATTATGCTCTCAATTTTATGTATAAAGAATTTATTTTTACACTAAGAAAATCTTTCAAAGCAGTGAGCTTTCTGAAGTTTAGTCTCTGTGAAGTTACCAGCCTTTTTAATTAATGCCATGAAGGCACTACAGTCTCTTTAGTACAATACAATGAATTTAAACAAGGTAAAACAAATACAAAAGAACTTTACTCGTAAGTTCTCATACTCTGACTCCTAGGAATGATTAGTGGGCAGTCTTGCCAAAACTATGATTTTATATCCATGAAGCCTGCCATTAGCACCTTCAGATGTGGCAAAATTTCACCTGTCTTCATTGTCGATTTGATGAGGTCTTTTGCATGCTAGTATACATATTTTGAAACCTAGGGATGTACAAATAGAACTTATTATATTCTTGAAAGGATACCAGTCAGCCTTCACGATGAATTTTCTGATGCTTAAAAATCAAAATTAAACTTTCCAAGCTTATTTCTATTTCTGTTTCTATGTAATCTATATTGGTTGACACCTGACTGAACATGAGCCAGCAGTGTGCCCACATGGCCAAGATGGCCAATGGCAGCCTGGCTTGTATCAGAAACGGCGTGACCAGCAGGTCCAGGGAGGTTATTCTCCCTCTGTACTCAGCACTGGTGAGACCGCTCCTTGAATACTGTGTTCAGTTCTGAGCCCCACACCACAAGAAGAATATTGAGGCTCTGGAGCGAGTCCAGAGAAGAGCAACGAAGCTGGTGAAGGGGCTGGAGAACAGGCCTTATGAGGAACGGCTGAGAGAGCTGGGGTTGTTTAGCCTGGAGAAGAGGAGGCTGAGGGGAGACCTTATTACTCTCTACAACTACCTGAAAGGAGGTTGTAGAGAGGAGGGATCTGGCCTCTTCTCCCAAGTGACAGGGGACAGGACAAGAGGGAATGGACTCAAGCTCCACCAGGAGAGGTTTAGGCTGGGCATTATTTTTTACGGAAAGGGCCATTGGGCACTGGCACAGGCTGCCCAGGGAGGTAGTTGATTCACCTTCCCTGGAGGTGTTTAAGGGATGGGTGGATGAGGTGCTAAGGGGCATGGTTTAGTGTTTAATAGGAATGGTTGGACTCAATGATCCAGTGGGTCTCTTCCAACCTGGTTATTCTATGATTCTATATTATAGAGGTGCAAAATAACACAATGTTATTTATCTTGTCCCAAAGATTCACAAGATCACAAAGAATATCAGGTTAGTGGTGCTCAACTCTCCCACTTTACTCATTAGGAAAGGACTGGTAATGTGAAAACCACAGCCAATGTTGGTTCAGTGAGCATGACTCAGGGTAAAAGATTTGCCTGGGGTGGCCTCTGGCTTAGTGAATAAAGAGACTGCAAGAGGTAAAGAAGCCCTAGGAGAAATAAGGGCAACAGATTAATGCAGTAAGCTGTTTAAGGTAATATCTAATTTGTGAACAAGGGGTCATAGCCTGACACTCACAGCCCTGGTAGCACACACACAATGTTATGTAGACAGACTGTCTGTTTAAAAGAGTGGTTGTAGTACAAAACAAATATTCCAAGTCAGCACTGGATGTGAAAAAGAATGCCTGCAAGACAACTGGAGACAGCTTTCCAAGGGACAGGGTTAGAAAGGTGCTATCACTAATTAGATCTGAACAACAGAAAAATGTTTGATTACTTTTAAATCCTTAGAGGAATAGGCTTTGTTAGACCATATGGTCTTCTGCTCTGAAACACTCCTTTCCGTTTTAAAAGAAAAGTCTGTGCTTAGCCCTCCAGAAGAAGAATAATTCGGGTGCTGGATGTACAATACAGCTCTTCTGTCAATGTATAGACCATGCAACATCTTAGTGAAAGAACTATATGAGAAGTCCCGTGGTCAAGCTGTTTCACCACACATGCAAATGGCAAGCTATTCACCTGCCCACTGCCTAACTACAGTAGGATGGCACAGCAAGACGTCCCACAAGACAAGAAGAAAGGAGCCACAAAGGATCCCAACAGGGCTTTACCAGATAATGCCCATCCCACCACCAGGAAAACACGGAGATGATGGCCGTGCTCAGCCAACAGTCTAGATCACCAGACAAGTTGATGGCAATGAGAAAGATTCAAGGTCAACAGAGAAAGTCAATCCACAGATTAGGTCTTATGATTGCCAGGCACACCTGCTAAGAAATCAGCCTGTAGGTCTTGGTTTAGATCAACGTGGCTCATGACTAGGCAGAAGCATGGCCATAACTAAGCTGCAGGCCAACACCACCACTCAAGCAGATATTAAGGGGCCAGGACAGGGCTTAAATAGACTTACGGGAAAGTGATGCTGATGAATGTCACAGATGAAGCTGGTCTGGCAATTAAGATCTATCAGTGCCCTCAGGATGTCACTTGTAGGGCAAGATTTCTGCATGTTTTTTCTACCAATAGTGTGTGTAAGTAACAGAGTAAATGGTGTTTTGTTGGTACATTCAGTGTATTTTTTTCACCAAAGTTGGTTGGTACAAATGATTAGTGCATTCTATCATCAGAATAACTGTCAAAAGTCATCCATGAATAAATAATTCCACTTTTTCTACTTAGAACACATGGAGTTTTTTAGCAGAGAGAGCCAACAAACTATCCTATTCTGGTATAAGACATCTATGTATCAAGTGCCTACGTCTTTTCTACAAAACTCTACTTTTACTATTTGGTAATTTTTAAATTTTTTTTGAGCCTACTATCTACATATACTGTGTTCCTTCAGTATTATTTTTCTAAACAACAGGATATGTTAAAAGCTCATTTTTCTCAAAGCTACCATGCAGATAAAAGAGCAAAAGAAAAACAATATGGGAAGGAGGAGGAAGGGAGAAGCTGTCCAAGCATTACATAATTTTTGCCTTAGTTCATTAGTACTTCAAAGATGTTTTGTAACTCTTTTTGGATCTCATTCTTGTCTTTCTCTAGGATCTCTCCACGTGTGTAATGTAGCTCTGTGATGTTAAGAAGTCATGTACCATTGTAGCAGTAAATTATTTTCAGCCTCATTTTTAAACTTGTATAGCCATGCTTGCTGCCTGTGTGTGTGCCCTCTCTGTCCCCAATTACTTTTGAATCTCTTGTTTTGTTGTCACCATCACATTTGACAGAATTGGACAGATTTTACTGGCACAAAGTTCCCACGAGACATGTGAAAACAGGTGGGCCAAGAGATGAGACAGAATGAAGTCAATATTTATCAGGCATCAGCAAACCCATAGCAAGCTCAAGTCTGAGTGCTACTTACATGCACATACATGTGTTTACAAGGAGAAGCTAATTTATTCCAGTTATCTTCTTTTTTCTGGAGATCATTATGTTACTATTTGAAAAGTAAAAATGTCTTGACTCTTACTTTCAACTGGTTTTTCACAGCCTTTTCAGTGTGGAAATAGTGATGACATTCATTCTTCATCAGAGACATGGGCAACATTGCAACACTGCTGGATTTGCACATTGGTACACCTTGGTCATCTTAGGCACTTCTATCACTTGATGCCCACTAAGATATCAATCCTATTTCAACAAGGTGAGCATAAAAAGTGACATTAGGAAAGCTATAGGGGGATTCTTGTGGTGTTTAGAGTAATTCTACAACCACCGTTAGAGAGGAACCATCCTGCAACACAGAAGCTCTCCTCTGAGGCCCTACAGGCCCTCCCTGTCCATCAGTGCACAAGGAATTGTCACACAGGCTCTTCAGCTCTGCCTCAGAAAGATTTCAGTAGATGCAAGGGAACATCATAAGTCCAGGACCTGACTTTGAAGTGATGTCGTAGATATGGGTCCAGGCCTTCTGTGAGGACCTGGGACCCTGTAGTTGCTTGATCAGTACATGCAGGCGAAGCTAATTCTTCCTTGCATAAAAGGACACTCTCTTTGCTGGGACCAGTGACAGACCTCTGTGACCTTAATAATTTCTTGACACTGCTTCACTGATGTTTAATTTAAAAAATAAAAGATTTGTTTCTTAGGACACGAGATCCTGTGGAAATAAGCAGAAAGAAGTGTGTTGCAGGTGACAAAGACAAGCCTGCTTCCTCACCACATCCAGCATACTTCAACACAGGTGCCTTCTGAGTGATTAAATATTCAGCATGTAGCAAGAGTGAAAGGAAATCATAGAATCATAGAAAAAACAGGTCGGAAGAGACCCACCAGATCATCGAGTCCAACCATTCCTGTCAAACACTAAACCATGCCCCTTAGCACCTCGTCCACCCATCCCTTAAACACCTCCAGGGAAGGTGAATCAACCACCTCCCTGGGCAGCCTCTGCCAGTGCCCAATGACCCTTTCCGTGAAAAATTTTTTCCTAATGTCCAGCCTAAACCTCCCCTGGCAGAGCTTGTGGCCGTTCCCTCTTGTCCTGTCCCCTGTCACTTGGGAGAAGAGGCCAGATCCCTCCTCTCTACAAACTCCTTTCAGGTAGTTATAGAGAGCAATGAGGTCTTCTCTCAGCCTCTTCTCCTCAAGGCTAAACAACCCCAGCTCTCTCAGCCGTTCCTCATAAGGCCTGTTCTCCAGCCCCTTCACCAGCTTTGTTGCTCTTCTCTGGACTCGCTCCAGAGCCTCAACATCCTTCTTGTGGTGAGGGGCCCAGAACTGAACGCAATATTCAAGGAGCAGTCTCACCAGTGCTGAATACAGAGGGAGAATAAACTGCCTAGACCTGCTGGTCACGCCGTTTCTGATACAGGCCAGGATGCCATTGGCCTTCTTGGTCACCTGGGCACACTGCTGGCTCATGTTCAGTCGCTGTCAACCAACACCCCCAGCTCCTTCTCCTCCTGGCAGCTTGCTAAACAGACTTCTCCTAGTCTGTAGCACTACACAGGGTTGTTGTGTCCCAAGTGCAGGACCCGGCATTTGGCCTTGTTAAACCTCATGCCATTGGACTCTGCCCAGCAGTCCAGCCTGTTCAGATCCCTTTTCAGAGCCTCCCGACCCTCCAGCAGATCAACACTTCCACCCAGCTTAGTGTCATCTGCAAACTTGCTAAGGGAGCACTCGATGCCTTCATCCAGGTCATTGATAAAGACATTGAACAGGGCTGGACCCAGCACTGAGCCCTGGGGAACCCACCTTGTAACTGGCCTCCAGCTGGATTTAACACCATTTCCCACCACTCTCTGGGCCCGGCCATCCAACCAGTTTTCCACCCAGGAGAGTGTGCGCCTGTCCAGACCAGGGGCTGACAGTTTCCATAGCAGAATGCTGTGAGAAACTGTGTCAAAGGCTTTACTGAGGCCCAGAAAGATACATCCACAGCCTTTCCCTCATCCAGCAGCCGAGTCACTTTGTCATAGAAGGCGATCAGGTTAGTTTGGCAAGACCTGCCTTTTGTGAACCCGTGTTGACTGGGCCTGATCACCCGGTTCTCTTGCATGTGCTTCATGATAGCACTCAAGATCACCTTTGCCATGACTTTCCCTGGCACTGAGGTCAGACTGACAGGCCTGTAGTTCCCTGGATCCTCCCTGCGACCCTTCTTGTAGATGGGCACGACATCAGCCAGCCTCCAGTCCAGTGGAACTTCCTCAGTCATCCAGGACTGCTGGAAGATGATGGAAAGGGGTTTGGCCAGCACATCCGCCAGTTCCTTCAATACTCTCGGGGGAATCCCATCCAGTCCCATAGATTTGTGGGTTTCTAGTCGGGCTAGCAGAGCCCTGACCACCTCCTCTTGGACCATGGGAGCCTCATTTTGCTCCTCTAGCTCCTGGGTTTGTACACAGAGGGAACAACTTGCTTTACAATTAAAGACTGAGGCAAAGAAGGCATTAAGTACCTCAGCCTTTTCCTCATCCCCTGTTATTGTTGCTCCTTCTGCGTCCAATAGGGACTTTATGGTCTCCCTAGTCCTCCTTTTATTATTTATATATTTATAGAAAGATTTTTTGTTATCTTTCACAGACTTTGCCAATCTGATTTCTAGTTGAGCCTTAGCCCTTCTGATTTTTTCTCTACACAATCTCACTTCCCTCCTGTAATCCACCCAAGAGGCCTGTCCCCTCTTCCAGAGCCCATAAACATTCCTCTTCTTCCTGATATCACTCAAGATCTCCCTGTTCAACCAAGCTGGTTTTTTCCCCTGATGGCTTTTTTTCTGGAACATGAGGATGGCTTTCTCCTGAGCTGCTAGGATCTCCTTTCTGAAGAGCTCCCAGCCCTCATGGGCTCCCTTGCCCTTAAACACTGTCTCCCATGAGACTTTGCCAACCAGCCTTCTGAAGAGTTCAAAGTCTACTCTCTGGAAATTTAATGCTACTGTCCTGCTAACCACCTTCTTCACTTTGCCTAGAACAGAAAACCCTATCATCTCATGATCGCTTAGTCCTAGGCGTCCTCCTACTGCCACATCCCCCACAAGGCCTTCTCTGTTCACAAACCGCAGGTCCAGGAGGGCACCTTCCCTTGTTGGTTCATTCACCAGCTGTGCAAGGAAGTGTCTTCCACGCGCTCCAGGAACCTCCTAGACTGCTTCCTTTCTGCTCTATTGTACTTCCAGCAGACATCAGGAAGATTGAAGTCTCCCACAAGAACGAGAGGCATCAATCTAGAGATTAACCCCAGCTGTTTATAGAAGAGCTCATCAGCTGCTTCTCCTTGGCTGGGTGGCCTGTAACAGAGTCCCATCACAAAATCTACCTTCTTAGGGGCTCCTGTGATTTTAACCCACAGACACTCAATCTCCTCATCACTACAATCCATCTCAACAGTGTCCAAGTCCTCCCTTACAAAGAGGGCTACCCCGCCTCCTCTCTTTCCCTTCCTATCCCTCCTGAAGGGTTTGTTCCCCACCATATCGGTACTCCAGTTATATGAGTCATCCTACCATGTTTCCCTGATGGCAACGACATCATAGGTTCCTTGCCCTATGACAGCTTCCAGGTCTTCCTTCTTATTACCCATGCTGCATGCATTGGTGTAAATGCACTTCAGCTGAGCTGCTGAGCCTTCAGCCCTCTTAGAGGGAACAGAGTTCATTCTCAATTGTCTGGTAACTGGAGTAGCTAGCACCAGAGTGCCTGTATCTCCCTTACCACCCCCGTGTGTGTTCATCCCCACTTTCTGTGTGGTGCTGTACTGGTGGTTCTCTCCAGCACACCCTCTCTGAATCACTAGTGCCCCAAGTTCAGGCTTGCTCCTGTCTAGCCTGGTCTCAATCCCCTCTCCCTTCACATCTAGTTTAAAGCTTGATCTATGAGCTTAGATAAGTTCTTAGCCAAGGGCTTTAGCCCCCTCTAGAAGACCCACATGTCCCAACCTTAGCAGCAGAGTTTGGGGGTGCATGAGCCACCCCATGATAAAAGAAGCCAAAGCCCCTTTCCTCACACCAGGCTCGGAGCCAGGCATTAATTGAATTCTTCTTCCTGATTTCTTGCTCCTCTCTGTTTAGCCTTGGGATAGAGCAGAATACTATCTGAGCCCCAGAGCCCTCCATCTTTTTCCCAATGGCCCTGAAGTCTTTCTTGATGGCTTTAATCTTTCTGTTAACTAAATCATCATTACCAGTTTGGACTACTATCAGAGGACAGTAGTCTGTCTTGTGGACCAGGGAAGGAAGTTTTCTAGCTACTTCCTTCACTGACACCCCCAGTAAGCAGCAGACCTCTCTGTGGAGCAGGTCCAGTCTGCAAATGAGTCCCTCTGTTCCTGTTAGGAGGGAGTCCCCTACAACAATCACCCTCCTTCTTAATGGAGGATGTTTTTATCTTTTTCTGAGGATAGTGCAGCCTAGGGAAAGATTCTAGGCTGTGAGAGCCATCATCCTCATCCGCAGGACAGGATTCCACCTGCAGCACATGGTACTTTTTCACCAGGGGGATCTGGGGTTTTGCTGTCTGGTTGAGGGGAGCAGGTTTCCTTCTTCTGGCAGGAACTTGCTGCCATTCCCCATCTCTTGTTCCCCCAGCCTTGCAGTTAGCAGGTGGGTGGTGTTTGGAAGCACCATCTCCAGCAGGCTGCTGAGTGAGTGAGAGGGCACTACTCCACTGGTCTATCTCCCTCTCACACTCCCTGATGGCCCTCTGCCTCTTCACCTCCTCCCTTAATTCTTCCACCATACGACAGAGTTCCCCCACTCGAGTGCAGCTTTCACAAGTGGAGCCAGTGACTGAGGCACAAGCTGGTGTGGGAGGGGGGCACTGTCTGCAGCCCAGGGTCTGGGTAGCTGCATGTGCCCACTGGGGCTCCATCTGCGTGGCAGCTTCCATCATGCTTGGTGCAGCCTTAATCTTTTGACGGGCAGCCACCATGGTTCTCAATTCCTTCTGGCCGTGCTCCAGCCCCTCTCTGCACCCTCCCTGCTCACCCAAACTGCTCTGTTTTAACACACCCTACTCCTCCTCACCTGTGCTCCCTAAGGAGCGTTTAAATCCCCCGCGGTAGCTCCCGGGACCGCCCCCTCCCGTCAGGCACCTGCTTGGGAGCGGCCGTTGAGCCGGGAGCCCAGCGCCGACCCCCGATCGAGTTTTTTCGGCTTTTCCCTGCTCAGGAAAGTGCCCCACCACCTTTAATGGCCACCCCACCACAGAACTCACCGTCCCATCGCTGGATGCAGCTGTAAAAGCTGCTCTCTTGCTATCAACATGATTTTTTCTGACTGTCATCAAGTTCTTCATCACTTGACCTCTAATAAATCAGAGCAAATCCCATAGGCATGCATCCGCCTTCCTTACTTTAGATGCAGATTCACATGCCTGCTCACCAATGCACTCAAGGTAGTGCAGAATCACAGAATCATAGTTTAGTGAAGGCTGGAAGGAACTTTAAAGATAATTTAGTTCCAAACCCACTGCCATGGGCAGGTACATCCCACTAGATCAGGCTGCCCAAGGTCCCATCCAACCTGGCCTTGAACACCTCTTAGGGATGGCGCAGCCACAGCTTCCCTGGGCAAACTGTTCCAGTGTCTCACCACTCTAATGGTGAAGAAATTCTTCCTTATACAAAGCCTAAATCTGACCCTCTCCTGTTTATACCTATTCCCCCTCGTCCTGTCACCACAAGCCTTCATGAATAGTCCCTCTCCAGCTTTCATATAGGCCCCTTTCAGGGGTCATTATAAGGTCTTCTAGGAGTCTTCTCCAGACCAGACAACCCCAACTCTCTCAGCCTGTCCTCACAGGGAAGGTGTTCCAGCCCTCTGATCATCCTCGTAGCCCTCCTCTGGACCCGTTCCAACAGTTCCATATCCTTTTTATGTTGAGGGTTCCAGAACTGGACACAGTACTCCAGATGAGTTTTCACAAGAGAGGAATAGAGGGGCAGAATCACCTCCCTGGACCTCCTGGCCACGCTTCTTTTGATGCAGCCCAGGATACTTTTGGCCTTCTGGTCTGTGAGCACACATTGCCGGCTCATGTTGAGCTTCTCATCAACCAGCACCCTCAAGTCCTTCTCTGCAGGGCAGCTCTCAATCACATAATTCCCCATCTTGTACTGAAATCAGGGATTGTCCCGACCCAGGTGTAGGACCCTGCACTTGGCCTTGTTGAACCTCATGAGGTTCTCACAGGCGCACTTCTCCAGCCCGTCCAGGTCCCTCTGGATGACATCCCATCCTCCTGGTGTGGCAACTACACTACTCAGCTTGCTGTCATCTGCAAACTTGCTGATGACTCAATCTCACTGTCGATATCATTGATGAAGATATTAAGCAGCACTGGTCCCAGTATGGACCCCTGAGGGACATCACTTGTCACGGATCTCCATCTGGACTTTGAGCCATTGACCACTACTCTCTGAATACAACCATCCAACCAGTTTCTTATCCACCGTACCATCCAGCCATCAAATCTATATCTCTCCAATTTAGAGAGAAGGATGCTGTGGGGGCTATGTCAAAGGCTTTACAGAAGTCTAGATAGATCACAACCATCAGCTTACCTGTGTCCACTGCTGTGGTTACCCCATCATAGAAAGCCATTAAGTTGGTCATACAGGATTTTCCCCTGGTGAAGCCATGTTGGGTGCCATTAATCACCTCTATGTCTTCTACGTGCTTTAGAATAGCTTCTAGGAGGATCTGTTCCATGATCTTCCCAGGCACAGAGGAGAGGCTGACAGGCTGGTAGTTCTCAGGGTTGTCATTTCTACACTTTTTAAAAATGGGCACAATGTTACCCTTCTTCCAGTCACCAGGGACTTCTCCTGATTGCCATGACTTTTCAGACAACATGGAGAGTGGCTTGGCAACCACATCTGCCAATTCCCTCAGGACTGTGGGATGCATCTCATCAAGTCCCATAGACTTATATATGTTCAAGTTCCCCAGGTGGTCACAAACCTGATCCTCCTCTACAGTGGGAGGGGGTTTATCCCCCTGGTCACCAACTTGCTGTCCTATGACCCAGGAGGGGAGAGGAGAGTAGTTATTGGTGAGGACTGAGGCAAAAAGTTGTTAAGTACCTCAGCCTTCTCCTTGTCTGTGGATACATGATCACCATTTCCAACTGTCAGTGAGGGTACCTTTTCTTTGACATTCCTCTTTTGACTGATGTACCTGTAGAAGCCCTTATTGTTAATCTTTACTTCCCTTGCCAAGTTTGGCTCCAGCTGCACCTTGGCCTTCCTGACTTCCTCCCTACACATCCGGGCAGTGTCCCTTTACACGTCCCAGGTTCCCTGTCCCTGCTTGCACTGCCTGAGCAGTTCCCTCTTCTTCTTCAGTTCAACTAGCAGGTCTCAACTCAGCCATGCCAGTCTCTTCCCTTCCCTGCCTGATTTTCTACACACGAGGAATGAGCACTCTTGCGCTTTATAGAAAGCATCCTTGAGTATTTTCTAGCTCTGTTCCACTCCCTTGTCCCAGAGGATCACGTCCCAGTGAGGCTGAGCATTTTTTCTCAGCAAGCACTCCCCGAAATACACACATGCACTACCCATACATATATACAGGATAGCACAGGCACACAGAGCTAGCAATCACACCCTGACATGAACACCTAATACTTGCTCCAGATGCTCTGACCCATGGTCCCAGCCCAGTTGCTTTTAATAAGGAGATAGAACAGACTCTACTGATCGGGTGCAGGGCACAGATAGACACAATAATCAGCCGCTGGTCACACAAAGCTGGCCCTTTTTGTCCCCTTAATCCTCTATTCTCCCTCACTTGTTCCTCTCCAAACCACCTTGACCCCTCTCTTTCCCCACACTTTAGTCCTCCCCAAACATTCCATACTGTCCTATGCTACCCCAAAATGTTCTTCCTTTGAGACCCATTATGTGTCCCATATCCGCGCAGGCAGCAATCCGTTCAGTCTGCAAGGCATTCCAGGGAGTCTATCCATTGATGCAGTGGGTGGATGTCCTCCAGCCCATGGGCCTGAGGCTTTTCTGACACAGCTAGGGTGGATGATGATGGCAATAGGAGTGCCTTTACTCTGGGAGACTGGGATTCCATGTGCATGAGCATGTGTGCCATCGGTGAGAATGGAGATTGTTATGGCTGATGGCTCCCCTGTGACTGGCGGGGGACTGCTGGGCTCAGAGTATAATGCAGGTTTGCCTGGCTGCCGTTTTTCCTCTGTGATCCTTTCTGTGTGCAGAGATGAGCTTTTTTATCACATATCAATGTCCTGCACATATACATTCTTATATTACTATTCCTGATAACATTGCCCTTTATCATACATCTTTAGTCCAGTGACACACCTGAGAGCACTTATCAACAAAGGAGAGAGCATATTCATTTGGGTACCAGACTAAGAAAAGGATAGTGGAGTTATTTCTTCATAATAAAGATCTTCCTTATACTCCACTCTTTGCTTAGGCCACCTGCATCTTGAAGCAAAACCAAAGTTTGCAGCATTTAAATGTATCCTATTACACAGTTGTGCTAACAGGGCAGCCACAGAAATTATATAGCCCAACATCTCCTTCGGTGTCCCTGGGTACCTCTGATACACAGGCTAAACCGGTATCATTGCTAGGCTGCCTTTCTTCCACTGCTCACAGACAATATAAGTGGCTGGCATAGGTGAACTCCCCAGGAGATGCTTTTGCTTATATTGGGAGCCAGCCTGAGAGAACTTGCTAAGTAAGAAGGTAGAAACCAACGTAACCCTTTCCCACTCCCTAGGCTGTGTGACAGAGCTTGCTCAGATCAGTGGTGTGGGACCCCTGGTTCTCCTTTACTTCTTGCATTTACTGTGATGAAAAGGAAAGAGGTGAATCACTCTGCATCAATGTGCTGCCACAACCTCTACGTTTATATTCCTCTACACATAGAATATAATAACCCTGAAAAGAACAAATGTGTCCATGAACACTATATTCTTCTGGTGCAGGGTATAAACTAACTAAAAGTCAGGCTGAAAAAGTCAAGATGAACCAAAGCAGAATTCCTAGAGCTGATTTCCTCACAGCACAAAGGTAATGGAAAGAGATGAGGAATGTTTTAGATCTGCACAATAATTCAGTTATTTCTAATATGACTTTGATTTCTATGACAATTTGCTTTACTGACATGGACAAGCTTTTCTTGGTCACTGTGAACTGAATTTCAGCTTCAGTCACAGAACTAGCAGCAATAACTACAGTTATATATCGTGGATCAGGTTCTCAGATGGTGTCAGTTGGGTAGCTCTACTGACTAGCTAAAAGAAAGTTATAAATGCTGTTCATTTCATTCTGTACTAGTTATGGCTTCTTTCCTTGTGATCATAGTGATATCAACACACACTTTCCTGCCTACATTCATATTTTGTGGAATCACTTGTCTACCAAGTTTTATATTCTTCTATTTGCTAAGCAGCAATTATCTTCTGATTCCTGGGTTTAGGTAAAAAATGAGATGCTAACTTGGAAACCATCTCCATGAAAGCATGTCTGAGAAAGCTTATCCTGGAAATAGCATAACCACCTACAGAACATGCACAGGACTGTCCTGCTGGCATGGCCATGACATCTACTAAGGCCCTGAAGAGCACAAAACTTCATTATTGTCACCACAATGTTGTAGCTATCTCATTATCTCTTTACCAGAATGACTGATGTCTTCCTTTTATTTTGATTTGTGAATGTTTCATACCAACAGCAGATGATTAATCTCTAAATATGGATATTAAGATCTACCTTCTGTTTTTTTAATAGTTTTAAGGACACACAGAGCTTTCCTACTTTTCTATTTCAGAGCTTAGTTTTTTACTAGACTTAGCGGAGTCTCCATCCTCACACCTGTAGTTACTTCCTGATAAACTTGATAACTCATGTAAAGGTTTGTGATACAGCCCTTCAGATTTCCAGGCCAGGTTCTGATGTGTTTATGGAGATTTATTATATCCTCTGATCCTAATCTTTGTCCCACCAGACTTTGCTTTCCTGTGACAGCCTGAAAATTATAGTCTCCCTGCTGCAAACTGAGCTCCTCTCTCAGTATCCCAGAGGATCACATGAACCTTCTTTAAGAAGTCGTCAGGTGCAAAATGAAACCCTTTCACATGCCAAGGCAGCACTTAATCTACACATAATAGAGAAAGTTCAACTGACTTTATCAAGACTTATTTGCTGAGCCTTGTCCTTTAGCTTGTCAATATTTGCCATGAGTAAGCCTATGTCTTTCCCTAACTTTATCTAAAGATTTTCCAAATCATTTAAGCTTCATGAATCTTAAATTTATTATACATTTTATTCACAAGTTTTCTAGAATTTTCTGGAATGTGCTATAGCACATGTTGACATCAGGTAAGGCAAAATATTCCTCTGCCAGCACCAAATGGGCAAGCTCTGAATCTAAAGGTTCTAACAGATACATAAGCCATGGATAAAGTGCATACCATGCAGGATCCAGTTTCTTGAAAACAATTATCTTTCATGATGAAGACTTCTGCACAGCTTTCTAGTGTCTCAACTTCAAAAATGCAACCAAAAAAGGAAATATTAAGTTGAAAATAATATTTTCATATAACTAATTGAAGCTACTTTTCTGGTTTTGTTAAATTGAAAGTCCTGTATGCTGCACAGAGTATACTCAACTGCATAGTATACATATTATATATCACTGCATACATTATATATTGCATATATTATATAGCATGCAATAATGAATATTTGCTGTATGAGTAATTCTACTTTATGTTTGTCACTAATATTTATTTATTGTACGCTTAAAATAATACTAGTTATTTGTGTTTTGTATACATCTAGAAGTAGGGGAAAAGTACAGTAATATGATAAATTGCTGATAATGAATGCCATAAAGGTAAATAACTAAAGATCTCTTTAAACCAATCTTCAAATCTTTTAAGTATTGCAAGGAAGGAGGGGAATATGCACCAAAAATGATGATAGATTTGGGGTAGTAGAGAGTAAATCATCCTCATGTAAGGGTAAAAATAACAATGAAAACCTGAAGGAGGTCTAGAAACCATAACAAGCAATATCACCTGGAGAAAACATTAAGGACAAGAAACAAATTTCTCAGGCAGTGTGTAACAACATGTTTTATTCAAACAGCAGCTACTTCTGGAAAACATGGTCAAGCTTTTGTGCACATAAACCATACTTCAAGAACAGACTAACAACTAGTATTAGAGGCAGCATTACAAGTTCTCAGAGAAACACTTTCTGTGAAGGAAGAAAGGAATATCACAAGTTCAGTCATTCATGGCAGTGTAACTGAAGTTGGACGTCTGAAGTGTGTAAATCAGATCCCTTACATTTTTTTCCACTGACTGTAGGAATTTCACATGCAGCTGTGATTCCTATCCAGAAAACACCTCTCCTAATTAGCTTGTGTATATCTTTAAACTACAGGTTATACAGGCTGTTAGACAGAGAAAAGGTAAATTAACAACCAATCAATCTCTTTCAACAGCTGCTCATGGCCCAATGACTTACTGCACATATCTGGAGCACAGCTGTACCTGACATGGTCTGTGATGGAGATGGTGTTCCTGGTCAGTCCTACCTCATGCTCCAGCAACCCCACTTGCATGCAGTCCTACACAAGCTATGTAAACTCTCCACCTGTGTGCCCTAGCACTTGCTCTGTAAAGTCAATTATCTGAATCATCGTTTCCTTAACCCCTACTTATGCCTCCTGAAAGCAGTCATGGAGGAGGCACACATATTAGTTCTCTAAAAATTTGGAGCAGAAATAGATGGGACTAGAAGAGGAATATGTTCTCTCTCACACAAGCACATGTACCCCTCTCTCTTACTCACATGGCTCTCCCTAATTTTGATTGTTTGTAGACAAAATTGAGTCAAATACACGAAATCCATGCACATTTCAAAACTGAATTCAGCTGCTTCATCTCAGTCCCAGCTACCTGTTCATATTGTCATTGAATGCCCAGCAGGCTACCCAGAAATCCTGGGATGAGAGAGCAGTGTCTGAAGCACCATGTTGTGTACCCTGGGCTGATGTTAATCACCATAGCAAGAAAGGTATTTCCCTATAGTTACTCTGTCAGAAAAAAAATGCTTCCTAATATTAAAAAGCAGAAAAATTAATCAAGAGAATTCTTATTCTAGCACCTTGACAAAAAAAAAAGGATACACAAATAAGCACCCAAGTGAAGCATCTGCTCTGCTCTTCCAAGGACATTAATTCACACATGATTCCCCATCTTGAGCTCCTCCTTGCTCTTCTTTTTCCCGTCCTCTTTCCCTTGTTTGGATCAGGAGGAAACTTTCTCACTCAGAAAAGCCCAGCCTCACAGCAAAATAAGATCAGCAGTCACCAGCTCATCATCTAGGTGAGCAGAAATCCTCACTCCCTGGTTCCCTACATTACCCTGAACACTTCTTACAGGGAGGAAAAGCAGCCTTTCATTTGAACAGGATATTCAGGATGTTTAGAAGGATTTTTCTTCTATTTGGGGATTTACAGTATCTCTGTACAAATCTGCTCGGAGGATGAAGCCCAACTGTTTATGCTGAAGCCCAACCCTTCTTTGCAGGGGCTCTTTCCTGAGAGTTTTCATCCATTTGGGAGGGCAGGAAGAGGCATTTTCTCTGCAGCTGCTCCCCATGAATCAGCTGGCAGCCGTATTGCCCATATTCTTCCTCGAGGACTTTTAGGACATGGTGTTCACAACACTGCGAGTCGCTAATCACTCAGAGAAATCTGAAGATTTGTTCCCAGTCAACAGCCAGTCCCTTGGCAGAAAGAAGCTGAGTTTCTGCACTTCCATTACATGTTGACTGTAGGTCACTGCTTGTAATTTCCTAGTCCCAGTGCTCAGGCTTTAGTCTTCCACAATGTCTTACTTTTCTCACACTCCACTGGCCTTCTGTGTTTCACGTTACACAATCAGTAGGATGACAAATAGGACAGAAGTCTCCAGTTCAGCCTCCTGAGTGTTCTCAGCCAATATGCCAGAAAAGTAATGACTTCTCTTTTTTTGGTTTGTTTTTAATAACATTATCTAGATGGTGACTATAGGCTATAGGTTAAGCTTGCCCTATGCTCCACATCTCCATGTAAAAAGATGATGATACTAATAAAATAATTATTTGAATAGAATTTATGGTTTAAAAGGAGTGGTTTGGTGTTCACATACTCAAGTCCAGACCTGGAGCTCTTATACTCAATTAAAGCATCCTGCACTTGGGCATGCATTACAGTGAGCGCACAGTAGCCACAGATTCACTTGTATTTTCAGTCTGATCATAAAACTGAATTACTGTTTGCCTCCAGCTTAACCCTTTTACAGCTGAGTGGCTGAAGAAAAACTACAGAAGAATCTAATAGACTAAATCTCTTCTTTAAAGAGACTGTACATGTCACAAATAAGTTAGATAGGGCAGTTTTCTGTCTCTCATGTTTTTCTGTTTTCTAGTACAATGCACCACTGAGTGTTTCAGGTTATGTACCTGCCCCATAAGACTACAGATATAAACATTGGTCCCAACCTAGGGTCACTGGGGCAAAGAGCATCTCGTTGGCCTATTTTATCACTATGACTAGCACAACAAAGCTTGACCCAAGACTCTCAAGCAACGTCATGGTATAAGCTGGATACACCAACGTGGAAGAAATACTTTCTTTTGTTTCCATGAGCTTAAAATCTACAGTTTGTAAAAATGCTAATGTGCAGCCACAACCATGCCTCTGTGTGGCACGCGCTGACAAAGGACTGACTTTCCAGGTTGACCTGGGACCTACTTTGCCTTTGTCGACCTGCCTAGCGTTCACTGATTCTGACTTGTGTATTGACTTCCTGGCTAGACCTTGGACCTATCCCATCACCATGAGCTTGCATGGGATCTTGACACTTGTTTTAGCCTTCTGGTGATCCTATGCCCTGCCCTGCTCCCTCTCTGAGGGGAGTGGGATTGGCCCTGGCTGGTGAGACCTTGTAGGCCCCTGTGAAGATCCCTGTGGCTCTCTGCTCCCAAGGAGCTTCTGGACCTTGCCACCTACTAACATCATAACTTTCTGAAGCACATCTCCACTATTTCCTCAGTTAGTAAGAAAAGTAGAGATTTTCAGAGGGTTGCTGGAAGATAAGCAGAAACTTTAATTAGGGAGAGTGAAAAAAAGCCACAAACTAGAACTAAAAAGGGGAGTGCTGCCAAGCATGGATATCATCTACAGGCTCCCCAGAGGATTGATTTCCATAGTAAATAACTTCGCCTCCTTAACAACAAGTGTTCAAGTCAGATTTCTTCAGTCATTCATCAGAAATGGACAATACTTGTCGCTTGTTGTTTGAAATCTTTCAGGGATCTCCCTGGCTCTGAAACTGGCCAGCACTTAAATACATAATGCAATAATACAAGAGAATGGAAGCCCCTTGGCACACGTCTTAATCCCGTTAGTAGAATGCTGAAATCTGTAGCTGAACTGTGGCAGGATTTTAGCCAGATAAAGATTTAGCTTGTTTTGGTTTTCCCATGTTACAGTTGTGTAATACCCTGTGCTCTCTTCAGAATGATTTGAGGTCTGTTGTTTCCTCTCCAGCATTTGGGGCTGCAGCCAGGACTTACATTAATGAAAAATATAGCTCCGATCATCAGTCATGAGAAGTCACTGCCACCTGATGCTTCCTGTGATCTCTTTGAAATAAAATAGTTAGGGCTGCATTTCAGCCACTCCTATTGTCCCCAGCAGGGGAAAAGACAAATTTTCAGAGAAAACTCAATTTTCACAGCTTTGAAAGGTAATTCTGGGAAACAGCAACAGGTTCCCTTTCCTTGAATGCCTAGAGTCAGGAGGCTAAGCTTTCAGATCCTTTCCTTCCAATACTCTACATAAAGTGGGTAATTCTAGAGTTGTGTCCAGAAGAGTCATTCATTGACCTTACTGACCCATCCCTGCAGTCAGGCCCATGCTGCGCAGTTCAACAGATGAGGCTTGGAAGGGTTCCTGCAGAAGGGGAAGGAAAAATAAAGCATCCATTCCACTGCTACATGTATCAACTCAACTCACACTGAAAATGTTCTGTACCAAAAATCAGTCAGAAGGGCAGTGACTGACGCATTCAATGGCAATTGTGGAAGAAGTAAACGTAGAACATAGAGTTACTTCATTAGATAACTTACCATTCAGCCACTTGACCGACTGATTGTACAGCTCAGAGGACCACCTTCTTGGTTCATCCTTGCTGCTTTCCAAAAAGTAGTCTTTGTTCATTAAAGACAATGGCAGAGCTCCTGGCTCCTATTCATGAGATCTCTGAAGAAGGAAGAAATGCCTGTGTGCAGCACTAGGGGCATAATGTGGGGGTAAAATAGATATGTGGTAGTTACAGAGAAAAATGAAAATACGACTTACCAGTAATGCAATGGAAATGAATGATAGGTGTGTTCTGCATGCAGACAACCTTGGGGTCCTCTGAACATCCATCCACCAAACAGACAGCACACCCTCTGCTTGCTTGTGCCCCTGCTTTGCCAGCTGTGGAGAGGGAAGCAACTCCAAAGAGAAGGACTCATATTCCTTTTGGGAACTGGCAGTGAGAAGATGTTAGTTTGGATCCAGGGAAGCCACCAGAACAGTGTATGGCAGTGCTCCCAGCACCTTGCTTTAGAGGACACAGGACCACAGACAGGATGCAGGGTCTGGGAAAAGCTTAAATATGGACATTAAATGGAGAGGGATCGGATCAAGCATTGCCCTTTTAAACTGAGAGTGCTTTGCAGGATTATCAGTCAGACATATCCTAACAGAACATGGGCAACTTTATAGGAATATTTTGCTATTGGCTGGTCAGTTGCCACATTCACATGAGCAACTAGGACTCTGCTGCTAATATTGTGAAAGGTTACGTGGAGTCATACACTACCTTTGAGTTGTTAAGTAATTTGGAAATTCACTGTCCAGTCAATGCATTAATTTGGATGTAAATTTCTCATAGTTTTGTGTCCTTACTAGAGGTGCAGCATTAAAGACAAAAATATAAATATTTCACTAAATACTGTAAGTTAAGTTATTGTGCACCACTTTCACTTTCATCTTTTCTTCGTATCCTGCATTTAAAATTGCTCAGAAATTGAACTTATAAGGCGGTTATTTTTTATGTATTTTTAAGTCTGTATCAGGGCATGTCTCAGTTTTATAACGCTTAATTTCCAAAGGTACCATGGTCTCACAAATCCCATTGGCTTCAAAAGCATTTACAAGTTCTCAGCACCTCTGAACATCAAGTCCCTGAATGTCCATAATCACATTTTAATCAGCTATTTAGGCCTTTATGGTCAGTGCACACACCAACTTGCCCAGCTCCCAGAGGAACCATCTACAGATGTCTCCCTATTTCCATGGCAAAGAAGGATTATAATGAGATTCTCTGCTCTCTGCCTTTCTGCCTAATATTTTAGTGTCTTGCAGAAGAGGTAAAAGATCTTCAATGCCAAGTTTTGCTGAAGGCCTTGCTGCCAATGAAGATGCATTTTTTCCTCTGGTATAGGATGAGCTTGCCTCTCTGATTCCTCACTTGTTCTTCCAGGCGTGCAGTAACCATCTGCCTGAATGCCACCCTACAGCCACAAAAACTGTAGAATGCAAATACGAAATGCAGTAAAACCTCCCAGAGAAAGGATCCTGTGGGATGTGTGGTAACGTCAAAGCTCCTTGCAAGGGGAATGCAGCTCTGAAGTTCCCTGACATGGCCTTCTAGGTTCTGCCCTGTCCAATCCTCATTGTAGGCTGTGACACACAACACATCTTAGCCGTTCTCCTCTGTCCTGTTATGCAAAATGGATGAGTGTCTCCCAGAAGGTACAGCAAGTACTGCTCTCAGTTTTCACATACCTCTCAGCTCCCAAGAGCTCTGGTTCAAACCCTAGCATGGTCAACAAGGCAGCATCTGGAGTATTTGATGTTCCACAGGTATGTAATGGAGCAAACACAGTAAAAGGCTGTCTCCCTTGGCTCTGTCTGTCATGGTAGCCAAGGCAATTTGCCTCCCCATATTACTATGAGAATAAAATACCAATATTACACCTTCATATATAAACATGGGTTCAGATTTCTGCAAACAGGTCCATTCTTTGCTTCCACAGGCAGGATGCATTTCCTAATTGTCAATACTGAGCATAAAGGCTGAAAACCTCTTGACTTGAAAACAATAGCTGCCATCCCCATAATTCTGCCACATGTACACTAGGCACAGTTTTGGTTAGATAAGGTAAAAGCTGATCTGAAAGATGACTAGGCACTCCTTACGGGAGGTGTGAGAGTGTTTGGGGTTTTTTAATGTTTTTGGTAATATCTGATTTCAACAATACAATGGAAATGTTTGAAGAAAAGAAACCTTTGGTGGTTTGGTGTGCTTCTGCACTAGGATCAACTTTTTGACACTTACTCCACCTGCATCTCTGGACATTAGTCCCTCACCCATATGGAAAAGGCACTTTCTGTCAAAAGCAACACGCTGCTTGGGCTGCAGGCAGACAGCGCTCCTGGGCACACAACTGTGAAGCTACTAGACAAGATTGGTTTGAAAGGCTCGCTTCATCCAGATTGACCCAGAAAATTAGGTAAATCATGTAAAGCAGTTTTTTGCCCAGCTAAAGCATCCTTTGAACTTCGCTGTTATCAGCTAGATCTGTGCAAGGCATGTCTGCACTTGCATTCACTCAAGGAGGGAGAAAGCAGACATTCATTAAAAATAGATTCCCTTTAAATTCAACTTGTACTTCTAGAGCAAAGTCCTGAGTTGGATGTACAGAATCAGCATTTGTGACACAAAATCAAGGAGATTTATTTACCATGAGGAGCAGAGATGATGCTGTAGTCTCACTTCTTCCCTATGTCTATCAATCTTGAATTGTCTGAGACTCTCCAGTTCAGTAAATGATCAAGCTCAGAAGTGGCTCATTTTTCTGTAGGCCTATAGCTATATATAGAGTAGCATTCTCAATATCACATGAGGGGTTTTTTTAAGCAGCATTTGAAGAAATTTGTGAGTCACCAGATGACTCCCTTTGAACAATGAGAGCTTTATTCACCAGTAATGTAAAAATGTGACCAAAGCTCATAAAATACACTCCACAGAAATTACCTGAAAAGGCAATAAAAAAGCTCTGCAATACATTTCCTTGATTGTCTTTGTCTTTACTCACTTTATAACAAAGGAGTCATTTTTCATGCAGGTTACATTATTTTCGTCTCCATGCCTGATGAGTCTTTAACTGACAGACCTTGAGCTTTGTAGGTTTGGTTCGACCCTTTACAGAGAGCGGGGTTGATGTGATGGGTGATATGAGCCTTTCATGGACCATAGTCCATGGTGTGGGAGAACAGAAGTTTTAATTCAAGTCCCTCTCTAGCAAGCATTTATTAATGTTAGTTAGCACACTACATTTTTTGGATGTCAGTCATGTTTGGTTTTATACTATGTTCCCCTACCCCCAAACTCTCAAACTTGTTCTGCTATTAACTCTAACTTTATCTGCTAAAAATTCAGCCAATACATATAATTCTGTTTTAAGTCATAGAGACCACAAGTGGGGGTTGTGCTGTAGCCACTAAAGGGGTAATGGGGCACAGTTATCATTTGAGTTTTCATTGTGGCAGGAAGGACAAACCACGGTTTAGAGGTCTCACACTCTTGCAAAGTCAGGCAGACAGATTACTATGTAAATTATTGCAGAAAATCCTGAAAGGAACTTCAAGTCAGGCTTGGTTCACATTTTAGCTAGATGAGCCAGCTGGAAAATCAAAGAGGATAAAAATGGAAAGAGGAGTGGGGGGGAAAGCCAGCATTTTTCCTCCTAAATCATGCCAGTTTGGTTTCTGGCAGACACAAGTTGAGTTTATTACAGCATTTTCAAATACCCCCATCCTCTGGGACATTTCTCTTTGCTATTTCTTTGCATTTATCACTATACTATTAAGTAAGCTTCCCCAATAGCTTATGTCTGGAAGCCAGATGGTCCTACTCCTGAAAGAACCCCCCATCCATCACTACTCTAGGCAGTCCTAGGCCACAGAAATCTTTCTTAACACTCCTTTTCTTCCCCATTAGGATCCTACTTACACCATATTTGTTGGTTTTAGCAAACATCCTCTTTGGGAAGAAGAGGCTGGGAACAAGAGGATAAAGGACAAGATTCTGGACCCTTTGAAGTCTGTGGGAATGCTGCCATTGACTTCAGCTGGGCTAGGATTTTAACTGGAACTTTCCTCCAAAACCAGCATTCATGTCACATCTTTAACATAAATGTTACAGAGAAGAATCAAAAGGAGGGAGGTGCTGCTCTCTCAGTAGTGCTCCCATCTCAAGCAAACAGTTGCTATGCCAAGATGTAGCTATGACAGGAGGGAAATTCCTATTTATCCAAGACTGTTATCAAGGGAGTCCCCTGACCCCAGAGGTCACTGAAGTACAGCTCAGAAATGCTGAGTCAGCAGGGCAGGCTGGTGGTGGGGCCACCACGAGCTGTACCAAAGGCTGGTACAAGCACAGCATTGCAGTTCCCTCCCAGTCTGGCAGCCTCCAACCAATGCCACACACCACCCCAGCCCCATACTAGCATGGCACCACTGACCCTCTGGCTGTTGCTGTCACAAGAGGAGGGAATATTAACAGGTTCCAGGAACCACTGCAGCTAACCAGCATCTTCTTGATGGCCCTTACCATAAAGGCACAGACCTTTGCTACACACCAGTGACTCTTGTCTTGGACATAGCCACTGAATGACACAAACCACGCCAAGGGATTTTAATTGTTGAGTACCCACACAGGAATCCAGAAAGCAACTGTGATTTTCCAACAGAGACTTTAGCCATCCTCCTACAACTAGGAGACTTTGAGCTACCTTCAAAACCTCTAGCCCATCTTCAGCTTCACTCTGATGCACTCCTTTCATCAGCAAGCTTTTGAATGTTTCCGCAAAGCAAAGCCACAAGCCAGTGAACCAAACCAGTCCCATGTGTTAACTGAGCAGCAGCAAGTGCCATTAGAGAATGTGTAGGTGTTAAACAACAAATACCACTAAATCCACAAATAACTTTTATCCTGTTTGCTGTATCTCATATACACAAAGGAGTGCCTGCTTATTTGTTGTCTGGTTTAACTTCTGCTTGATTTTGTCTTTATAAAGGATTAAAACCAAATTCTCAGCTTTAGTTCACTGAAAAAATAGTTGTCATCTTCATTAATTACCATTCACAGCCTGCTTCACCTTTGATCAAAGCCACAAGACTCAGAAGATTCACTACAAAACACCTTCTAATGACATTACATTTCAGATTAACAATCTGGTGAAAAAAAAAAAGATACCTCAGATTAAATGATATTCTCAGAAGAGCAATGAAGCTGGTGAAGGGGCTGGAGAACAGGCCTTATGAGAGGCGGCTGAGAGAGCTGCGGTTGTTTACCCTGCAGAAGAGGAGGTTGAGAGGAGACCTCATTGTTCTCTATAACTACCTGAAAGGAGGTTGTAGTGACAGGGCACAGGATGAGAGGGAATGGCCACAAGTTGATTTAGACTGGACATTAGGAAAAAATTTTTCACAGAAAGGGTCATTGGGCACTGGAACAGGCTGCCCAGGGAGGTGGTTGATTCATCTTCCCTGGAGGTGTTTAAGGCACGGGTGGACGAGGTGCTAAGGGGCATGGTTTAGTGTTTGGTAGGAATGGTTGGACTCGATGATCCAGTGAGTCTCTTCCAACCTGGTTATTCTATGATTCTATGATTCTCAAGTTGTACAACATTGCATCTGGTATTTTCAGGTTCATGAGATCTTAAACTCAAATATTTTTGTCATTTTTGATCATTAAACTACTTTCTAATCAGTATGGTTTCAATTGTATTAATATACAGCTCCACCTCCTCCAAAGTCTCCTTGTCATCTGGCTATGACAGTCTCTGGCTATGACACCTCTCCAGTGCTGGCATTACAGGTAGCCAGACATTTTCCCTAGAACATTTTTCCCATTAATTTTATAATGAAGAATGACCTCCTGCAGAATATTCAATTTGACTTGACTGCCTTTCTGCAAACAACATTTTTCTGTAAATAGACAGGGAGGAGAAAGGAAAAAGAGGACAATTGCCACCATCTCTTCTAACACCAGATAGGGCAGTAAGTGAATTTTGCAGGTAGCAGGTTTGTGCAGAAAAGCAGAGCTGGCACTTCACAGAATTAAAGTTCAGAGCCCTTTTTTATGGGACATTGAGGGTGCCTAAAGCTTACATGAGCTTTACAAAGGAATTACTTATATTCAAGGGGCAGACCATGAAGAAATGTTAAACGAGCTAGTCTCTTAATCAAATGTACTGTTACCCTGAGCATGCCAATTTCAAGAAAAATAACTGAAGACTATGCTAATAGCAAGTTATCTTTCTCACACATCTTGAGAGGTATTAGAGAAAAAATACGCAAAATGTATCCATGATTTAACAGTATTTCACGTAGGTCTGTGCAAGAGGTAAAAACAAGAATGGCATCTGCATAATTAAAAATATTTGCTGAAGGAATAGTTCAAGAGGCTATGGCTAGCATTAGTTTCTTGCCTTTTTATAACCTCTCACTCTGACCATTTTAATTGCCCTTTTATTATATTTGTTCAATAATTTTTACATTCAACTTTAATTACATTTTTTTATTGCACAAGTCTGGGATCAAATTCAGATGAACTGCTTTAAATGGGAAGGATGATAAATTCAAACATACAGCAGAAGCATTAAAGTGAACACTCTTCCTTTAATAAAGAAAGCTTCTGTCTGGAAAGTCTATAAAACACCAAGAAAGCCCTTTCACTCAGTCTGTGAGCACTTGTTGTAGTCAGAAGTAAAGAGGAAGAGCAGAAGCCCACATCAAACCCAAGAGGCCACATCACCACATGTTTCATCTGCTTCACCTTGACTGCCCAGACTTCCCATATGTTGCCCTGCTCCTCTTATGGGAAAGCAAAACCCAAGATGAATTCCAGTCCTTTTAACCAGATGAATGGTGGAACTCCTTCAAATATGAGGTTTGATTTTGTGGCATGCTGATAAAGGTGTGCTGACTATATGCAGTCAAGTTCCCCTCCAACCCGTAATCTTCGCCTCCAGAGTGGCACGTCTGGGAGAGGAAAACGCCACACCTCTCTACCCATCATGCAGCTTCCCTTTGACCCAGGGCAACACTCACAATGCAGTGAGGCACAAACCACCAGGCAAAATTCAGAATTGCTTCTCAGAAGAAGTTTCTCACACTTCAGTTTTAACAGAAGTATTTCTTCACTTCATTTTTGGGCCAACCCAGTTGCTCCATCTCACATAAGCAGTTCCCATTGCACATGAGTCTTCTTCCATGAACAAGGTTCATCAGGCACAAGCCCTTCACCTCCCCAGGAGACAAAACCCAGCCTCAGCCCTCACGGTACGGTGGCACAGTATAGTGTCTTTCCCTGCATACAGTTACCAACATCACAAATGGCCTGCAGAGATCTGATGCTTTGTAGCACACTGGATGTGAACTATGACAATTTCTCAGTACCAAGAGCTCTTAAAAGTTTCATGGCCATTAGGAGTCTTATTAATTAAACACATTTCATGTTATTACAGCTCTTGTATCAATTAAGCACTGAAGTGGTGCCTTGCTATACAGAGTGACAATGCTGTTGTCCTTTGTGTCTTACACTAGTGTTTTGACTTATTAGTTTGGTTGTTTAATCCAGATTTTCAAACATGTAATTAATAAAAACTGAAAGCTTCCATTATGTAGCCATAGCACTGGCCATAATTATTAATTCAATCACTTCTTATGGGCTTGTACTAATCACATCACTTTGGTTTTATTTAAATGCCTTTGAAACCTTTCGACTCAGAAGGATAAAAAAGCCAAACAAAAGAACTTTATATTCAGCTCAGTAATGCATCTCAATTTGACCAGCACTCTCACTGTCCACTTTGAAATTAACGATTTTTTCATTTGTAGCGTCACCCTATTTTAATTTGAATTAAAAAGAAAAATACACTTCTTATTGCATGGGCTCCTGTGATTAAAATTCCACAACTAGCTCCTGGGCTTTAGGGAGGAATAGCATCCATAGACCTGATCTACTATTTCCTCCCTGAAGTTCTGACACCTTTTCTGCTTTGGAAGAAAATAATTTATTTTCTAGTGAATTTATTCTCAATATGTTTAATTGCCCCCAGAGTGAAATCACATACTTTTCCTGTGTAAGACAGAAGGGCTGTGGTAGGCAGTAATTGAGTGATGTTCATGAAAGCCTTAGTGGTTTGAAGGACCCCTGAGAGTCACGCACCTACGAGCTTTTCTGACTGACCCTGAGAGCAGGGAAGAATCAAAGCCAAAGAGCTAAGGTCGAAGCTTTCCCTTGTCTGGCAGGTTGCATTCTGCTAATGCAGCACTGCACACTGCGTGGTGACAGCATGCATCCAGAGACAATAAAGGGAAATAAAAAAAAGGAAAAATGTCCAAAACGTGTTATTGGGTTGACTATCACAGCCACTCATACTCTGCCTGGTGGTGTGTGTGGAGACAGGTTACAGGGGCAATCTGTGCTTTTTGTCAGCCAGGAAGAGAAGAGGTGGAAAACTCTCTCCCAGAATATGATCTCTCTGCTCCACAGAGGAGAGAAATGGGAAAAGCATATCTCATCAGTACCACTCCATCTAGAGGGGGACAGCCTTCTACTTGGGAAGAGCAGTAAGGTGTTCTCAACCAAGACATCTTGCTGTGCTACCAGATGAGGCTGTCAGACCACATATGCCAATATGCCCTGGGTTTTCTCCTTCTCCCACTCTAGATTTTGGTGTCTCACATGGTTTCTCTGCACTAGGTTCTGGAATAGTTTTGCTCCCACAAGGGACAGCAAGCAGCAAGAATATCTTTCTGCTGCTAAGAGCAGAAGATAGCCCCTTTCCACACTTTTTTCTTCACAGCTACCAGGATCAAGCCACACTTCCAGCAGCACCAGATGCTACCACTTGATAATGGTAGCCACAGGGAGAAGCCACAAGAGGCCTCAGGACCAAGCCTTTTAGTTCCAGTGCTACAAACCCTGGATTAAAGATGACTACCCTGGTTTAGACAGGAAACTGTCCACCAGTCTAAAGAGCAACCCACTGATACAAAGTTCTCTTTCCTTCCCACTCCTCTGTTCCTGTGAGGCTCACAGCTCAGTCAGAGCTTAGAGACAGTTTTTTGTTTTTGATGGGGCTGGCAGCCCACCTCAGAGAAGGCACATAAATACCAAAAGAGCTACTGCTAACAACTATGTTGAACTATATTTTACCTGATACTTGTCTACCTGCACCTCTGATCAAGTAAAAGGAATCCCTCCCACTGACTATTCATACCAAGCCTGATACAGCTACTGACCTAGTTCTCAGAAAAAGTTCTAATTGGGGTATCTATTGGCCACTTTATGTAGCACACAAAATGTTATCCTATTAGGAGGCACAGTAACTCCTAGCCTTGAAATGGCACTTGTAATGGCCAGGATAATCTCCAGCGGTCCACTTGCCTATGCCCTTGAGAGGTGACATGTCCTAAATATGCGCAAGTTCCCCTGCATGACAGATGAAACATCAGAGGGATACAACAGAGCAAGCAGCACCGGGGAAGATCAAGTATTTCCTTAGACCTTAATAAACACCAAGCCTAAACACCAGGCAGGAGTAAAGATCTGCGCAGCCTCAAGAGATGAGCTGGTCCAAGACTTCAACACTTCAAATCCAGGGATCCTCTTCTAAAAATAAATAGCTGGCCATCTTATGCAGGGCTGTCACAGCAGTTCATCAGTCTATGACTGGTAAAGAACACCTGAAACTTTGCACATTTATGAGTTACTTTTCTGTGATGTATTCTTTTGGTACGTGTTTGGAAACATCAATGTATGTTTTTCCTTGGCCAGTTTACTCGCATTGCAGCCATTCCCACAAGATACAGGTGAAGAAGCTCTGTTTCAGTCCAGCTGGACTGCAAAGTGGAGTCAGCTACACCTATGCAACCCCTGCCAATTGTTTTTCTACAGCACTAAAAAAACTGCTGAGAGTAACACTGTGAGCTCTCAGATTAGAAGGACTTCATGCTCATCTTTTGAGGGGATGAGAAGTTTTAATTGCCTTTTTTGGGAGGGATCCTATTGTCCAACACATAACTCCGGGTATGATAACCAGGAGATTTTAATTTAACAAAATAAAAGGAGGAAGACTGCTGCCTACAACACAGATATAAAAAAGACAATTTCACGTCTGGATGATTGACTTCAATTTACAACAATCTTGTAACAATAATCATTTCAATGATGGGGCTTGCTAAGGGTTTTAGGGCAGCTAACTGAATTATAGCAAATCTTTACAATTACAACGTTTGTAATGAATGCAGTTAGTGAAGCCTCAGCAGCCTTCCCTTATCATTTACCATTGACTGATTGCTCATTGGAGGAGGATCCTACCCTTCAGCAAAGAGCAACAGAGCAGCATACAAACCAGCCAAGCCCCCTGCAGCTTCAAGGAGACAGGGCTGAAAGGAAGAAGGGCAAAGGTGATGTGCAGAGGCTCCTCACGCCCTTCTTCACCATTTTGCTAAGAACTGTCTGGATTCATTTATCCCTGCTCTAGCTTCCTTTTGTCCATCACCTCTAGGCATCTCTATGCACACAGCAAAAGAGAAGTCGGTTGTGCTGCTGCACCTTTGTAAAGGGCTTCCTTGGGAAGCAGGATTGCCGCTAGTGGGGGTCAAGGGATCAGCTGGTCTGTGAGGCCTCGTCATAAGGAGGGCACATTTCCATTATTTTGTGGTATAAATACACCACAACAAGGGTAAAGATTAGGTCTGCTATTTCCTTTCACTCCAGGCTCATTGAAGGTCCCATTAAGAGAGTATTTAAACTACTATTTTCCCTCTGGGTGCTATATTCTTTCATATCACCTTGCTAAAGGGCAATTCCCTGCCCTTGGGGGATGCAGGCATCCTCCTCAAGGCTGGGGCAGAGCAGGTCTTCTCCCTTCTGCTTCTCTGTGGCTGCATCACTAATCAGCAGACACACAGACATAGGCCACTTCCTCAGCACATCTCAGCTCACCAGCTGAAGTAGTACAAAGCAAAACGTCCCTAGCCAGCCAGGCTGGAGGAGATAGTTTCTCTCCTGCCTCAGATGATGCCCCTTCATGCATTGCTGATACTGCCTGGAAGAAAAAATAGTCCTGTCTGGGATCCAAGTGAGCAGCTGAATTATGCCCGTTGGATGTGACGTGATTTTTTCCAGTGTCTTCTCAAGCTCAGTCAACTGCAGCTTATAATTGGGAGGCAGAACTGAAAAACTAAATATACATTTTGTTCATGCCAAAAGACATCACAGGAAACTCAGATGGTTCTTCCTTCTTGTCCTCCAACATTCTAATAAGCTGAATAGTTGATGTCCCTGTCATGAGGCCAAATCTCCTCCATGAGAGAGCCCAGCACCCATGGGTGGCCAGCTCCAGCCTGTCCTCACTCAGCCTGCTCAGTGAGGCTTTTCTGAGCACACAGGTGAGATCTAATGTGGAAATCACCAAACCAAATATGTGTCTATGCTGTTGACATCCAGAAAAGAGCTTGTTGAGGTTCCTTCATAGCCCACAGAGTTAAATAACAGCTTTGTCATGTTTACAGGTGACTTCCAAAACAGTTGAGAGACATTATACACAAGAACTGCTTTTTTCTCCAGGTTGCCATATAGTGAGTCCAGGGTGATTGAGGCTGTGAAGTGAAACTCAACTCACCATCCAAAATAAGTCCCATGGCTACCATGCGAATGTCTGTTCAGACAATACACTGCAAGGAATGTGACTGGTACCATGCAGCTGCTCTAGGTAGCTCTTGAAAGTATATGAATTAGCTTGGCTACAAATGGACAATGCAGCAATAAATCACCCTCTGGGTTTATGCATGAAATACACACTTTACTGTTGACTTCTGCAAGTATGTAGTGGGAGCACAGGTTAGTAAGTACTTAGATTAACATTACGAAGTTCAGCCATCTTTTGGCTTGACTCAACATTCAGCAGTTTCAGTAGCAGCTGGTAAGTACACACATGCTCTCAGTTGGTTTTCTTTGTTATCCTAATACCACTAGGAAGTTTTTGTACCAGTGATGGTGATATGTGACCATGTCTGAGGTCTAAAACTGTCAGTTGTCATCCCGTAAATAAACAAGCAGTAACAAAAGTGAGTTGCAGCTTAAGAAGGCTTTAGGCACCCCTCTGTAGTAGTATTGCACCAGGTCATCTCTGTGCATTTGTGCTTGTAGGCACAAGTTATTTTCTTTTGAAGTCAATGGGATTTTCTCACTTTGTAGTGGAAAATGATCTTTTTCATCACTAGCTATGAAAGTTAATGGTTCAAAAATTCCTGGTATGCTAAGACCAACATTTCTCCTTCTGATAAATAATCTTTCACTCTTTATCTCCTGAGTCCCTCTGACAGCTGCCTCTCATTCTGGTACTGAGCACTTCGTGGGAAAGTGGGCATCTATTTCTTCTGGGTTTTTTTACAGCCCCTGACATAGTAATAAAGATAATAATAAGGCTTCATAAATTTCAAAAGGACATACATAGGGACATAATAGATTTTAACAAAGTGAAGAAATCAGTGACCTCCTGTAAGGAGCAGAGCTAAAAGACCTGAGTGCTTCTAGGTCTCAGCTTCAGAGCTTGTCTCATCACTTTGCAGTGTCGATTATTTGGAGCCTGGGATATATCCTGTGCTGCGATTTTTTCTTTTTTTTTTTATTGCCAGTGACGTTTATAACTAACTCAGTCAAACAAAACACAAGCCTACCTTAAACTTTACTTTTCTGCCCTCACAAGTTAAATCTCATGGCTCTTGGCTGAAGGCACTCCTCATAGTGAGTCTGCAGACAAAGCTTGGTTTTCTTAATGTCAATATAAGGAGCCAAGGTAGTTCTGCATTGCACAGTTGTACCCACCCTCAACAGAGAGAACAAAGAGCTCCCTCACATTTTGTTATACAACCATGGAAAGAAACAAAAATACATCCCCAATAAAAATTAGGAGATCTTTAGTATTTGAATTATTCAAATGTATGTTTGCTTTTAAACCACAAGCTCTAGGTGGATTTCTTCTACAGCATGGCCTACTTTCTGAGTATTGAATATATAACTGTATGTACAACTGAATATATAACTGTGCTGAACAAAAGGGAGAGTTGACCTACCACTGAATCTCCTGCCCCAAATCACCTTTGCTTCTGGGTGGTGCTGTTATTGACTTCTGATCTTTATTAAATGCAGAAACAGTTACTCCACTGCTTCTGCTCCAGAGCTTAGCAAACGATCAGTAGAGACTTTTCTTAACACCATCACACGAATATAAAGAAGCAGTATGAGCTTCAGCTGTAGCCCATGGCCTCCTGTCTCCCATGGTCTATATACATTTTGAAGAGAAGGCAAGCCCTATGTGCTCTCAGAAGCAGACACCATGAGCTGTTCCGTCCTAGTCACAAATGTTTTACTAGTTTGGGGTGGAGAATACCTCAGTCAGTAGAAGAAAAGCTATGTGTCCATGATGCCATTAGGGAAAATAAAAACTTCAATCCCAAAAGCAAAACATGTCTTGTTCCCTCCCCTTCTCCCTGTTAAAAACAACTCATTGTTTCAAACATTTCTGCTACGAGAAATCAGACTTCATATTTAAATGGGCAAAAACTTAACCAGGTTTGGTTTTTTTTGTTGGAAAACTCTCAGCAAGCTGAAGAAAGTAAAATTTCATTTCTTTCAAGGACCATGCATCCGCATAGGGCTAAGCAGCAACTTTTTCACTGGGTGGGAGCATGTGCTGTGAAGAAGGGTATGCTATAGCTGCCAGATAAACCATTAAAGGCATTCCTGCAGGCAAAAGAGCAGAAGGCAGCCAGTGAAATTGCTAGACCTTTTTTTGTCTCTGACAGAAAAAGGGCTTTTTCTGCTCCAAGGGAAAAAGAGAAAATGCTAGCATCTTTCCTCGCCTGACCTAATACAGAAGCAGGGGTTAGCCCGTTCCTGCCCTTAAAATACCAAATCGAGACAGTAGAAAGTTGCAGAGTCTCTGATCTGTCTTTAGAAAACAGGAATTGTCAACAACTTAGCTACACAGAGGTTAGCACAAGTCAGGAACAAATGTCAGAGAGCGCAGGGGAATCAAAACAGTGTCAGGACAAGGACTTGTTCCTCTAACAGCTTGGGTACAGATTTTAGGTTAGAAACTCAAAGCTGAGGATTTTTTGTTGAACTGATATTTTTTAAGTAGGCAAGATTTTATGACTGAGCTGAGACATCCTATCTGGGAAAATAGAGGCAAAGTTGTCCTGCCCTATGGCTCTGGGTACCAGCTCTTCTGGCCAGCCTACATGGATGTTCATCAAAACAACCACAGCCAATCATATTTTTAAGTTGATGATAATTAGACAGCTGGAAAGTAAGCCAGTTGTTTCCAACTAGCAGCTGTTACATCCCAGTCTATCAACCCAATAAAACAGTTTGGTCCTCATCCAGCTCTCAAATGTGTTAAAATGGCCAGAAATATTTTGGGAAAGGATCTCTTTCCTTCCTTGGACAGATTTTTCTTTTTTTAAACAAAGGACAATATGAGCTGTGATAATTAACAATTAGGTTAGGAAAGGCATTGAAAGCAAATGAAAAAAAGCAAGTTTCGTTTTTTAAATGATGTCATCAAACATTAAATACCTTGCCATTTTTCTCTTCCTTGGTGAATACTGGCTCAGAGAGACAACTGCTCACACACCTGGCTAAGAAGTAGCTATGGTAGCTGCACATAATTAATTTAAAGTATTGTCACCTCCCATCACTGACAAAGTTACCTATTTGTTCAGTATGTTCAGAGGAAAGATCTAAATATGCTCAAACTATATGTAAAAGGATCTTCAGAAGTTCTGTACATGTCAGAAGGGTCTTTTTACTCAGCAGGCTGCATATATCAACACCAGGAGTATTTTAATACAAGAAATTCAGTTCAGATCTCCTATACATAAAAAAGAGCACCAGGATGAAAGCTAATTAAACACCTCAAGTATTACTTTTATAATAGTCTAGCACTGAAACCACTTGAAGAAAATATGTAAGTATTATTTCTTTTTTTGTCAAAGAGAAATCCCTGGTCTACAGAGCATGAAAAGATTTTTTTAATACAATTCCTCTTCTAACTTGTATATCTGGCAGATATTTTAAACTTTTATAACCCTTGATAATTTTCTTCTTTCTGTAAAAGACACTTTCAAGAAAAGGATTCCCAATAGTCAAGTTCAAAATCTGCTCCTGCCCGTTCTGTCAACATATTGATTGTCAACATTTTGATGAATGATACTGAAAACAGAGAAGGCAGAGAGTAACTCATCAGAAGCTCTTCTTTTTTTCTAATGTAATGGAAGCCATTGAAGTATTTGAATTTATTGCATGCTCCATTAGAAAAAACAAAAGTCAGTAAAATGAGGCTGACTAGGTTTTCCCCTGAGGTTTCCTAAGAAATCGTATTCAGAGTCTTGCTAGAACAATTTGTCTATTTGCTGTACTATTTCACGTGACCCACATGAATTTTATCTCTCCCAAGCTGTTTATCACGTGCTGCTTGTTTGTGTGTCCCTGCAGACGCATGATCTGCTTTACCTCCAGTTGCGACCTCTTGGGAGACGTTGTCTCCACAGGCGCCCCTCTCAAACCCTCAGGTCCCCCAGCCTGTGCTTCTTCAGGGGTTAGTAGTGAGTAATGCTTCTGCCTAATGACAGATTAGGCAGCCATATGTCATACAATCGAGGTAAAAAAAAATTCTGATGTACGTTATGGACACATACAGACAGCTATATGAGCAAGAGTGATGACTCTAGGGCTGCCAGAGCTTTTGTATTCAGTACCTGTAGCTCCCTCTTTGAAGTTGTTGTTAAGACTTTCAACAGAGATGCCAATATAAAAGACAGCCAAAAAATTGAACTCTGCAGCTCTTAGTTTTGTAGCTGATCACAGAGCAGTCAAATGGGTGATGACTTTTGGTTGCAAAAGCCTGGGCTGAAATTAAGGCCTTAAGGCAGACTTAAGAGAAAGACTATTTTCCATTACCAAAGTTATAAGGCTTGTTTGAAACGTATTGTCACTAAAATGTAAGCTGATAACATCATTTTAGCTTTGTGAATTCATTTTTGATCATTTAGCCTGATCTGTAACATCATGCCAGAGAAGGATGTGCTTGTAACAATGAAGTGAAAAGAAAAGTGTTCTTAGTATTAACTCAGAATTTCTTATATAGATCTTACATTATAAATGTTTAGCCTTACAGTTCAGATCTAAGTTTTGTAGAGTAGATCTAAGAGTAGTATTAAAGATATTCTTAAAAGTAGACTCCTGTAACACAAATAAATGTTATGTTACATAATTAAATTTTGTATAATAAAAAAGCAAGAAATTGTCAAATAAACATTAAGAATAGCCAGATGGTTTCCTCCCATATAGCTGACACCTTTGTCTAAGCCTTGGAAAGAGGAGGCATGGACTAATACATACTACTTGTGTAAACTAGCTTAATATTTATCCACAGAAGTAACTCTGACCCAAAATCTAATATCGGAGGCTAAAGAGGACAGTTAAATGAATAAAGTTGTTAGATACCAAGGCAATGGACAGTCTTATAAAATTTCCAGGCAGGCGGACAAAAGAAGCAGAAGCTAAAAATAGGCAGCTGTCAAAATGCATCTTTAGGATATCATTTATCCTATTCACAACTACCAGCAGGAGTGAAAAGCTTGTTACTCTTCACTGGTTATGAAATGTAAAACAAAGGTTCAGAATGAAATCCAAGAGCTTTAAGGCCGCATTTCTTAAAAATATTCATGAAGCTAATCTCTCTGTATGTTTTAAATGAGGCAACGGCGATGTTGCTTTACAGGTACAGCATATCTGAAACTCATTCCTAAATCCAGGCATAGATACACAGTGCCTTCGATAGGCATCTGTCACAAGCTGAGGCCATAAAATACTAAGTACACAAAGCAAGTGTGCCCTTAGAGAAACTCAGTCCTTTAGTAAATTTTGCATCTAAATTTTTATCCCCGGCTATAAGGATTACTATTTCAAATATTTTCCATAACAGATTCTGTAATTTATGAGATAACAGAAATAAAGGCCAACCAAACCAGAAAATTTTAAAAATATGTAAATGTGATAGATTAATGACCTTCTTCAAACGCCACTCGGATAAATCCCACCCTTCCATACTTAGGCCTGTGTGGTGCTGTGGCAGCAGAGTGTTTCTCTAAATAACTGCTTTTAACTGGGATGCTCTTCCAAAAACATTTCCACACTTCAGCTTCTCAGAGAGGTCAGTGGGAACTCTGTGATCAGCCTCCAAAAACAAGCAGACCCAACCAAGAACTGGCATCCTCATTAAAGCAACAGTGGAATAAAACAAAAACCACATTCGTTGAATGATTGCATGAGAAACAGTCACCCCCAAATATACATGTAATATCATCACTCATGCTGTAGCATAACATTCCTAATGTGGAGGGATCTTGCCATGCTATGAAATTTAGCAGCTGGCAGGATAGTACAACCATGTTTCGATTTCAGAAACCAGGGAGCAACACCAAGAGACAGAAGAAGTTGCACAGAGTTTATCCCAAGAGTAGATGTCATTTCAGAGACATCTTTATAGACATCTATATATGTGAGAAGGGTAGACTTTTCAGACATTTTGACAGATGCTAACTTAAAGAATACAGATTCCTGAAAATTAAAGGTTCTTCTTCTCTCAGATGCAGGAAAGTTTGCTTAATAAATAAAAAGGAAAGAGAAGTTGATGGTATCTTTAGGAAAACCTATACCATAAATTAGCATTCATAAAAAAATCTAAGTAAGAGTCATCATCTTGCCAAAGCAACACATCCACTCTGTCGTTTGAGAGCATAAAGCCAGTGGTTATGCAACAACAGTCAAATCTCTGCTGCCCGCAATGGGACTAACTTCATCGTATTTTTCTGCAGAGTCAGGAGGTGGCTTTACTTGTCGCTTTCCAGAAAAAGAAAAACAAATAAATAAATAAACATGATCTTTGCTGGAGTCAACTCCTTTCTCATTTGATCCAACCTGCTATAATCCATTAACCCTCTGAAATACAAATGTCTGTCCAGGTTTCCGGGCTTGTTGACCAAATCAAATACAAATTGATTAAAGCTGCATCAATAGAATTTACCTAAGTCTCCCACACTTTTGCCATAATCCAGATCCTAAGCCCTGGTATATTGCCCATGACCTCAATTTAAAAATCTAAAAATCCTCCTGCTAACTAAGATATATATGCTTTGCAGAGAATCTCCCAGAAACCTTTGCCTTTGCTTTGATTGCACCTGATCTCGTACACCTCCTATACATTTCTCTCTGGTCCTGTGGCTGTGCTGTCTGGGATCAGTGGGAGCAATGGGCAGCTCACAGGATCAGTATCCAAAGCCCTGATTATGATGGATACTGAGAGACCCACACTTCCATCAACAACACCATAGTCCCATGCCACCCAGTACTTCTCCCAGCCTCAAAGGGAGGAAACTTGGCTGGTTCGTATTTCTAGTACCTACAGCTCTTTCCCTACAGTTATATTTTTCCCTTGCTTTGTGCCTAAAATCAAGGCTTCACTTGTGTGCTGAGTTTCAGCATGCAGGAATGTCTTGTTAATCCTCCTTCCTACACCACTCCACCTGGTCCTCTGACATTTTTCTTCAAACTCTTCCTTTTCATCTGTTTGAGATTGACCTCTAATTTTTTCATCATTGCAACTTTATTTTCTGTGCAGCACTTTCCAGGAACAGCTGCTGCAAAGGCCATCCAGCACCCCATTAAATCACAGGGTATACTGGTTAGGGCTTGTCTTTAAGAGGGAAGCCATTTCTCATAAATCTCAAAAAAGCAGATCCCCCCCATCTCCTCAGCACCCTAGCCTCAAACTTGCTGCTGATCTCCATTGGAGTAGGCAAGCATTTGGGATCCACATTTCCTTGTGGGTGGAATGGTTTACCAGTCAGATTTAAATCCTTCTGAAAACTAGATCAGAGGTCTGCAAAGAAAGAATAAGCTTAATAAAGCAGTCTTGGAACAAATTTAAAAAAATGAAAAGGAAGCTATCGCTCACTCTTTCCTAACTGCATCCTGGCTTGAATCCAGTTGCTGCTCTCATTATTTCATCCAGCTGAAATGCCATCAGGGCCTGTCCCAGCTCCAAGAGCCATAGTCAGAGATTTAACAGCCTGGGAAGCCTGAGCAGTTCTGTTGAACTCAAACACCTTCATTGATTTTCAGCCCCTTAGGCAAGGAACAACACAGGATGCCTCCCTGCGGATGCTCCTCTTCAACAGACCCTTTTCTCTTTGCAGGTTGCTCAGATGCAGATACCACATGGAGTGTTACCTGCAGCCAGTAAACTCTAATCAAGAGATGTATTTTTATCATGCAACATGTAGGACTGTTCTCTCTCAACCTGTCTTTATAAATGTGGATATCCCCTGGGCATAGGACAGACACAGCTTGTTACAACCCACCATTGTGAGGCCACTGAATTTTCCTGGACCTGAACACAGAGAATAACAAACAGGTTAGTCCTTATTTCCCCTGTGAGCAGCCCATGCACTTACTATGGATGAGATGTTCTCTGCACTCTACCAGGGAGACATTTAATCCTAAATCTGCTGTGATGAAATACCTCTGCTGTCAAAAAGGGTGTGTCTACCCTCCCTCTCCCCAGCAATACTTCCCCACCCTTTTCCCTATGGCCAGCATTGATACAACCAGATGAGCAGCCAATTCGTGCCAAGCAGCTCTTGAGTGTATGTTTTTGCTTGCTGAACTCACCAAACCAGCACTTTGTGGAGATGGACACACAACAGTGCTGGTTTAAAGGAAAGAGCCAGAACAAGCTTTTCCTTGCTCTACAGACAAGCCAGCAAGGGCTTTCTCTAGGAGATGTTCTGTCATCCCTGTTACAGGATTTGATAGGATGCAAAAGGTAAATGTCACTTGCAACTACACTTACCAGCCAGCTGAAACTCAGCCTAATACTTTGGGACTTCCACTTTCAAGTACTCCTTGCTGGACTACTTCAACAATTTAGATAAACTGGAAAAACAGAAACAAAGAAACACACCAGCCTTCTGGTAATGAATTTGCTTCAAGCTGCTTGATGATAGGTGGAGATCAGCAGCCCAGTCTAGCACTGACTTATGCTTAGAGCTACCACCACTGACGAAGACCTGTACTCATCACATTATATTCAGTTTAAAGTAGGTCTGAAAAGTGCTAGGGAGCCAGTGAGTAAAATGTTGCTATTTTATTTTAAGAATCATGATTGGAGTGGAAGATGTCGCCTTAATATAATATGCTTTGTACCTACTCTCAGCAAATCACAGAAAAATTGACAGTCTATACAGGAGAGGAAGGCTAGACCTCAGCTTGCAAGCAGACTGAATTACTTCTCACTACAGATTTGAGGTTATTGGCAGACAGCCCATGTTGCCATTTAGTCCTTATAGCAAGCATGTTTTAAAAAATATTTTCCATATAGGCAGACATACTGTAGCCACTGAGACTCCAGAGAGCTGCCATGTAGGCTCTCCTGCCCTTTGGAGGCTCTGGTTTGATTTCCAGGTAATACAAATCAAAACAAAAATCACTATCATAACAGTACCAAAAAAATTGTTAGTTCTCCACATGACAAATAACAAAGAGGCAGGTGAAATGTTCCCAAAGAAGAAGCAGCAGCACACTGCTTGCTTTCTTCTCATGAGCTACAAGCATGTCTCCATCCTGGAAGAGGAGGAGCATTTCTGTTGGAAGTACTGTACCCTGACACCCCTAGGGGCCAATGTTTTTGTCACAGGCGGTAGTGACACACTCCACTATCAACATCTCTGCATCCACATGGACGTGGCAAGTGTTCAAAAGAACATAATCATGGTTTTAATACTGTCATGTACTAGCGTGCTAGACCTTGGTAACAGCTGGTAACTAATCGCATTCCCAGAACAGCATCTCTGTTCTTCACCACTGCCCTTGCAAGTACCAGTCTGTAGCCATGACTTTGACTGTATGATCTTTGTGAGAAGCACGTAAACACTAAAGAGTTAAAATAACAGTGAGTGAACTCTGTCTTCCTTACGATTCATCACTTCTTGTGGTTCAGTGGCTGTTGTTCAGGGTTTTTTTAGCAATGTGTAGAAATAGCCTAAATCGTCAGTTCTCCCTTTGGCCAAATTAGCACAAGGGAGGGACAAACATTTGCAGGACTGACTTGTCCATGGAACTTGATCAGCCAGTGTAGAAGGCAGCCAGGATGGCAAAAAGCTCTGTTACTTCTCACAGTCCCGGCATTTTCTTTGAAAAGAATCTACTGTAGCTTTATCAGAATAATGTCTTCAGCTGTAACTGGGGAAATACTAGCAGAAACAAACGATAATTGTAATTGCTTATACTTGATTGCTATATATTTTCTCTGTGCCCTTCACACTTTTATATTTTAGACAAGAATATCCTCATATTTAAATGCCTCTTATGTTGCTACTAAAATAACCAATGAAATGCTTTCAAAACAAAAGCCATACAAATCTACTAATTAAGATATCTTCTCTATCTTTCTCCTCAGGGAGCAGTTCTCTATGGCCTATGCAGATATGCTCACCTATGAGGTATTTTTAACAACATATTATGGCTTCACATTAGTCTCCCTTTAGAGAGACCCTTAGGCTATTCCTTTTTTTGCACAATCAAAATAGAATTGCACCAACTTCTGGGTGACTAATTGGTGCAAATTATACTGACATAGCTGGTGAATTTCCTGCTTTAAATTAGCAACCATTTCAATGAAAAGTCATTAAAAAAAAGAGAGGAACTAACTAAATAAAAATGCTCTTTGTTGTATCATTGGCTAGGTTAAATCCCCTAATGCTTTTGAAGTACTTTTAATTTTTTTTTCTTTTAATCGACTCTGCCAAAATGCAAAGGCCATTGTTTTAACAATACTGGGTCATTGTCTGGTTTGGTCTAGTTTCAAACTGTGGCTGAACAAGAATTTGCACATTTGCTGGAACTATGGTTGTGTCAATACTCAAGATGGATGGAGAGAGGCAGAAATGGAGGGAGACAAGGTTTTTTATTACAGAAGGGTGACGTATCTGCATTCAGCTCTTAGGAGCTAATTCAGGATTAGTAAGAACTTCATCCTATTCTGGCATATTTTCATGTCATTAACAGACACCCTTTCAAAAACAAAAACCTCAGTGAGAAGATCCAGAAAAATGTATCTGTTTTAATAACTATTTTCTCCTGAGTTTCCCAATATATTCTCTTTTCAGTTTGTCAAGTAGACTTCTAGTAATAGCCAGCCTCCCTTTCCCACCCTTCCCCAAAACAACCTCATTATTTCCAAAGCCATTTTGGCAAAGCAGCTGTTTGAATTTTTATAAAGGTGATGAATGCAGAGCTTTGACCACCTCTGGCCTTCCTCACAACATAGGCTTGAAGGCTGTGGGTCAGCACTGAGCTGTAACCAGAATTCACAGCACAAAAGTAAGACACTGAGGAAACCTGAGGAAACGCATGGAGTGTTTAGAATGACATATAGTTCCTCATCTACAGTTTTGTGCAGTAGATACGAGTCCAGCCCAGCATAAGAAATTGCATCACAACCACAGATGCTCTCAGTAGCTTCAGGTGAAAGACTATCACCTGCTTTCTCCCAGTGCAAGGGCTGATCATGAGCATGGCCTCAGGGTGGGAAGGCAGGGAGGACAACTGTCTCACAGCCCCGGTAGAAGCAGAGGATGGGAAGGTGCCAGGCTGAGGAATGCTGCTGTCTCTCTCTAATGACAATTCATGTTCTGGAGAAGCTAGCAAGTCCTCCAGTGTTGCCTAAAATAGCAGGAACATATAGACAGCTACTTCAAAATTGATTCTAGGGTGCTCATGGGCACTTCTCTTGGAAAACTTTCACTCTTTCCTTACTCAAAATACTTTCCCTTTGAAGTTCACAGATTGCATGTCAACGCGTGAGTGTCTTCTAATCTAATGCTAGCATGAGAAAAAAACTGGTCCTAAATCTCATGATGCAACTATGATTCCCCTGGAAAAACAGAGCCTCATAGTTGTAAATTTCCTCTTAACCAGACCCATATTGTCCCATTTACTCTGTTAGTTGTTTAATCTCAGTAACAGATTGTGACTAACACAATATTTTAAGAGCTTTGGAGCAGAGATCTCAGCTTTTTCCTGGATCTAGGATGTGACTGCGACATTCAAAGATGCGATACATTAATAAAAATTATTTAATCTGCTACAACTGTGTTATATTTTATGCTACTGTGCAAAGGATACTAGACTTGGTACCAACCTGCTTATCTGTCTACAAATAGGTCAAGGATTAAGTGTTATCAGTGTATTGATTAATGGACTCGCCCAAAGACAACAAGAGTAAATGCATCATCATAAAGCCAACCTTGCTAATGTTAAAAATTATTGAGTTTCTGAAGTCTGTCGCAAAGTATGATCAGTACATTGTCTCTCAGCATTGTATATCTCTGAACAGAGGAAATGTAACTCCATGGTGACTTCCAAAGTAAAATTCTGCTGTGGGATGAAAGCACAGGCCATCTGCAGCAAGACTATTCTGCTGTTGACCCCACAGGCAGCAGGGCTGGAGCATCTTCTCTCTGCGTGAGGGTAGCAGAGAGGGAGCCTCTACCTAACAAGGACAACAAAGAGCCCAAAATGGTGTGCAGCATCTTTGCCTCTGGGACGTTTTCTGGGGTTTGGTGTCAAGTATTCAAATTGGGGCTGCTCAGCAAAGGTATTTCCACTAGACTTGTGTGGACATCACCATCACCATGGCTTAAGAAATTATTTACATTATATAGTTTAAAGTCTTCCTGCTTTATTGTCTGAGAACTAATGCAGCCACCTCAAGACATTTCTTAGACTCTTGTGAGCATACGACAGAGCATGAGCTGTTAACACCTGTGACCACCCATGTTTGGATTCCAGATCCCAGGACTATGGTCATACCTAAAGCTTCATTAGGCTCTTGCTTTGTTTACACCCCTCTTTATACTGGACAATAGTGTCCCTGTGGTTTATGCTTTTACAATTGCATTATAAATCGATTGCTGCAATCAGCTAAACTTGGGGGACTAGGGGCTGGTTAATATTCAAGCATATGGATCAGGCACATGCATTTGTATCTATCTACACAAATTCTCATGTCTTGCACACCATGTACAAAAAGATGTTCAGAAACAAAGCTTTATTCCACACAGAAAAAGGTTTATTTAAACTGAATAGTATCACTTAATGCTGACACCAGAAAGTTATGAATCAGCAGGTTTCTTTTATAATCTCTTGAGGTTCTACTTCAGCCGTTCTTTCTCCATCTTGAATGTCGATTTGGCTCATCACAATTTATTGTCAAGGGTAAAATTACCTACTCTAAACCCCTGCTAATTACCTCACTTACAAAAAAAATAGGAAGAAGAAAAATAGTTGGGTTTTTTTTTGTTCCTCTAGGATTTTACTGGGCTAATGTCCTTCAGTCATAAATGGAGGCTAAAGCAAATTTTATCATAGTTCCCATCTAGCAGCCTCTTCTTACTGCACCCTGTAAGCACTGAGATTTTACAGAGTAGAACTGTACTACCTACATACTGGAGCCCTAGGAGCTATGTCAGTATTAACAGACCAAAAAGGGTCAGGGACCAGCCTCAAACACCACCCATGAATGTCCATAGCATTTACATGTCAGCACACTCCCTGGTCTGGTTTAGGTTCACACCCATCAGCACTCTGCCATGCAGTGTCCATGCATGGTCTAGAAGCAGCACTGAGCCATGGTTGCCCTTGTTCAGCTATGTGGGCAAGGACACTTATTCCCTGAGAAAAGAAAATGCAGCAGAATGGGAGCAGGTAGTACTACTTCACATCCCTCAGTGAGAAAGAGATTGTTCACATCTGGTTTACTTCTTAAAAGAGGCATTGTTATTTAGTACTTTTATAACAGTAAGACCAGGACAATACTTTATGCACCTGGATTTCTTTTCCTTTTTCACCCTTCTATGGTTTCTGCTTTCGATTGAGCTGTATCCTCAGTGTTCTTCCACTCCCCTTGGCACGTCAAGAAACTTAACTGAGTCTGACTGCACTCCGATCAAGCACAGCTCCTTGAGGGAAATGCACAACCCAAATAAAATTAAATGTAGGGATTAAGATGAATAGCGGAGGATGTGATTAACACAATCAATTAACACAAGTTCTCCTCTGTGGAGTAAGACCTACCACATCCATGGTAAATTCTCATTAAGTTACTCATTTTATCATAGATAAACATACAGATAATCCACCACAATGCCTTTCTGTAATCAATGTCCACAATACACACAGAAGTGAAAATGGATATAACCAAGTTTAGGCCTTCCCACTGACATGACTGTGGCCAAGTGCTCTGGCAGACAAGGTGGATGATTTTCCCTGTGACAGGACGAGCAGCTGAGTTCAGGTACTCACAGTTCCAGACTTAGAAAGGTCTATCTGCACAAGCTGGGCATCCTGCTTACTCATGTTTGTACAAATCTTTGTGCAGAAAAGGGGGGATGAGGAGCAGGAAAGATGTGATCTCCTGTTTTAAATGTATGTAAATTCCAGTGCTGGGAATTGGATCAGCAAACACTGAATGTTGAGTACCTGGAGCCACAACACAGTGCTTGGTCCAGATCTTTGCCTGCAGAGGGTGGCTGGCAGGGACAATAAGTCGTTTTCTTCAGCTTTTTTCCTTTTTAGAGAGGACTAAGACAAAGGCTCTGCCAAGGCATCCTTACACCTCCTCTGGAAGCAGGGAGGGGAACATGGAAGCAGGGGAATTTAGCAAAAACAGGAGTTAGACCCAGACACCTTCCTGGCTGCTATTGGTCCGTGGCCCCTTGCTTTTCTCCATTGCCTTGTGCAGCTGCTCCACCCTTCCTCCTAGGCTGTTCCACCAAACCCCTGGTTTTGCTGTAATCCCTGCTCTCAGCACCAGTTTTGCTCCTATCTGTGGCTGTCCTAGTCTCTTCATCCAGCCACTTGCTCCCCTGGAGCTCACAGTTCTGTTCCAGCGTGCTGCCCCAGTGCTGCCTGCGGTGCCCAGCAGTGTGGGTACACGTATGTGTGCGAGTGTGTCCACGCACAGGCATGCATCAGCTGCTCGCAGTTGTATCTGGTGGGCAGTTCAGAAGCCTGCATTAGACTCAACGCTCCCACAACTGATAAAAAGCATTTTCCTTCTTTAATAGAAGCAAGAGAGAGAGAATTTTTTCTTTCCTCATTTACTCTTGCAAAAAGGTACAGTGGTGTTGCTTTAGGGCTTTTTTAAATGCTGTGACAGTTATCTACTTAAGTAAGAAACAGTTACTTGTAATTGCAGGTTCCTGAAAAGCCTCTTCACATCCACCACCTTGCAGACTCAAAACAAGCAAAGTCCTCTTGCCTAAGCAAGGATTGCTCCAGAAGTTGCCGCTGTTAGTCTGTGGTAGCTGCATGAGCAAGAGATGGGGTTTAGTCCCAGTTGACAAGGACCCTTTGTCAGGGTCATTTCTAAGACACGACAGTCCCTGCCCAGCCAGCTACTTTCTGTCTCACAGCTTTTCAGCAATGCAAAGTATGGTGATAACACTTAAAATTAATGCCAATTCCAGAGTTATTCACAGGGTTAGCCATATTTACCTCTGTAAATTGTGATCTTAATGAAACCTGAAATTGTTAGGAAATACCTTGAGCGCACGTTCTAATACATCAAGTCTCTTCAAAAGAATTAAAGGGAGGTGAAAAGCCACGTAAATACCCTTTCATGAAAACACGTAGAGATATCAAAGCAGGATAAGGTTGTTTTTCTGCTCCTTTCATTTGTACAAAAGCTGTTTGGCATCTATACTGTGTGTGTTTGTTTGTTTGGCACTAGTCTGCCATATGGCTTTTCTCTTTCCTTCCAATTGCAGCTCCATGCTTTCTAAGAAGCATAAATCAGAACAACAGGTAAAATAACAAGACTTTTGTCTGAAATATATGCACCTCTGGTGTTTTAAGAGCATGTTGGTATAGCATGTATGTGTTGTGTTTTGAAGAGGGTATGGAGAAAGATAAATTTCCTGCCACCCTTCTAATGCACAACAACATCCCAACAAATATTTCACCAAACATTCCACCCACCCCAGCACAACAAACCCCCATTTCTGTACCCAGGTGCAGGTTTCTTCCTTTCACTTCCTTTCCTAGCAAAATGCCAGTCTTTTAGGTACGTGCCCAAAACACCGACCTTCTACTCAGCTCAGAATGGACAGTTCAAAACTGATATCAAAATCACACTGCCTCCTTTTTTGCTCTGTTTGCTTTGATTTGTGCCATTTCCCTAAAAAAAACCCCAAACAAACAAAAACCAACTTTGCTCTTGTGGCCATTCTTCCTTATTAACACAGTTTAAAATACTTACCTCAATTAAACCTGGACATCTGCCTTATTTCAATACTCTCTCAGTGCTTTAAGTGCAGCAGTAGCTGTTGAGTCAGGACAGCAGAAACTCTACTGTTCCTAGTAATTTTTGTTATCTAGATTTTTCCTTTTCTAAAAAAATGCCCTTAGTCTGTATATTACCCAGTCTCTGAGAGGATTGCAAAAGGCCACCGAAAAGAAAATAATGCACAACAGCTGGAGGCTGGAGTGTCTGCTCTGCCCAGCCTCCTTCCTGCCCTGGAGTCAGCTGTGCGTCTTGCTGACTCAGATCTGCCACGCTTTCAGAGGAGTAAAATATGACTAAAAATTGCTAAAGTGTTCCTCCGTAATTAAGATTTGCCAGCTCTGCCTAAATGAGTTCAAAATACCTTTTTCCAGAAAACACCGTCCCTATAAAATGAGATTTTTCTTTCCAGATCAGAAAATTGTTTTAATAAATGAGGGCAAAAATCACCTGTCACAGCATTTCTTACAAAAGACAGTGATTAAATTGCTTGAGCTTCTCACCTGAGCCTTCTGACTTCTGAGAAGCTGCTCCTAGTCCCTCACAGAGTTCTCCTGCTGTGCATTGACCGCAGAGCCAGGTCCCATCAGTGCCACTCAACTGCACTAAGTGGGCAACCAAGTGCTGTAGTCTCTGTGATCACCGGAGAAAACAGCACACAAAATGAGTGGCTGCTTCCTACCTGCCTGACAGATTATTTACACTGAAAAGAAGGTCACACAGTCTTAGAAAACACCAAAACACAGCATCACTGCCCCTTTAGAGCTCTCAGCCACTTCCCCTGGTTTCCTCCACGCAATGAAAGCTCTGAATCTGCCAGGGGAAGGTGACAGTGAAGCAGTTTTGATCCAGAAGCTGAATACAGTGCCTATACAGCAACCACCAGAGACCAGGCTTCAAGCTAAGAGATATTTTTGAGGAGGTTTCAAGGAGTTTGCTGGCTGCTAGGCAAGGTGACAAAGGTCTATCTGGTGTGACTATTCCAGTCAACTAGTTTTCAAGACATGTTTTTTAAAATTATTGAAATTTCTATTAAACCCCAGCAACACAAATAATTTTGCTCTATTTCCTCACATTCACCATGTGCTAAACAAGATCAAAAGCACGAAAATGATTACAGAAGGAATCTCTGTCCTATTGTCAAGACAACATGGTTAGAAAAAAATTTCAATGTAAGCGTTTTCTCAGATGTCCAAGAAGCTATGCCAGAAATATGGCCTTGGAGGAACTAAAAAAACCAAAATCTGTTTCATTTCAAGTGTAACACGCTTTTTCATAATTGCTCATGTTGCTTATTACTGACCCAAAACTCAGGACAGATTAAAATACCAAGAGATGGGCCCATATGGTAGACATTCATGGTCATGATAAGCATCAAATGGATGGATGAGCAGATGAAAAAAGGATAGCTGCAAATCCTAACACTGCAAAAGGCACTAGGCATATTCTCTGGATTGAGAGGAGCGAGGTACACTAAGAAAAGGGTGAATTGGGAATCGGAGGCAAAGTCTGTGCTGGGACCTTCTCTCCTACCTTCTGTTTGCTGCTCCTTGAAGGCTGAAACCTGGGGTTTTCCAGCATTCCTCCTATGTGAACCACAGGATGGGTGGGAGCACCTCACCAGAGGAAGCTCCCCAATTTTCACAGCTTCATCACGGCTGCCAAGCACAGACACAACTCAACAGCAGGCTCTTCAGAGCATGCATAGATTAGTTCACCTCTCAGCAGTGAAATCCCTGAGGGATTTAAAATGGTTAAGATACATTTTTTTTCACACATTTGAATCATGCTGTATCTCTCCATGCTTTATGATAATGATGAAGTAGTTGGCCACTAAGACAGTCCTGCTCAGGCAAACTCTTAAAACCCATGATCATATTTGCCTATGGCTTGGCTTTTAAAGATAAAATAATGTAATAATAAATCCTTCTCCTCTGTCACTGAGGAGCTTTGTTTTTCCAAGGTTAAATAACTTGGTGGATTGTGGCAATGCACAATTTACCCTTTCAGCATGTGAGTCACAATCTACTTTAATTACTTAAGTAATTCAGTCCTTGAGCCCCATTTACAGTGGGCACCATTGCACAGTTTGGCATCAATCCCATGATTTGTAGATGCATCTGAATCTCCCACATGCGCGCAGTGCTCCCCTATATAAAACTTCATATATTCCTACACTCCTTCCAGGAGTCATATATTATTTATTTCATCTGTATTGCAAACATACCAGAAGCACACTACAGTTTTCTCTAGAGTTCTTCTGGGTTTTCATGTTTCCCATGCCTGAAAGCAGATTAAACATTGCTGCTTCATCCTGTATCTCCACTCTACCAACTATGCAGCCCCTTTATGCAGAGCAGTGCTACCCCCAGAGGCAGGTGAAGGTTTGTTTACACACACAATGCATGATGGTTCCTAAGACAGTAATTCTGAAAAAGCAGCTGTAATGATAGTAAGAAACAACAGAAGGAATGAGGCAGTAATATTTCTTCCTCTGAACATTTGAATGGGCATGGCTAGAAGAGAAGGACAACTGAAACAATGAGCAGATAGCTAGGCGGGACCACCAGGAAGGAAAGAAACTGAGACTGGCTCTTCAGTAATGCTAACTGGGAAAAGCAGTGGGGAAAGCCAGCATGGGGAAAGAGGAGGAAGGCAGCCCTAAAGTGTTCCCATGTGCATGGCCAGGCAGACAACCACCTTTCCAGCAACTGCCCCAAGTTCTGAGAAATCACCTATGTGGCTTTTGAAGTCTTTGTTCTTAAATGGATCCTTTGTTGCTTCTGATATTGATCAGCTTACAAACTGTTCTGGGCAAAGAGAGGAGGAAAAATATCATTTGGGAGAAAAGTGGAGTATTGCAGAAAGTAACATTTCTAGAGCACACATTAGAACCAGATGTTCCACTCAAAAGTATTTGTGGTCAGGGACTACACGGAGAAACTAACTGCTATAAAGGGAAAAACGCAGAATTAAAGCACACTGGGTACAATAAAAAGTTACACCAAGAGAGAAGAGAAGACTGAAGAAGGATATATTAGTTGTCTTGCACTAACAATTGCAATTGCAGGTTACAAGAAAAGGGTTGGATAATTGGATCCACCTCCCACCTCCTCTTTGTCCAAACCACACAGGCTTCACTCAGTGTTGACTAAGGACTTGAGGGCTTTGCTACCCTGAGGGGTTTTATTTTCCTCTCTCACTGTTCCTTTTACATAAGTGCTGGATGCAGCCCAGAGGCAGCCAGTTCTGGGAAGACTGGCATGGCAAGGGCCTGAATGGCCATTTCTTCAGGGCACCACACAGAGTGCAAGGACAAGGAAGGCAGCAGATTCTTCTCAGGGTGAGGATCCCCTTGTAAAAGGAGATTAGGCTGTTTCTCTGACATTCTGAAGAACTATGAGGAAGAAATTCAGTGATACTTTTAGGTCACGTATGTGATATGCTGATGGAAGATGTGGAAAAGCATACAACGAAAAATGAATTAATAAATACTTCAGTTATACATTAATGTCAGAAAAGCATAACAGATGAACAGCCACACATCAAGAAAACAATCCAGTGCAGCATATGAGAGTGATACAGACACTGAGTGACCCTCCTTTGCCCTCCCAGCTTCTGGTCACCAATGACATAGTGAATTCTGAGCTGGGGGTTTCACCCTGAATGTTATTTTGAACAGAATCTGATGGTCTTATCTGCTGCAAATTTGCCCCATTAGGTTTTTAACCCATTTATCATTTTGGTCTCCATAAGATCCCATGGCTATGAGTTGCACAACATCACCACATGCTGGGTGATGAAGTGCTCCCTTTTTAAATGCCCAGCTGATTATTTCATCAGCCTTTATTCTTATATTGTCAGGAATTATAATTTATCTCTTTCTAAAACTACCCTTTACCATTCATGATGTTATCAGGCTTCAGCTCTTCCCCAAGCTGAAAACACTCAGTATATTCTGCCTTTTCTCGTACAAAATCCACTGTATTCACCAAGCCTGCTTCTTCCTTTTTTTTGGGACACTTTTGGCTCTCCATTCTGAGCTGTGCTGATGAGTTCACTGCATAATATCCAGGATGCAGATGCATCATGAATTTATGCGGTGGCAAACCCAGTATTTTTCTGTTTGCTCTCTATTCTTTTGCTAATAATTCCTAATTATCTTTTTGACCACCGCTGAGCAATGAACTGATTTCCACAGGAACTTATTGGCAATGACTCTCAAATCTCTTTCCTGAACATTAGAAGCTAATTTAGAAACTGTCATTCTGTATGTAGCTAGGGTGCTGCTTTTTTCCCCCCCATATACATCATTTTACATCTATTGACACCGAATTTCTTCTGTCATTCTGTTGCCCAATCACTGAGCATTGTGAGATCCTTCTCTAAAGGTGAAAATGAGAAAATTGGTAGTGAAAGCTGGCCGATTTCATGTTAAATGTATTTGCAGTTTCATAGGAAGCATAGTCAATACATGAAGAATACATCTCAGCAAAAAACATACCTCTTACTGCCAAGAAGTCATGGGAAGTTCATCTCATAAAGGATCTGATTCTTAGAGAAAATAAATTCTTTTCTTCATCTGTATGTGTCTGACAGAGTTATAGCTTTCCAATCAAACCTATAAGTCTGAAATATCCAGCCAAGGAAGGCTGGAGTTGGCAATCAGAGGGTCAGCATCTCTTCATTGTCTCAGGGGGCTAACTAATCCTATACAATTCAGAGAGTATTGACATCCCAGTTAGGATAGCTATATCCTGACAAGATTATGTCATGTCTGATAAGACTGCAAACTGACATTCTTCAGTGTCCTGACACCCTGATGTAGGGTGCACCACCTGCATTGCTGCTTGCATTCCCCCTGCGTCACAGGGGCATGCAGGTCACATCCCCCTGAAAATACAGTCTGGAAATTTTTTTCACTAACAGCTTTCTGTAACACTTTCTTGAGCCACCTGTATAGGCTGTCCACATCTCCAAGCAATAACCTGTGTCACCAAAATAAGGGTGTGTTCCAGTTGGAGAAGAAGAAAAGAGTTCTCTCTGTGTAGCAATAGAGCTAAAGAGGACATGTTACTACTGTAATGAGCAAGTTTAAGTGTGCACGTAAGGTGAACCAGACTGTACACTTGTACGTTTGTGCATGCATAAGCCAAGAAGTAAGTGTCTGGTTACAGGTTTACAAACAGATCCTGCCCACGAAAACAGTTCTGCAAGACCTGGGAGAGATTCAATGCTGCCTCCTACCATTCTTAGGCAAAATGCACCAAGCTGCTGCAGGCTACCCTTCCTCCTCCCTCCCCATTGCCTTGCCTCTAGGAGCGTTAATTAAGCAAATGCACAGATTTGTGCTTTAGCATACACCATCTCTTACCCATGTGAAATTTGAGTTTGCTGCATCCAGTGTCATTGCAATTCTGAAATTTCATGTGGCGCACTTTTCACTGGATTGTATTAAATTGGTTATTCAGGCTCTGGTTCTGTCCTCACCAAATGCAAGAGCACTGACTTCAATATAAGGAGTAGCAGGCATACAGCTGAAAAGAGAAAAAGTGGAATTAAATGCCACTTAATCTCATTTAATCACATTTCCTCTCGTCCTTGCCCAAAAGAATAATATTTAGAAAAGAAATAGACCATCTGAAAAGGAAAACTATTAAGTAAGTCTCAAAGTCAAGATCATGCCAACTATTATCTATTTCAGGACTTCCTGCCTTGCTTATCTTCTTTTAATTAACGTATTTCTGCTTTGGACCATGTGTTTGCCTGGCAGACACAGTCCCATTCTGCAATTGCTCTTGGTTAAATAAAGGAGTCTGTAACAGTGTTTGTGATCTACATTGCTCCTAGGTATTCCTGTAGCAAAGCTAAAAGCAGCCTGCAAGTGAGGCTGGGAAGCAGTCATGGAGCAGGAGTAACGTAGTGGGAAGCTAGGGTTTTACTCGAAATACTGTACAATGAAGTGGCTGATAAAACAAAATGCTCAATCTCCTTCTGTCTCCCTGTTTCTACAGCTCGGATATCTGGAAACAGTCCTGGAGCCAAAAGAGCACAATCAGTAGAATTTCTATTCGTTCTTATCTTCTAAAGTGCAGATTTGAAATCCTCTTGTGCACAGTGACAAATAGGCCATTGCCAGCTGACAATAAACTTGCTTCCTAAATGGAGTCTATTAATAAAAAAGCTGGAAATAAATCCAATAAAATTCTGAAACTCCAGATAACACCTAGAGTTCCAAAATGCATTATGCAAAAGGCAGCAGCACCCCAAATATGTAGTTTTAACTGCCAAAGATTTTATCTTTTATGATTTCAGTAGCAATTTGATGCAGCCCTGGACAGCAAAAAGAGAAACATTAATCCACTTTTACCCAACAAATCCCGTCCTCCAAAAAGTACACAGCATTGGGCTAGGGCAAAACTGAGCTTGGACAGTTTCTCCTCCAATGCAGTTAATTACAATAGGAACATTACATAAATAGAAGAGTGAAAGGAAGGAAGGAAAACAAGATTCCAATGCAAGAAAACAAATGAGTAGGATAAAATGCCTTTATCCAAGCAAGTGAAATACTTGTTGGTAAATACAGGAAGCTGATGGTATGAATAGATAATTTCACAGCTGATTCCTTTTCTTCTCTGCTCTTTTCCTTATTGTCTTCCAATAATTAATATAAAAATAGTGGTTATTCAGTGTACGAAAGCTGTATAAATACAAATAAACACAGCCAACTCTGAACAATTGCCACAGTGATTTAGGAAGAGAAAACCAGACAAAAGGCATTTTAGAATAACCTTTTTTCCAAGGAAGGCAATTGATGGCAGGGTCAAACCTCTTGCTCTGGAAAAGAAGACATCTGAACTGCCTTAGAGTTGATGCTCTTATGCTGTGGCACAGTCTGTATGCGGCCTCACAGCAACATCCCACAAGTCCTTTGTTAGACTCCCAATGCCTTCCAGCCTAATCCAGCTACAAGCACTGCAGTGTCTCGGATCACAGACAACCAGCAACGTGAGAACTGAAGACAAAAGATAAACATGAGCTTTTCTCTTCTGTCATGAACTCAGCTGAAATATAACACAGTCCCAAGCAGAGGAGATAATCCTAGATGTTGTTGTCAACCTGTTTACTTACTGTCAGATGATAAATGCTGGCAAGTCTTCATGTCCTCCTGTTTGATTGCTGAAAAGGATGTTTTCCAGAGTTTCTCCTGACAAAGACATGTTGAAGTGGACATAAACTAAGGTGGATGCACAAAGTCAAGCTACCAACTACTAGGGGTGGCAAGGCTGCTGCAGCACCAGGGCCCCAAGCTGCAGTGAGGCCGAACTTGATTTCTTCACACTTAAATTTCTTTTCTTGTTCAGGGTGATTATATTTCCCATGGATGGTTATACTCTGGCAGGCAAGGTGTACCTTCAGTACTGCAAACAGACTAGGCTTGAACAGAGGCATCATGGCTTTCGCCTCTAAACAGGGGAGCCACAAACAGCAGTGAAATGTTATAACCCTTAAATGAAAAGTGCATACCTCTGGCAACAAATACCTGTGTGCTAGCTTCCTATATCAATTAGCAATATGGAGGTTTGTACCTCTTCGCAGATCTGAAAGATAAGAAGTACGAGTTCCCAAGAGCAGAATATAGAAGAGCATCATCCAGCATCACTAAAGACAATTTAATCAACTGTTTCTTCTAGCAGTAGACAAGAAAGGAGGATTTCCTTCTCAGAATACTCTTTTGTCTGTAACTGTCTTACGAAGGATTTTCTGCTTATTGTCTTTGCCTGACCAAAGCCAGTCCCTACCTGAACTGGGCAAAATATCCTTGGGAACGAAAAGATCTATTGTGAAATAGAACTTGAAAAGTACAGGGAATATTATTTCAAAACATGGTGTTTGGATGCTACTTAATAAATGTTTAATTTCAGAAATACCTACAAGTTGTGTCTGACATCAAAGCAAACAATTCCTCTGAAATGACACTACTTATCTAAACAAAATCTAAAGCACAAAAAGGTTAAAATCGTCAAACAATCCTAAAGCCATGTTGAAGAAAGCTCCTTTTAGTCTAAGTAAAGCATCTAGGTTTCACAAAAGAATCCTTAAAATTATCCTTTTTGGCTCAGCATCAGGCAAATGTTTTTCCATTCTTTTAGTTCAATTGCCATTCTGACAAAACCAATACTCACCCCCCTTTCTTCTGCAGCACAAATTCAAAGCAAGACTATCCCTGTCTTCCCAGACAACACTGCATTCTTACCTAAGAAGAATTTATTTTAACGTTGAGATGTCTTGAGCATAAAATCTATAAATAGGAACTGAGGAGGGTGACTTGGGACAGCTGCAAGCTGTATAAAGGGCAATTTCCCCACTCAATGAGTGCAACAAAATTGGATTCTATTTATTTCTATGCCAAAGAGTCATAACCATGTATCCAGATGTCCGTAATTTTCCAGAATAGGAACTAACAAACCTCCCTCAGGAGGGAAGCAGGAATTTTTCTTGGAGAGATCTTGTGTAGCCTAGTCTGGGAGGGTTGGTTTGCGGATCAGGCTTACAAGGTGACAGAGAAGGGCAAGGCCAGGAACATACGAACATACGTCTTTTTTCTCAGGTGCAGTTTCATGTGTCCAATATCTAAACGTCAACTGGGCTGGAAGGCTGGAGAAAATGTGTTGATAGGTGCCTTCCCTAAGCTCATCCATGGGCCGAAAGTGGCTAGTTATTGCTTCTGCCAGGCTGTCTTAGAGATGATGGGGCACTTGCTTGAACTCATGACCAACAGAAAGCCGCAGCACAAATCTGCTACAACAAACGCTGCCAGAGTTAAACATTCTAATAGATGCCAAAGGTGAGATGTGCATGCTCGATAATTACCTTCCCACAACAAGTGGCAGATGTCCTTTAAGTCAAAGCTAAGAGATATTCATAGAAAGCAGAAGGAAAATGTTATTATCAGCGTGGTAGCAGTACCTTTACCACTGGGTTATTTGTGATAAGTCTGTCTAAACATCCCGGTATTAGAGAAAATGACAGATTTTAAAGAAGATCTATAGCTTATTACCCATATCAAAAGCAGCTTTAATTTATATATGTAAAGAGTTTCCACTTAGACATCATACCCACACTGTAATTTCAAATAAACAAGACTTAAAGTTGAAAGGCTGATGATTGACCCATCACTTCATCTGTCTTACCAAATCATGTGTGTTTAGCCAAATGAAGTACTAACCAGCAGGTCCAGGGAGGTTATTCTCCCCCTGTACTCGGCACTGGTGAGACTGCACCTCGAGTACTGTGTTCAGTTCTGGGCCCCTCACCACAAGAAGGATGTTGAGGCTCTGGAGCGAGTCCAGAGAAGAGCAACAAAGCTGGTGAAGGGGCTGGAGAACAGGCCTTATGAGGAGCAACTGGGAGAGCTGGGGTTGTTTATCCTGGAGAAGAGGAGGCTGAGGGGAGACCTTATTACTCTCTACAACTACCTGAAGGGAGGTTGTGGAGAGGAGGGTGCTGGCCTCTTCTCCCAAGTGACAGGGGACAGGACGAGAGGGAATGGCCACAAGCTCTGCCAGGGGAGATTTAGGCTTGAGATTAGGAAAAAATTCTTCACGGAGAGGGTGGTTAGGCATTGGAACAGTCTGCCCAGGGAGGTGGTTGAGTCACCGTCCCTGGAGGTGTTTAAGGTTAGGGTGGATGAGGTACTTAGGAGCATGATTTAGGGATTGGTGGGAATGGTTGGACTTGACGATCCAGTGGGTCTCTTCCAACCTGGTTATTCTGTGATTCTGTGATTCTACATTTTACATATTGCAGCGCTGTTAAAATAATCCACTGTGACAAATGTTTCCAGGGTGGGGGGGAAGACTTTTAAACTGTTGAAAACACTGATGCAATGCACAAGAAGCTCTTGGAGATTTCAGAAGCAAAAGGCTGATCTTCCTGAACAACACCTTGCACGTATTTTCTGAAAGCTTTCGTACTTGTACTGAAATACACCATTGCATAATTGTGGTTGTCGTCACTTGTGAGGAATCACTGCGAGGGCCACTGAGATGGCTTCTGCACCTTTCCCCGTTGCAAAGGGTTTCACACCACACTGCAAAAAGACATAGCTAGAGGTAGGAAAGGTGAAAATGAAAAACTAGACAGAGCTGAAAATCATGCTTCATCAAGACGCATGGTGTGGGGCTGACCAGAAGCTGCCCAGCGTAACTATGGTTTCCCACAAAAGCCTGAGAATATGCAGAACAACTGATTCAGAGCAGACCAGGAGTGAGTGTATTAAAAGGCGATGCCAGCTTGCAAAATACAACCAGAATAGCACTGAGTGCTGTGACACATAGTCAGCGAAACAGGCTCATTACCTAATGCATATGTTTGGAAACTGTTTCCGAGGGAGATTTTCTGGTGATAGGTACAGTTTGTTCCTCTTTCTCATTTAGCTAGGTAACATTTTCACTAATTAAGGAGAAACATAAACCAGTTAGAGTGAGACTGTGACACATCCTGGCTCATGCCTGGGCTTGAGCTGGGAGGCTGAAACTCCATCACCAGACCTCTGAGCCCTTTCTGGAATGCTTTATGTGACAGTCAGGTTGCCCACTGAGGTGGACCAAAAACTACAGGCAATTCAAAATGTACTTTTCGCATGTTTATACAGCATGTCTTGCACTTCTTTCACAACATATTTGTGTATAAAATTCTCAAAACCTATGAGGGATGATTTACAAACACACAACAGCCATGACACCAGGGAAAGTTGGAAGTTGTTGATGGAAGGTTTGTCCTTGGACAGGCTGTGCTCTCATAAGTCATTCCTTGGCCCTGTTTTTTATTTTTTGCCTGCTAGCATGATGTAATGCTTAAGAAAACCCCAAGTTGTTATTGATTTTCCTCCAATGATACCTTCTATTAATGTCCTGTTAGCTCCATCACCATCATATTAAGATGCTTTTAGGCACTGTGTAGGAAATGGGCTGAGTGTGCCATGCTTTGACTACTCCCCAGTACAGCACTTCTTGTTGTGGTGGACTCTTAGTTGGCCACTAAGATGTTAGAAGCAAGGAATCTAGTAAAATGACAACCTATGAATCACAGAATCACTAGGTTGGAAAAGACCTCCAGGATCATTGAGTCCAACCATTCCTATCAATCACTAAACCATGTCCCCAAGTACCTCATCCACTCGCCTTTTACATACCTCCAGGGATGGTGACTCAACCACCGCCCTGGGCAGCCTGCTTTACTACCCAATGACCCTATCTGAGAAAAAATTTTTTCTGATGTCCAGCCTGAACCTCCCCTGGTGGAGCTTGAGGCCATTCCCTCTTGTCCTGTCCCCTGTCACTTGGGAGAAGAGGCCAGCACCTTCCTCTCTACAACCTCCTTTCAGGTAATTGTAGAGAGCAGTAAGGTCTCCATCCTGGACTTCCTCTTCTCCAGGTTGAACAACTCCAGCTCCCTCAGATGCTCCTCGTAAGGCCTGTTCTCCAGTCCCTTCACCAGCTTCGTTGCTTTTCTCTGGACTCACTCCAGAGCCTCAACATCCTTCTTGTATTCGAGGTGCTGTCTCACCAGTGCCAAGTACAGTGGGAGAACAACCTCCCTGGACCTGCTGGTCACATCATTTTGGATACAAGCCAAGATGCCATTGGCCTTCTTGGCCACCTGGGCACACTGCTGGCTCATGTTCAGTTGGCTGTCAACCAACACCCCCAGGTCCTTCTCCTCCAGGCAGCTTTCTAGACAGACTTCTCCTAGTCTCTAGCACTGCACAGGGTTGTTGTGACCCAAGTGCAGGACCCGGCATTTGGCCATGTTAAACTCCATCCTGTTGGTCTCACCCCAGCAGTCCAGCCTGCTCAGATCCCTTTGCAGCCTCCCTACCCTCCAGCAGATCCACACTGCCTCCCAGCTTAGTGCCATCAGCAAACTTACTTAGGGTGCACTTGATGCTCTCATCCAGGTCATTGATAAAGACACTGAACAGGGCAGAGGTATCAGTAATGAGTGGCAGAGGTACCAGTAATTCAGTTTCTCAGTTTGTTCCGGCATTGGTATTTTGTGTCTGTTACAAGGCTTAGTGATTCTGGAGTTCAGGTTTTAGTCTCAACGTCATGCAGAATTTAAGGCGCAGAGTGAGCCAGAGATGCTGTCACTGTATTTCAGTGCTCTTGATGGAACTTTTTCCATTCATTTATTCAAGGACCTTTTGAATCCCCGATAAGGTTTCTGTGTCTTGCAGCAAGTTCCACCTCTCATCTGGTATTGGACAGAGGAATAGTTCCTGGGCTTTTCTAAACTTGCCAACTACCACTTTTCTTTCATTGCCCCCCTGTTTTTGCATTGGAGGAATGGTCTATTCTGGGAAGCCCTTCCTCACCTTCTCCATACACTTCACAAATCCACACTGTATCATGACTCCCACTTCGATCTTTCACTTTCAGGCTGAAGAGTTCCCCTCAGGCTCTAAGCAGTACAGCTACCTCTCCACACCACTGAGCTGTGACAACAAGCACAGAGGAGCAGGATTTGCCAGCCTGCTCACAAAGTGGTGCATTTAGTACACTCTGGAGCTAATGTAGTCACTGTTTTACATAATACATCAGACATTCGACACTCAGAAAACCCTGACCTGTTGTCAGAAGATTTCAGTGGGCTGTAATCTGGCACGTCCTTGCCCCAGAACCACAGGTTTCAATGGAAAGTGTCAATGGCAGCAGCTTTCTAACCAGCCCCTTTCAAAATTTCAGCCTTTGTCGAGCATGTTTGTTTTGACTGCTCCAAAGTTTCCTCTCCCTTTAATAGATGGCAAATACATTCTTCAGCACAAACAGGGAGCGCATATGATTGAGTGGAGGGACAAAACAGATGGCACATGAGTCACTCCCGTTTGCGAAGTCAGTGATGAAAATACACTCTTGCTTTAGCATCCTGCTGGGGTATTTTTTCAAAAGACAGCTGAAAAGCTGCAGTTGGCACTGCTTTCCTACAGCCTTCCAGGTGAGAAAGGAATCACGGCTCAAATCCTTTCTTCATGCATCAGAAGTGATCTGGGAAAGGGCTTGGAGACTGTGGCAAGCCCATCTTAAATATACTCTTTAACAACAGTTAACTCCCCAGCAACGATGTGCAGGGGTGACATGATACCACCAAGACATGGATGGCAGTGTTTTTCTCAGGGCCACAAGCTTATGGTACTTCTTCAGTGTATTAACCTTCCTTGACAGATTTTTCTACCTGCTTTCTTATTTGCTTTTAATTCCCTGTGCCTCCCAGCAGTAGGCATGATCGCTATTTTCTTTTCCCTTCCCCCCACCTCCCTTCCACAATCCTTCTGTGGGTAATGGATTTAACATGCCAGTTCACACCACTGAAATATCATTAATGACACCCGTAGTAGTAGAAGACATTGGTTATGCTCTCACCAGGAAAGATTGTCGGCCTATTGGAAATAATGATTATTTGCACTGTATAAATTGGAGTTCTGCCATGAACAATAATAGAAGGAAAAGGCAGTGAGCAGTATTACTCTGCTGCTGAGTATTCATTGTGTTAAAGCAAAAATAGACATAATATCAGATAGCTACCACCCAGAAAATGCATTGTATATATGGGTAAGAAGACGTCCCAATCTGCAAACACGTTTATACATGATTACTTTCACACATTGCAAGAAATTTCCTTGAAATTCAGCAAGTATAACATTAATAGTCTTTATTCATGTCTGCATAAGACAGTCTTGGCTTATAGGAACAGGCACAAGGTAGTTATTACTAACAAACAACTTTAGCTAATATTGTCTCATATTTCAGGGATGGGAGATTACTGGAATCAAAGACATACAATCAATTATGATATTATTAGTTGCTTCTAATTTAACTATCCAAATTTACAATTCTTTAGAAAGCAAAAGACATTACACTTTATATCTAGAAGGGATTCTTTTCTCCAAAAAAAATCAAGCCTGCTTTATTCCCAGAACTATCTGAAAATTAAGACCTGGATTTAAAAGAAAAATTGTTATTGAAAATCTGAATCTTTCACAAAACAATTTAATTGTGAAACCTATCAAAATCAAGACATTTAGAGAGTCTTCAGGTTTTTTCCTCTTTCTATTTCACACTGACACAGTAAAATTGATCATATGAAAATTGTTATGATTTTGCTTTTCATTTTCTGTTTTATTCCCTTTAATAATTTTGAAATTTTCTCACCTTTTAAAAAGAAATATTAAATAGTCCCTCCTTTGTGTCAAATTTCTAGGACTAGAAAGGTTTTTCAAACTTTCAATAGCAACCAGCAGCAGAATCACTTGAAAATGCAAAAGAAATTTGCTTGTGTGGGCAGAGGTGCCTGTTCGGTTTTCATTTTACTGTGCCCAATTGCAAAGAAATATTTGACACTGTTAAAATGTCAAAGCAATCAGACTTCACTGTTTCAAAAGTTTCCTTTTGAAAAACTGTGTAGTGTCAGACAGAACAACACCCAGAAAAAAATTCTAGCTGTGGCAGACACGGGTTGTTTACACTGGAGTATCAATAGTGACAAGCATCAGTAGAAACAACACTTCCCGAATACTCAGAGCAGCAATGCTCTAATAAAGAAAAATAACTTACACAAGTTCCCTTGTCTTTTACAGTATCTGCTCTTAATGGAGGAGATCAGCTAAGGAGAAATACATTTTTCTAAGAGGTCATTGATTCTATGTCCTCATCTTTAGACATCTAAAGTGTGAGACTTTACAGGGATCTGATTTGCTCACACCATGCGAACTCAGGCCCTTCAAATGTGTTTCATGTTCAAAGCCTTTCACCAGCACATTTTTGGCACATGCAGCATGGTGTATCAAAACTACATGATAAAAGAGTCACACACGCACACAGATTTCACAGACCAATAAACAGAATGAAAAGTACAAGAATTCATGAAGTTGAGAGCAGAAATAGTATAAATGGAAAGTCAGAGACACACACAGACACACACAAAAAAAAAACTGTAACAAAACAAAACATCCTTTTATTCATTGCTAATGATGCAATCCAACTTTGCACCACCAAATTGGCTTTGATCTTTGTGCTACCCTCCTGTGCACACAGATATAATAGATGATTTCTGCTGTGGTAGCAATGTTTTCCACTGTGAGCGTAAGGGATTCATGGCCTCTCAGGCTTGGGCTTGTGCCAGGTCATGGATCTCCTGCCAGACTCTTTGTCAGCACCCTGCAGCCACCCTGCTCCCCTACACTGCTGTATTCCATCAGTTCTCTGCTCCCTTCTGCCTCTGGTCAGCCTGGGAGAGGGCACTGCAGGAGGTCACACACAGCCCCTGCCCAAGAAAGAGTTCACTTACATGATTCAGGTAACTCAAGTAGAAGCGAATGCACCTTTTCACCCTCTGCACACAAACGACTTCCCGCAGAGAGTAAAGAGCTGGCCTGAGCCTTGCAACTTGTCCTGAATAAGCAAAAGAGTGGAATTTTGGAGTGTAAAATGTAAAAGAAAATCATCCTTCAGGTCACATGTAAATGCTTGCGAGCAGGTGAGGATGCATCTCTTCAGTCTCATCTGTTGCCCAAAACCTGCAGAACAGGAAAATATACCAACAGAAATCAAAAAATACCTCAGATTTCAGCAGCTCTGGCTAGGCTCATCTCAGAACAGCACTATAGTTGCTGAATCTGAGCAAAGCTTTCCCAAAAAAATGGAAATGGGACAAACATATGGGACAAAATGTAACTGCATAGCTCAGATGTAAGTAATTACCGGCACAGATACACCCTGAACCCACCATGCCTTTCTGCATGTAGCATGATGTAACAGCTCTAAGAGACACAAATAAATTCATACATCCACTTCAATATATGCAACCAAGGCATGAACGTCTGATTAAATCTTAAAGTGTTGATACTAGCTACGTGATCTCTTTGCCAGACCACAGAAAAAGACATGATGAATATCTGCACTCGCTCTTTGGACAACTTTTCTTTCTTCAGTCTGGAATGAGAAAAACTCAGTATTCACAACGTTACTTACATTTCCTCCATCTGACCTGTGTATTAAGGAATTACAAGTTGTCTCACTACTAATTCTTTTCCTTGGGGGATGCTTTATGGACAATAAATCTTATTTTCCTCTTTATGTTATTCCATATGTAGAAAACATTAAAAAAACACACATTAACAGTACTGTGGCTTTGCTAATGAATTTGTTCATCTGTTAAAGGGAAGCTCCCAGTATGAGTCTGCGATGGAGGGAAAGGACAGTTTGCCTGTTTTGCATCCTGATTATGGCAGATCTGGGGGGAGATGCTGATTTGTTAATTCAATTCATTAAGTTTTTATAGAGGGAGGGTAAAAATAAAATGAAAAAAGATTTTCTGCACAGAAGATGGGTGTAGGTCCCTCAAGCAGAACTGGTTGTGCTGACCACAGCTAGCAGCGAGGGGCTCAGGGCAGAGCTCAGGGCTCCCTCTGGGAACCCTCACATCCTCAAGCCTCCTTGGGAAAGCTGCAGAGGTGCTGGCCCACCTAACGCAGCAATGAACCAACCCTGGCCCTCCCTTCACCAATTGGTCACTTCTCGCAGGGGCACATGAGATCAGACCATATGGGGAAGGGGTCCACGGGCCCAGGAAGGAGATAGTGTCAGGTGGGAGTTCCATATTGCACAAGGATGAGAGGAAGGACATGGTTCATGGGAAATCACCTGAAGAAAAGCGAAGTGCTTTGCATAGCTCTCACACACACATTCCATAACATCACACGGCCAAGGACCTGTGTCCTCTACAGAGCTCCTGGTGTAGCCCATGCCTTTGTTTTGGTTCCAATGCTGTTTCTGGGTTCTCGGGAAGAAGCTTAAGGTCACGGACACCACCCTGCTTTTCTGCTGACATCCTCTCTTGGAACTGTTTCATGTGACATCAAATTCATGAGGCTTGTCCATACACAAATCCCCTAGTCCCTCCAAAAGAGATGTCAGAGAGGAATGAAGTCCAAATAAATTTCAGATGCAAAAATTACATTTCTTATTCCAAAAATGCCTCTCATAGATAGGTTAATGCAACACTTACTTTGAATATCCAATGCTTGTTTTGCCTTTACAACTCACTTTCAGTATATGGTCAGAATCCACACAAAAGATTTGAACTTTATAAAACATCTGTTATCATCAAGATTTACTTAGCTCTTTTCAGCTATACAACATGGTGCAATAGGGAACAGACTGAAGGATCACTGAACCAGGACAAGACTCTTACTGATCTGAACCATCTGGTAAAAGTGATTTCCTTGAGTCCAGGGCACAAATCCCACAAAACGCTATAAACTAATAAAAATGTACAGCCTACAGCAATGCAATGAGCTATGATAACAAACTCAGGCTGTTGAATGAACAGTATAGCCAACAGCTCCCCAGAATGGTTCGTTGATTAGTCAACACCAATGCAGAAAAGCTTCACATGGATAATTTATGGTTCACATAAAGATCACATTATTATAACATTTTCCTGTTCACTCAGAGATAATAAAAGACATACTCCAAATCAATATTTATTATTTTAGTTTTCCTTCCTCCCTATTGTTAAGCTTGACATCCTTCTCCTCCCCATTTATAGCCTGCCATTGCTAACTGAACCCCTTTGCAACCTCCAAGATAAGTATCTTTAAGAGATCCATATATAATGATAGCAATAAACCAGTCCCTTCAGACATATCTAACCACAACAGAATATTGTCAAGCCCTAAAGACAAGTTGTTCCCTGAGGAGCAGAACTACTGAACCCTGATTTCCTGCAGTTCAGCGTCCCACAGCTTTCATCTTCCACCCTAAATAACCCCTTGCTTCCAGTACCATAAGTTCACCAGTCCCCTGCATCCCTCCATGTCCTTGTAACATTTTGTTTTGCAATATCTCCAATTGTTTTCACATCTCCCAGGCTTTCTGCTGAACCTACTTATTTATCCTTCATGACCTTGTTGCCCTTTTCTACCTGGCTCCTGGGGCGGGAGACAACAGGTATCAGGGCCAGGCTAGGAGTACCCATTTGAGGGCTAGTCTGCCGGATGATGCGTGCCTCCTGGCTAGCTGAGGTACCGCCAAAACCTACACAGAGCACTAAGTTGTCCCGACAAGTAATGAAGAAAACCTCTTTATTCTTCCCAATTGCCTGGATTTTTTTCAAAACTAGATTCATAAACTAGGATTGCTGGAAACATTGTCCCTTCCCAGATTTGGTTTGAAGCAACTGAGAGCATTAGGAGTTACCCAAAGGGCCATCAGACAGGCAATATGAACCCTTCAACTTCTTCTCTGAACACCACAAAGCCAAACACTTGCCAAGCCACCACATACCCCAGAGTCAGTCAACTGACTTGCAAGATTCCATACGATCTTCACTAGACTGACCACAGTCTTCTTGAGGTACCAATCATCACTTTTTGATGTCTAGTGCTAAATTTAAATTAAATTATTTGTTGCCTACTACCATCAATGTTGCCAACCCAAATCCATGAAATGTCAAATTTCATTATGTTGCTAACGTTTTGCTCTCTTTGAGGTGGAACTTTTCTTTCCTTATTGTGACACACAATTATTTGTACAATTTCCGTGTTCAAAACGAATGGAAACAACACAAAAAAAATTACTTGGCATGCAAGGAAAGCCCAGAAACTGGACAGTTAAGACAAACAAGGCTGCAGTATGCACATTTCTTCATATAGCTCTTATAAATAAAGTTTTGCTGCCTGAATACTAGTGGTTTATACTTTCTGGGCAAATACTGAGCTGATATCATGATTCATGTCAATAGTCACACTCAAAAGCAGCACTGTGTTCCCTCCGCTGTGTTTTAGATGTGTACAACAGAATGTTACTGTTTGATCCAAAACATATTTCCTTGCTTTCTTTTCCTTCAGTGTATTAGCAGAGGTTTTGGCAAGCCTGACTCCTTTTCAAAGGTTATCAGAAGAAAAGGACAGATTCTCATTTCATTGACTTGGGGAAAACTAAGCAGGTGTGAACACCATGTATTATATCCCTCTATGAGACAATAGCTGTCCCCAATGGGCAGTGTCCAGCTCTATTTTTTATTCCAGAACAGAAGGCTCACCTTTCAGTCTTGACTTTCACCAGCAAGAAAGGAGAAAATATCCTTAAAGCCCCTTTGACATCAATCGATCATTTTGCTTACCTTAAGACTATCATTCATATTCTAACAGCATGTTCAAGGCTGCCATTCAGCTGCCAGTTAGTTCCCACATGGTACTGAAGTTTTCCTGGGTCACCTCAGCACTTAGCAGTAACTCAAGATTGACAAATCAGTCAGGGCTCCTGCTGTAGTTGGGGCTTCTGGGAGCTCAAATGCAGGATGGTCTCACCAATCAGCTGCAGCAGAGTGGCCAAGCTTGGAAAAGCAGAATCACGGAAAAAACTATTTCAGAGATTCCTTTTCAGAAGTTCAGAAACTTTTGTTGGCAATGAGACAGAGAGTGACAAGAGAGAGAAAGGACAGAGGAGAGTCAGTGGAGAGGAGAGGCGGTGAAAGCTGCTTAAGATGGCATCTCTCTCAGAATAGGACACACAGGCCAGCAAAGCCTAAAACATATCATTAAGAGACCTGGCTTTCCCCAGACCTCACTGGAAAAGGGGATTTGGGTTTCACAGGCACCCAGGATTTTTTTTTAATATTACTCAGAGTTATATCCCTATGTTATTGTTGTCTCATTTTAGTTTTTGTCCTGGGGAGACAGAATATGTGTGCATATTCATGTGCAAAATGATAGGGGAAGGAAGAAAAAAATATCAGGCCAGACCAAAGCTTGCATCATCTGTGGGTTTCCTCCATAAATATCTCTATTTTCCTGATAGCAACAATCGTTAGTTGGCTGTAGCTCATATCATGGTATTACCATATGGCAGATGTTTGACTATTTTTTGAGCAAGGTAAAAACCACATGTGTTTGTCACTTGCTCTTTGTTCAAAAAATGCCCCTACATTACTGAGGAGAGACAAAGAGGGGAAGAAAGAATCTATACTTTCCTTGACATTACACAGTACATTTGAACTGTGAACTCCCCCATGCCTTGTAAGAAGACTTTTTAAGGATTTCAGTTATTGAGCATCCTATAGATTTCTCTATTAATTTTAAAGTTAAAAAATACAAATCTCACTCTCCGCAAGAACAAAATGTGAGAGTACACATATTGTGCAGACACGTATTGTACAGTACTGCCAGCATCTGCTGCCATAATTAAATAGAACAGTGTTCAAAGTAATAATACAAATAAGAATAGAATGCTGAAAATATGACTTTTCACTGTTTTCATTCTGATAGGCAGCCTCATGTAACATACCTGAAGAGTAAAAGGGTGTTGCTTATCTCTCAATGCTGAAGTTCTGGCATTCTGAGCTTCAGCAACTCTTATCTTCATCTTCAGGCTTTCACTATACTTTATCTTCATGTGTTTTAGAAATAGATTAAATCACTATCACAGAAATATGCCGCCTTCTTCTGATAAAACAGCAGTGCCTCCATCCTGCCTCCATGTGTGTTGCTGATGCAGCCTAGTAAGCATTTATTCTTTTATATCAGATTTTAAGAAGAATATTGTATTAATGTGTTGACTAGATTTCTCAGAATAAAACAATAGCCCTTAAATTAAAGGTCTAGAATGTCCTTAAAAGTATTTGGTTTAGACTGATTGAGGATAATTTCCTAGCATGGGATCACATTAAAATTTTTACTGCTGTTATGTTAATTACCATATAAAATCTTACATAACTATGCTTAGAAAGCAAAATTGCAGACTGAATTCCTTATTCAGCCTATAATCTGAAATTAACCAGCATTTAGTTGCTGTTGTTTATGGACTTCCTTGTCTCATTGGCCTGAAAAATTACAAATACAAATGTAAAAGTCTTTGCCCTGGGATATTTACAGTCTACTGGATGAGTTATCATAAAAATTGTGAAATAATGCAACCAGCAAGATTTTTATCTTAAATTCTGCTTTTTAGCCATAAAACATCACCACATCTACTAGGGGAACTTGCCAAATTATCACGACTACCAGCAAACATCTAACTAGAGCATCTGAGAAACAATTATCATTAAAAAAGTATTTGGTAATTGAAGGCCGTGACTAACTCAGAAAGGTCTGGCACAGTTAGCCAGCTCTGTCTGGATTTAAGATGACTCATTGTAGATGCCATATTTTTCATATGTAATGTTCTCAGGTACTATGGGATAATAGATTCTTTATTGAAAACATACTCAAATTCTCCCACCTGGGAGTCCTAAATGAATCTATACACGGTTTGTACCTTATATATACCAGCCAATGTGCATTATTAAAAAAGGACCAAGGGCAATTTTCCAATGCCTGCGTGTTAAGGAAACAATATGTCAATTTTTCTAACTCCATGTTTTACAATGCAAACCCACTGCTAAGTAAATCACTGGTAGATAATAAACCCACTAATATTATCCTCAACTTCCATTAACCAAAATATTTTTAACTTTAAATAGCAAAATTAAATAAAGGAATATTGCTCTATCGCACATTACATGCACTGTTCATCATTTTACTATTCAATAAAAAGAATACAACAACAGGATTCTACCTGTAGGTTCACTGTTAGAGAATTTTAATCAGCTTCTATGCTGCACAATTTCAGCTGGAAACAGGGGTGGATTAAGGTCTACAGCTAAAGTGTATATTTAAAAAAATATTTCTAGAAGCAAACAGAGTTTTATTTGCCTAAATATTTTGACAATGCTCTTTGTAGGTGTAAATTAGTAATAACTATCATTTCATACTATTGTTATTTACATTTCTATTACTGTTAGTAACTCTCACACAGGCCAATTACATAGAACGTGGGCATATTTGCAACAAATCATAATAAAAATGCCTTATACCAGGCTAGCAAAAATAAAGCAAATAACACAGCTCCAACTATCAAAATACATATCAAAACCTTCAAATAGGCCCACCACAAAATATTAATGGCTAGAGAGCATGTGTTCAGGCCTTCATCAAAGGCCAGCTTCATTGATGACAGAAAGGACTGGCTATTAGTCATGAACTAAGGTAAGAAACTTCAGCTATTTGTCACTGTCTGACATGACAGAGTAATGCTGTGTTTTGATGGTAACTTTGTCATTTTCTCTATAGATTTCATCTAGATACAACCTTTACTAAGCGATAGACTATTAATGGTGACAATATATCTAAAGGCAGCATCTTTTCATTCGGAAATATTGGTTTTTTTCAAATGTATAGCTCAAGAGAAATTCTTAACAAATGTAAGAAATTACCATATAATACTTACATACACACCCCCCCCTCATATTTCCTGATTCCCATTCCTTATTTTTCCTTTCTGCGTCTTCAGGGAAATTATTCTGAGCTACATCTTGTTCTTGATAATCCATCTTTCAATTGCATCCTTGGTGTTGCAGCTTCTGTATTCATTTCCGTATTAGTTCATAAGTAAGGTACATCGAGTCCTTACTTTGGCAGCAAAGGGTGCAACAGTGTTGTGTAAGAGACATGGTAATGTTGTATATTGTAGTGTCCCCCCACTGCATTCTGCTTGGCATCAATTATCCAGCCATTTAAGACAGAGATAGCAGCAAACTTGTTGTTACAGGCATTATTTCCAAACTGATGCTTGGTAGAATACCGTCAGTGCCAGCTGGAGTAAATATTCTTAATACAGCAAAAGTTAACCAGAACCTATGTCACTCCACTTGTCACAGCAGAGTTGCTAACAGCAGCCCTCGATAGCAGCTGTTGCAATTTCAGGTGCACACAGATGACTCAAGAATTACTACAAATTTTGAAAGGTGGGATGAAAGCTCTCATGTTTTCCCAAGCTCAGCAAAATACGGTTAAGTCCACTTACTTTGCATAGGTTTTAATTTCCCAGAATTGCCTTCTTCAGAAACATCGACATTGCATCTCTAAAAGGCACATAGACAATCACTGCTTTGTACACTCAAGTTTCAGGCCAATATATACTTTATTATTTTATATGAATCTTTCCCAGGTCTATGCTCCAGTTTTCCAGAGCACTGGCAATAAATACATTTGCAGAACTCAGAAAGATCGCTATTTTCAGCAGTGATTATAAGTGGTTTAATGCACCATTTGGGGCTTGAAGCTCCAACACTAATCTTTGCATCTGCCTCCACACTGCAAAGTTTGAGAACTTGACTTCCTCATAGTTGCTGTTTAGCTTGAAGTAGAGGCATGTGCTCATGCTCTAGAGAATGATGTCATATAATTTATCTTTGTAAAACGTTTTTCATAGTCTTTGACCAAGAATGGGAGGAGGACTGACTCATTCAATATTTCTCCACTGTCAAGTCTTGCAACCAGTATCTGTGAACGCAGATTCTATGCTTGCACTGGATGCACCAGGGCATTTCTCTATACTTCTGGTAGGCATCAGTCATTTTAAAGACGACTCTGGCAGCTGTTCTGCTAACTGTCTTGCAGAATAGTTTATTATACAAAAAAGTCCAGATAATCGCAGTACCGAGGGAATTTAAACATCGCATCTGGTCTGCTTCTCTGGACAACTACATTAATTCCAACATAAAGTCTAAGACATGAATGTAAGAAATACAAAATGCTGTTAGGTTTTCATTTCCAACACCTTTTAGATGTCAATATTATACTTTTAACAGATGCATGATTTATAAAAATGAGCCAGAATGCTCTTGGAAGATATTATTAAAAACGGTTTAAGCATCTCTTCCAACAGGGCAACCTCAAATATGACTATTCTTTAGCCAAGAAAGGAATTAATTGCATACTAATAAAAAAGTTTCATCTCTTGCTTTGTCGGGCCTGACAACACAGGTATTACACCAACTCTTCAGGAGTCGTTGGATAAAACCTCAAACTATGGTGCCAAATTCTACACATATCTCTCATAAACATGTTTCTTGGAAACATATGCCAATAGTAAACATAAAATTGCAAATGGTTTTGAAGTCATCATCCTAGGAATGTTTCCGTACAGCCTGTGCGTTAATGCACACAGCCTTTGCACAAAGAGTACAATGAAAAACGTTTTACAGTGGGATCTCAAATACATCCAGAGTCATTGGTACCTAATGTCCCTGTCTGTTGCAGGGGACATGGCAGTGGGCAAGGAGTCTGTACAGTGGTGGTTTCCCAAAACATCTTTCCAGATTGAAGCATTGGACCTTTGTGCAGCTGAATTGCTTTTGATATGACAAAGAAAGGTGCCCTTACAAGGTGTTTTCCTGCATGTACTACATCCCTGGTGTGTTCTGCTGGTCTGTAATAGGGGAGGGCCTGTCCCACCCCTAAACCTGAAGGCTGTCTCCAATGTGGATTGTTCACTAGTTCTATCTAACAGCAATAAATGACAGGCTTTCTGGACACAGTCTTACAAGTGGAGGTAGAACAACTCCATTTATGCCATATCAGCTGTCCTTCCTCACTGCCTCCTGAAGTCTATCAGCATCGCTCTCCCTTAACATCCTCTGCACAGAAGGAAGTATATTTAGTAGCAGCTCAATGTCTTACGCGGAAGTGGGTAATAGATTTTCTACCAAGACTAAAGGGTTGTCTTCCTCTCCCAAGTTACTGAATGAGACACACGATGCCCCATCCGGCTTAATATTTAAATGCCATTCACATTCCTCGTTAGCCTCAGAACGTGACTTCCTAAACAACAGCAGTAAAATGTGCTCTGGGAGATGATTTTTTCCACATGTGCCTGTATAACTGTATTGACTGAAGAAGCCTATCAAAGAAGCATGGAAGAGGCAGAAGTCACACAACTTCTGAACATCAAACTGTGAGTCTGCTGGCAGTTAATGTTGTAAATGCAGGAATTGCTCTTCTGAGAGACACTCAGATTTTCAGATCTGTTAGTTTACACGATGAAGGGCTAATCACCATAAAAACAAAGGATGGGAAATGGGGAGAGGACAGTACCAGACAGAGGAAGCCAAATAGCACCTGGACCTAGTTACTCCCAAGGATTTTGGCAGAGGACTGCCCAGCCACAGCCTGGGTGTTGGAGGAGTCTGTGGGAAGTACTCTCCCCAGATAGCCTTGCAGACTGAGCAGAGTTACTGCCTGTAGATTTAGGGGACTCATTATGGGATGAGCATTTGGGGGATGGTGTAAAACTTAGTGCAGGATCTTTTGAAGGTATTAGTCAGAATGTGTGAAATTTTAGGAATATTAAGAGTAAAGACAAAGGGCAAGAACAGGAGGGTCAAGGTGGCTTGTGAAGGAACAAATGTGGAAAAATACAGAGAGGAGTAGATAAAAGGAGCTAGTTGCATGTAAAAAAGGCTGCTGGTCAGTGTGTTTTTTGCTCACCACGGCCTTCAACTTAAACAGTTTTTCTGCTTTACTGTATGAAGGACTCTGTTCTGTATGCACGTTTGCATGTCTGCGTGTGTGTGTATGGAGGTGTTTGTGCAGCAGATGGAGTCAGGCCATGGGTCAGAGGGCCCATGTGTCCGGTGTGCCAGCAATTGAACACACCTCTGTGTCTTTGTGTGTGTGTTTCCCTAGGGAACATCAGTCCTGTGTGAGTGCATGTAGGTTAAGGGATCTGGGAGCCAGTTATCAGGGATACCATAGGTCAGGGTCTAGATCCCAGAGAAAGACTAGAAAGTCAGATACTGGAATGGCCACAGGTCTGTACAAGCTTCCAGAGAGAACAATGCATATATGTGCACATATTCCCTGGAGATGTTTAAGGTGAGGGTGGATGAGGTACTTAGGGGCATGGTTTAGGGATTGGTGGGAATGGTTGGACTCAATGATCCAGTGGGTCTCTTCCAACCTGGTTATTCTGTGATTCTGTGATTTATGTATAGCAGAGTGCCTGACTACCAGCAACTAGACTGGAATTGCAGACTCATCACTGCAACCACAGAAACACCCTGGCATCCGAGTTAGCAACCAAGAAGAAAACAATGGCAGAAAGGAAGAGGCTGGACATGGAACTGTGCAATGTGTGACCTGAGAAGCACTCGCATCCACCTGTTCCCAACCATCAGGCTGAAGTTCCTCACTCAGATAAGCCAAGCAGAGGAAGCTGCAGGCAGGTGATTTGGCAGAGCTCCACACATGAGATTGTCATGGTCGCAGGTCACAAGGAGCACATTCTCAGTCTACACAAGACTTATTCTCCCAAGACAGGAGAAGGAGGAAGAACCTGAAGGAAGCATGGCCTCAGAAGGGCAATTGTGACATTGGAGACACATGCAGATGCCTAAGTGCTTTGCAGTCGGGCATACAACCTAGAGGCACTCCATCCCCACAGGGTAACCACGAGACAGTCACAATATACCTTGTCAAACAGTGGGATGAAAAGTCTGGAAATGTTACAACCAGCTTCTCAGACGGACCATGCTGCATTTCAAGAGTGTGGGGTGCAGTGGTGAATTGGCTCCTGCATCATGGGATAGTGCACAGTTACAGACCTACAGTCGTCCTTCCCTTTCTGGCTGCAAATGGCACATCTGACTCCTGATTCAGGGGAACAAGCAGGGCCAGCCCCCCTTACCCCACTGGTTGTTGCTGCAGAACAGGGCCATGGGGAGATTGCCCCTTAGGCTGCCCCTCTGCAACTGCTCCTGTGCAATTATACCTAAGTGAAGTATTTGCATTCACTTGTAGCCTAGGCACCAGTTCTGAATTTTTAATAAAACAGACTTTCATAGGTTAGAGAAAAGATGCAAAGCGATGGCATAAGGCTTAAAGCGTAGCTGATGTGATGAGCTGTCAGAAGGAACAGGGAAGCACTTTCCCTTTACAGTATGGTAGGACTGGGTGGCTCCAGGCTATGTCATGCAGCTTTGCCAAAGGCATCACACCTTCCCACTGATGCGGGCTGCAAGGCAGGGTTCCCGGGGAGCTTTGTTAGAAGCCAAGTGAAGAGTAGCTTTTAATAAGTGAAAGGAGGAAGGTGGGGTGAAGAATCACTTTTTTTCAGCAATTGGCACTCCAAAACTGCAATCTGATCGCCACACACTGTTTCTAACTCAAGTGTAGGGGAGGATTATAACTGCCCTGGATTTTCTATTAAATGGAGCACATTAGAAAATACTGCACACATCTAAGAAACTGCACGTCTAGGCATTAAAAAATATGCTGCTTTAAACTTCATGGAAGTAACAAAGGATGCTAGACTTTGAACTCCCAATTATGAGCATTCAGAGGACAATAGAGCTCTGCAAGCAACATGCAATTTGTAATAGATTTGATTTATCAGATTTTTTTTCTCCTCTCTGAATATGCACAAACATGCTGCAACTGTTACATGCATTTGTTTATTCAAATGCATTTGTTTAACACTATTCAGGATTTTTGACAAGGTGGATTGATCATAAATAATCAAAAATAGAGAAGTGGTGATTAGCTGTAATTTGTTATGGAAAACAAAATGGTTGAACACAGAAGTACTTGTAGATACAAGTTGATTTCTGTACTTATTTACCTGTGTGGTCTCCAAATTTACTCTTGCCCTGTATTCACACCAGGATAACTATTGTTCACATCTGCACAGTATGCAAACATTACAGTTTTTAAGCATGTTCACTTAAACTGAATTCATTTAAGAAGTCACCCACTGTTTGCATATTTTTAATTACATACTAAGAACAGGCAGCACAAGCAACAGAAAAAAATATCCAAAGCGAGAAGTCAGACATGTCTCAAAAATTAAGCTCCTTGTTCAAGCCCCAGCAGACACTGTCAGACTTGGCCCTAAAGAACAAAGAGCAGGAAAAAGAAAACCAGAAAACAGTTCTCATTTCTCCAACTTCCCAAGTTGCACCCAGTGAATCTTCTTTGCTTCACTGTCGCTTTGTACAGACCACCATTGTGTTAGCAAAGCCATATTCTTTGCCCAGAAAATGGGACTATTCCCTCTGAAGAGCACTTGAAGCATAGTAGGGGGGAAATACAGTGGTGGAGAGAGGTTTCCCTGAAACTAACTATAATGGATTCCTTTTCATTTCTGTGTTAAGGGACTTGCTTCAGAGCAGAAGAGTAGCCAGGTTCCTTTAGAGATAATCTTCTCCATTCCTTTCACCCTATATCAAATGGAGACTGAAACGGGAAATATTTTCCTTTGCCCTGGTGTATCTGCCTCTGATCCTCAGGGGCTCTACATCATATAAGACCAGAGTGGGTAGGAGATTTGTGGTCTAAGGTTTAATGCAGGAGGAAAGGGAGATAGAAGCCCTGGATTACAGTCTTTGCTCTGAGATAGAGGTAAATAGCCACTTACATTCAAATACATAACTTCCCCTTTGAATTACTTTTTCCATTCCCTACCAATCCCAACTTATCTCACCAAAACGGTCTTCACATTTGAAATCCATTTATAACCAATCAGACAGCTAAAATAGCTTCTTACAGTAGGTGTCTCTAGTCAATGACTGATTTGCATTAAGCAAGATATGACAGCCAAGTGTGAAGAGAAAAGAATGGTAGTTTAATTTTAGAAAAATTCCACATTCATCTGAGAAATGATTACTAAGCAGTGTGTATGTTCATACATAAATTATTTCTAAAAATGTGAAAAGATATTAAAATGCTAAATATTTTCTTGCAGCAGGAGCAGGAAAGCTCCAGACTGGATAACATGGCTTTTCACAGGATGGGATGGATCAGGCTCTTGTCTTGGGGAGGCAGTCAGCGGTCCTGTGCCACTGATCATGACACTAAGCAAGGACAAGAGCAAATTACTTGGGAAATGGGGTAGAGGGATGTGGGAGAAGGGAGAGGCTAAAGTAAAGGCAAAAACTCCTTCCAGCCTCCAGGGATGTGTAAGAAACCTCCCACTTACGTCCCACGTGTGTGAGCGGTGGGACACCCGTATTGCTGGCACAGCATAAGACAGACCTGGGGGCAGTGGTGCATGGACATGTAATTATAAGAAATAAATAGCAAGGCTCCCAAGCAGGTGGGCTGGGGAACACCAGAGAGCCCACTCAGGCTGTAATCTCCGCAGAGTCAAAAGCAGTTCCAAGAAGTGTGACACAGGCACCAGGGGAACATGCCAGGGAGCCAGGTGCCAGCTCCCGAAATAAGTCCTACAGCTTGTCAACAGAGTTCTGTCATCTCTATCCAGAAAAAGACTAATAGTGGGCTGACGCCTGGCACTGACAAATTACCAGGTTGCTGGAATTGGGATTTGGATTCATTGCTGAGTTTTGTTTCGAATTTTTAAGGTTATCTTTATTTTACTTGGACAAGCTCTTTCTTTCTACCCTTATCATCCAAGTCGGCAAAAAGCAGACTGATATCTCCCACAGAGCAAGCCCAGACCCTGCCAGGGGCTTGTGCACAAGCATAGGACATGTTTAGGGGCAGCAGGGAACTCATTGCAAGGGTAATTGTAGGCCCAAAAGAGAGGGAAGCAGAAGACTTAAGAGGTGAGATAGGTGTGTGAGGAGGGAGAAATACAATGAGAAGGTCACTGCAAGACCATTGGAGCATAAATTGTGGTTTTTACTAGATGTGTCTCATTTTTCAGTGTCAAGAAGAGGATGTGTATGCAGTGTTTGTCCCACGCTAACATGCCCTGGGAGAACAGACATCAGTCACTGGCTGTGTCATGTTTTTATTAGCTAAGTTTCATAGAAGCATCTCTCCAAGTAGGGAATAACTCCATGCATCACAGCTCAGGTTTGACAAGAACATTAAAGGCAATATGTATTTTGATATATCAGTCCAAATTTGTAGGCAGCAGAGGTTAAGACTTGATGTACAAAACTGTTACAATTATCCTTATGAAAAAGTTAAGTTTGTGGCTAATGAGGATCTTTGTCTTACATGGAGATCTGTTTAAAAAATCTAAACTTGTGTTATCTGATAGTTTAATTAGCCTCATCTCATTGCCTTGGTAGCATCCTGCCTTCTTGGATTACAAGTCCTAGAGCATCTGACAATCTAATGCACAAGATCATTTTAGAAAGACAGCAGACTTTTATTGGTGTTGACTTTGTTGCTATACACTAGAACTCCATTATTTGACATATTTACTCTGCACATCACCTGACTTCCCTGAAATATAACAGGAAACTCTTTCTTGTCTTCATTCAGAAGAAGAAAATTATTGTATAAGCAAATTATGTTGTGTGGAGGGCCAAATCTTTTTAGGGATTTTTGCTCTTAGAAGACAACATACAACAGGAACTTCTTTTTCCAGAAAAATATGCCCATGAATATCAGTAGAATGACTCTAAGTTTCCTCACACAGAATTCTCACTGGACTCCATACCAGAGGTAGGAATAAAGTAATTCTTTCATATATGGACTGCTCCAAAGGCTGAAAGGCAATGGGAATCTTTTCAGCAGACTTGAGAGCTGATGTAAAAGAGAGCAGGTACCTCCAGCTCCATAAATACTCATCAATCTTTGCCCTTAGTTTAAGTCCTTCTCCCAATCTCAGTGAGTTTGGGAAAAGGAGAACACTTCCCAAAATGCCACCATTTTTTATGGCTTCATTTCTGAGATCTTCAATGACTACCCATTGTTGCAGTAGAGACCTCAACCCTTGTTGTATGCCGCCGAAGTGTTACCAAAATATCAGTCGTTATTGTGTATTGGCCGTGACCAAACTCAGTTCTTTCTGAGCAGCATGCTTCCATGATCTTAGCACAATGCAAGTACACTATTCATGTGCAGTGTCACTGTAAGAAATTTCTTTGTCTCATAAACATAACTTAACTAGCCTATGAAAAATGACACCATTGTAGTATGACTCTGCAGCACTTCAGTTCCTCAAAAAGTGCTTTGAAACTATGCAGAACTCAAGTGCTTTCCACCTTGGGCAATAAAGTGTGATTTGCTTTATTTTGTATAATTTCCTTTTGGATTTTTTTTTTACAGATTAAGCCTGAAATGGGCAAATATCAATTTTAAGCAATACATGTTAGACAGTAATTTCACACACAGAGTGGTCAAAATACTATATAATAAAATGTTTCAGTGGTAAAAGGATTATGCTAGCTTACATTAAGAGCTTCATGTCTAATTTAGTAGTTATGCATTCTGAGCAATAAAGTAAAAGAAATGGTGGGAAATCAATGTTTTTCAGCAGCAGTGCAAAAGATTCATCAGATGAGTTTGAGTCAGTTGTCTGAAATTGAAAAGTACTGCCTCCCATCTGGCAATAGCTACAATTTTCCAACATTCAAGGTAGAGACAGATTCCAGGACTTCAGCTCCCAAGATTCACACTAATTTGTTAACTCTGTTTTCTTTGACATCTTAGCCACAATGTATGGCTTTTCACCCTTACAACAGAACATACTCACTGCCTCCATTTCCTTTTACCAATTATTGCTGAAACTACATTCCAGTGCTTTTGAAAACAGCTCAGCTGGCTGAAACCAAACAGGAGTCACATGCCAGAGAACACCTCAAGGATTTGCTTTTTCTCTGGACAAAGCTAATAAAAAGAACACTTTTCCTTTCTTCTCCAAGTGAAAGCGTCCTCATTCACTGGGTGAAAAGGAAATTTAATGATGGAAGGAAAGGAAAATTAATGATCCTTTCCACATAGCTGGTTCTTTTTCAAGGCTGCGGCAGGACTAGTTTGCTCTGGACCCCTGTCTCCATTTCCTGCAGTGAGCCTACAGTAATGATCTGATGGGCTATGCCCATGTGGAAAACACATGGTCCTACCAGAAACATCTGTAGGATGAATTTTCCCACCAGGAATCCTGGAGAAGAGCATTGAGATAGGAGAACTGAGCCTCTTGCCTCTATGTACACGCTCTACAATATATAAAGCTTCTCCTGTTTAGTCTTTCACTTCTGGTCATAATTAATTTTTTTCCTCATCTGAGCACACAGAAACAAGACAAGACTAGCTCAGGCCTCTGATTCCCTAGAGGTTTGCACAGGACATTCACACTTCAGAGAAGTGTAGAAAATCACAATATCTGAGCAGCCACAGTCTCCCACCCTTATTAGACCTGGAGTTCTTAGTTGCCAACAGGGGTGGGTCAGATAGCACTTTCCCCACCTCTCAGCTGCTGCAGGACTGCCTGCAGACTGAGGGAGTCATCTCCACCTTCCTTAAAGGATGGTCCTGCAAGTACATAGAAATACAACACTTAGCTCTACTTCATGTGTTCATATCTGGGGACAAATAAACCAGATCCCACACATCACACTACCAAGCCCCTATCCATGGCTTGGTCTCTGTTTGGTGGGCACCGCACTGCTGTGGAAGCCACCTCCTGTCTTCCCTGGGTCAGCAGTTAAACACACAGTGTCTGGGCTGCAAATCTGGTCCCAAACACTGTTTGTGGTCATCATCTTCCTTATACGACTGTCTGGCACAGTCAAACAGACTTTTCCTTTCTAGGCACATCTGAGCAAGGCTATACATTTTCCCAAGGCAAGGTGACATTCTGCTATTAATACACGACTCCAGGAGACAAAGACCTGCAGAAGCCCCACTGAGAGCATGAGCAGCACCCAGCTACATGGCAGCTGGGAAGAGAGTAGCATTGCTCTCTCATTTACCCAGATAAAAGATAAATATTTACTCCCAAATTGAGCTGAGCTGCAACTACTCTATACCAGCTGGTTATTCCATTGAGGGAAATGGATTTCTTCCTGTTTTCCTTACTGGTCAAAAGATTGAAAGCAATATAGTGGTGCTGGTCCCTAGGTATTGTCTGATTAATATCCTGCTAGTCAGATGGCAAATTGCCAAACTGATTTCTCCTTAAATGAGAAAGAGACTGTTCCATGAGCTCAAATTGACTTCATCAACATAACACTAATAATTCAGCAGTTTTAACCCAGAGAAAATACTGTAAGTAAATACAGACATTCATCGTTTATCAGTGTTCCTTTTTGCTTTCATTCTGGGTAAGCAAAGAACTACAATGCATCAGATACTTCACCCCTAAAGTCAAGTAAGAAGGATATAACTTCTATAGGAAAAGTATTTTGAAGCATAAAAGCCAGAAGAGCTGAGAATTCCTTTCTCCTGGCAGCATCTAGAAATTTGTCCCTACTAGTTTTCAGTGGTGTTGATCAGGTGAGATGCAACACAGATTAGTCTTCTTCCCTATCTCCAGGTTTCTTGTCTGGCTAATAAGATGGGACTTTCCCAGCTGAATGCTGTCTGCTGGCCAATAAATCATAAATCACGCTTTTGCCTGACTCTTTTAGCATGTTTCACATTAATAACGATTCTGAGTTCTCCAGCGTGTCATTTCCTTTGGTCTTCTTCATAACAGAGGTTTGTAGCCAAGTTCAGTTTAGAAACCAACAGTACAAGGCTGGAGTCAGCAGTCCCGAGATCACTTCATTCATTCAATGTTATTCATGTGGTTGGCAGTGCAGTTATGACACGCATATCTTTTGCTTACTGTCTGCATCAGCAACTCATGTCAACAGGGATTTTGGAGGAGATAACTCCTCTCTGTCACCTCGAGCAGAGACTGTTTCCCAAACAGTGCTCCCTGAGGGATTGGCACGCCATAGAAAAAGACAAATGTTCTGAGGACACTCACTAAAATTACCATGCGTTAATCCCCCAATTAAAAGTCTCAGGAGGAGAATAAAGAGTGATCTGTTAGCAATTCTGTAGGTTCGCAGTTGTCTGATATCCCACATCTGGGAGCTACTGCCCTTGGGTAGCAGTTAATTGGCTCCAGTTACCATCGTGCCTCACAGTCCTTAATGTACATATCCACACTACTGCTCAGTAAAGCAAATAAGAATTTCAGTTCAACAGACTAGAAGCTGCTTTTCAGAAAAAAACAGAGATCTGACTTCACAGCATTATACTTCAAGTATAAAACACAGTGAGCCCAAATCCAGGGCCTGACAATCACTTTCTGTCCAGGAGAAAAACACCACAAGTATCTTTGGATCAAACCCACTTATTTACAAGGACTGCAAAAGTGCATCATCCCTGTCAAAATCAAACAACCAGCAGTTTCTTTGCCTAGTCCCTCTTAGCCAGCTCTGTAACCAAAAAAGAGCTGTTGCAAGGCCTTTTCTTGAGAGAAGATCCAGTGATTGCTTCGTCTCCTCAGTTTTGTGCTACCCTATGCCCCGTCTCTGCAAAAGTCTTTCTTCTTCTCCCATACAGGCATGCATGCAGAGCTCATTACCTCTCCCTCCAGGGTTTGCTCTTTTATTCACAGAATCACAGAATTACAGAACGACCTGAGTTGGAAGAGACCCACAGGCAAGTATAATTCAGCCTTTGCAGGAGCTTAAACACTTGCTCCTACAGTTTTGGAGCCTTAGTACAACCAGGGTGCACTGTGACTTGTAAGGCTTATCTTTAACAAAACATTGCTTTAAGCCCACTCACCCTCTGCACACACACACAGGCTGATATATCTCAGGATTTATTTAATTTTTTTTAATGCTTCATCAGCATTGATTTCAATAGGAGCTGGGTGCCTAATCTGCTTATGCACTTCTGAAAAATCCTATTAAGTGCCTCTTTACTTCTCTAGGTGCCTAAATATACTTTTCTTAATTTGAGCCTAAGTGATTTGCATCCGTCATCAAGATTTTTGAGAGCATGGCTTGAGTGGAGACACCTCCCTATCACAGCCCTTCCATGCAGTCTGTCACTTGTTCAGATACCTAAACCGGGAACTGAGCTCTCGCGAAGACGCTGTGACAGTGTGAAATATGTCTATTAAACTGCGAACACTCTTTGTGCTGTTGCCTCCCTGTCTCATTACACTTTCCATCTGGTGCTGAGCACACGTGCCCTCTCCCCCAAGGAGCCCTCACCACGGGTTTAGCACAAGGCAAATGGCTTCAACCCCCTTTCTACCACCATCCCAGCCCTTTACAATTTTCTGCAGCAGATCCCAGGATGGGCTGTGGCTCCTTGGCAAGAGCAAGGAGAGATATATTCTGGGAGAGGAGTAGGGACAGTTTGGGTGCTTGGGGGCAGTAGCCAGGGCAGCAGCAGTGTCTCGCCTTGGCTCAAACACAGGGCTTGCGAAGAAGTGCAACCAAACCAGGCAGCATAGATAAACATTTACTTCAAAGGACATCCTGGTGAGCCTGTGGCTCAGAAATGTCTTTGCTCAGCTTTTCTTATCTTCCTGGCTTCTTGTTACTAAGAGGCAGTCACAGGCAAGAAAAACGGTGAGGGAACATACATCCAAGAGGCTCAAAAAGAGGAGAGGAGAGGAGAGGAGAGGAGAGGAGAGGAGAGGAGAGGAGAGGAGAGGAGAGGAGAGGAGAGGAGAGGAGAGGAGAGGAGAGGAGAGGAGAGGAGAGGAGAGGAGAGGAGAGGAGAGGAGAGGAGAGGAGAGGAGAGGAGAGGAGAGGAGAGGAGAGGAGAGGAGAGGAGAGGAGAGGAGAGGAGAGGAGAGGAGAGGAGAGGAGAGGAGAGGAGAGGAGAGGAGAGGAGAGGAGAGGAGAGGAGAGGAGAGGAGAGGAGAGGAGAGGAGAGGAGAGGAGAGGAGAGGAGAGGAGAGGAGAGGAGAGGAGAGGAGAGGAGAGGAGAGGAGAGGAGAGGAGAGGAGAGGAGAGGAGAGGAGAGGAGAGGAGAGGAGAGGAGAGGAGAAATTAGTACCTCTGGGTTACAGTTTAAACAGTCCTTATAGAACATATAGCTGTTCTTAAGATGAAAAGAAACTTTGAAAGGGGGAATAAAGTTAGGACAAACTGGTTTTTATAGAGACGAATGGCTGTTTTAAAGGACCAGGGATCTAAGCATACTTTAAGAGAAATCTACAAAAATATAATATGGAGATGCTCCAAATCTGGTCAGTTATTTCTCTATTTACAGACCCTACCCTAGAGCCCAGAAAGTCTTGATAAAACAGAGCTTAGAAGTCCACTCAGCCTTTGCCACTGATTTCCCTCAGTATTAACTCCATTTGCTAGTAATCACACTGCAGCAGCTCATTCACACCAGCACTCTCAGCAGCCCCAGAAAGGACCCAGCAGTGCAGGGTTCAGCCCATGAGCTTTAGTCAGCAACTTTTGCACACTCAGGTCTTTATGTGCAAAATATCAGCTTGAGCAAGTCATACAACAGATCCGTGCTTCAGTTCCATCTGTAATAGAGCAGTAACAACAGCATCCCTATACAGTCCTTGTGGATTAATTTAGTCCCCGTTTGCAGTGGACACTGACAGTCGTACTGCTGATAAGTTAGCCTGGAGGAAAGAAGCTATTAAACTCCCACGTGAAAAAAAAAACAGCAAGTTACAATTTGGTGATACTGAACAAATACGAAAACAGCCCAAATCCAAGGGGAAAGGAAAAAAATTCACCTTGGATCTGCTGAGCGTATAAGGAAAATCCCCAAGCTGGATTTCCTTAGGGAGCAAATGTTAGCTAACAGAGAGTCAGACGGGCTCTCTTTCTTTGGGGAGGAGCAGGGCTTCCCTCAATATTGCTTTGGAGAAAATAGTTTGCACAAGGCCTAGAGCCAGAGGCCACAACATAACCTAATTAGGCCAGAAAGGGTGATTAGCTGTTTATTTTGAAGATGTTCAAACCACGCACTCACATTAATCACCTCCCTGAGAGAAAAAAAAAGATGCTGTTTATATTCCCAAATCTATGGCATCAGCAGAGTTTATTTTCCCCTACAAATGAAGGCCTGTTCGACTTACATTCTTTCAGCTGAGATCAGATCTGTTTATTTTTAATCATCTGCATGAAATGGGAATATTTCAGTCTATTACTCTGAGTGCAAGGAAGCAGTTTGCATTGCTTAACCATGGGCACAGGCAAATTAGTCACAGCCTTTACATTACCTCAAAAGATTTGTTTAATAGAAGCACCATTAGTGGCAAGAGGATTTACAAAAACCCATAGTGCAAATTTGGCTTCGTGAACCTTTTCCAGAAAGCATGAAGAACTTGGTTATATATCTGAGATGACTGGTACTATTTCATGAGAGAGAGACTTGATCAAGTTCTCCCTCTTCACAGCAGACACTTCCATGTATTGATGCTGAGCTGAGGGGTTTAATGCAATATTTTCAAGCTCACTGCTTCTTTACGGCATGGAATTAGCTGATGATTTGTGAATGTATCTGGAAGCACAGCACTGAGAAAAAGAAAATGCTGATGGGAGAAAAGAGATGCAATGGGACTCCCCACATATGGTTTCTGTTCAGACCAGTGGCAACAGGACAAAGACTTCTTCGCAGTATGTATAAGACCCCACCAAAAGCTACAGTGGGTTCGCACTTCAGTGTTCCCAGATATTTGTTTGAGCTGGTTTCATATTTAATTATAAAACAATCCTCTTTTGCTAGAATTTGTTAACAGGATTTCTTTGCTTGCTTTGATCTTTTATTTTTAATCATCTCTCGTGTTCATGAAGCCTTTGGTAAGATTCTCTGCTGATAAAAGTGCTTAAATTATAGCAAATGGACTATGAAGTGACAATATATCTTAGAGACAGTTTTAATTCCTTTGAAGTTAAGCCTTTTGATGGTCAATTAAATTATTTTAGTTGTGTATTACTTATTTTAAACTTAAATCTAGACTGTTTTCCAACTACTAGAACTAAAAACTTCCGCAGATCTCAGGCAACTGGAAGCACTGTGAATCTGAATTTTATCTGTTGACTACATTCAGCAGAAGAAACAATCAAGAATGCACCAAACATCAAAAACAGTAATGAAAACAGAAATTACCAGCAACTAATTATAAAGATATGGAGCAGCAGAAGGTACAGTGTGTTACATACATTATGGGGCTGCCAGAATAGGCTACTTAGGGAGGCACAATAATAATTTAGATTGTTGATCATAATAATCTCATGCTGGTCATAACTGTCTGGCTGTTATTTTATGCTTCCCCAGCCTGTTTGCTGAATCTGTTTGATGGTTTTTGTACTTGTTTATAGTTTGCAAATTATTTGAGGCAAAGTGAATTTTGCTGTT